>CM046447.1:90742486-91199327 GCA_025506515.1 Flaveria trinervia
TCTACTTGTGGCGGTGAATTTCTATCTGTTCATCCTATTATAAAGATAATTATAAATTATTGTTAGGTACAGAAGCTAAAAAATCACTAACCAACATCAACATTCACATTCAAATACTCATAATTAAAGGATCAAAAGCAATTAGAGCTTTTAACATATAAAGGATGAATACTTCTTATATGAACCATTGTGAGATTTATGAAGATTTAATTATCTGCTATAATTGAAATAAAAAATATTATGATTAAAACATAGTTAGAACAAAAAATAATAAATAATAATGTGACTACATGAGAAGAACTGGTGAAGTAAACGAAGAAAATTGGTTATGAGGGGGGTTTCATTGTGAAGAATACGCTCGAGTAATAAGATCATCTGAAGCAAATCTCTTTTTAACCTTGTGTTCGCAATGATGATGATTTTCAGAAGGTTGCGATGAAGTCATGAAGATGATAGTATGCAAAAGAAATTCATGATGATGATGATGGTCTACATAAACAATTCGAGATGATGATGATGGTCTACATAAACAATTCGAGATGATGATGATGGTCTACATAAACAATTCGAGATGATGATGATCTGTTGAAGGATCGATGTTCGTTTAGGGATTGAATCATTTGGGGAAACGAAGTTCATGACAATACTTATAGAAGGGTGAAGAGAAAAGTGATTGATTTCAAACCTTGTGATCTGTAGAAGGTTGAGATGAAGATGACGACCTAGATTGAAGTTGTTCATGATGATGTGAACTGATGAAGGACACCGATGATGTTGAATATGACTTAGGTATTTGAAGGTATGGGAGAGTAATTAGAAAGGAAAACTGCAGGATCGTTTAAGGGCTTGAACACAATTACAACACAACAACACAATGAGAAGATTAACTAAACTTTAATCAAACAGTGAACTAGGTAACCAAAGGTGATACAGAGAACACAAGTAAAGCAAGAGACAGAACAAGAGAGTATAGTTTTCAAGGGAGCAGTATATTGCTTTCTCAAGTTCTTTTACAAGTGTTACAAAGCATAAAGAAAGATACAAGAACTTGGAATACTTATACTACAACCTACAGCCGGCTATACTATGAAAGCCAGCTGGATACAATTGACTAGACACTAACAAAATCAATTGTAGATCAAAAGGCATATCTGCCTTTTGACCTTGTGACTATGACATGCCATAGCTCACATCCTTATACATTACAAAAAGGATAAAGTACATAAAATGGAAAGTTTCAGACTCAAGACCTCAATGTACAGTTACCAAAAGCATGGACCTTTTCACCAACTCTTGTAAGTTGGTGACTTATCAGAGACGCAGCGGAAAAGGTGCTTTATGGAACAGTACATCAGATAAAGCATGTGTACTAAAAGTCTTCGGAAGAAATCTGTCTTCATAGGGTGAAGCTTCGGAAGACTTTGTCTCTTCAAGCTTCGGAAGACTTCATGTTAGGCTTCGGAAGATATTGGTCTTGGCTTCGGAAGATATTACACTTAGAGTATTTTTCTAATGCTTTGTGTAATTCTTCCGAAGCATTCTTCACTTCAGTACTTAGTGCATGTTGCTGAAACACTTAGGCAGTTTTGGGTTGCATCAGACTTCAGGAATCCTTACAAACTCCCCCTAGGCTGATGCTACCAAAACACTTAGAAGATCTTTAAATGTTTGTAGTCTTCAGAATAATCAAGACCATCCCTTTCTTCATTTGATGGTCAGGATCATCAAGACTCTCATAGTATCTTCTCATTTCAAAGAGATCATGCAGAGGTAAGTTGATTATGTCTTGCCATGAGTAGACATTTTCAACACCTTGATCTCTGATAACATTCCATCTTTCTGGATTGGTAGAGTAAGTCCAGGATAAGATGGGTGTCTCAGTTGCTAGAGGAGCCACTTGCATAGGAGTTGATTGGGCTGCCTCATCATGCACTTCCTCAGGTTGATCTGATTCAGCCTGGGGTGTAGAGGTAGATGACTTTGGTTTCTTCTTTTTAGTCTTTGGTTTAGAGGCCATTTTCTTCTTCCTCTTTAATGTCTTTAACTGAGAAGACTGGTCTGCAGCACCATGTTGATCATCAGTGTCTTTCTCAGTTGGGTGTTCCTTCCTCACAGGTTCAGAAGGAGAGGGAGTTTGACCCTGTCTTGGATCAGAAGATGAAGTTTGCTGAGGCTCAGCTGGAGGTTCTGGTTCAGGTGTCTCTGGTTGTTCAAACTTGACCTCCACTTCAGGTGGGACTTGACTTGGAAGAGAGTGCAAGTCAATGATTTCACCACTTTTAATCTTCTGCTTGATTACCCTTATATGCTCATCCATTGTAGATAGAGACATGGGACCAAGTCTCCTTCCGGAGAATCCATATGACTTCAAGAAGCTCATCATTCTTTGTCTGTCAGCAGACTTCTTTGCATTCTTTTGAATGATGGCTCTTGACTTTGCAGCTTCTTCCCTTAGCTTCCTTTTGGTTGTTTTTCTTTCTTTGACTAGCTCAAGCTCAAGTTGCTTTAAGTACTCGAACTCAATGAAGTCATAGGACAGGGGAAGAAGTGTATTTGCCTGATAGAAGCCTGTGGCACTCAGGTAGTTTATCATTTTGATTCTATCCTCTTCTTTATCTACCTGAGGTTCTTGTGGAGCCACATCTTCCTGTGCAGGACTTTCTTGAACTGGAGAGAGAGTGGGAGTATGCTTGTGAAGTCTTTTCTGTCTCCTCTCCTCTTTGAATGGAGAAGTAACCTTGCATCCTCTTTCTCCTTTATCTCTTGACACTTCCATGTCAGCCAGTTCATTCAACTCTTCTAAGGGTAGGGAGATGATTTCATCAACATCATAGTTCCTGGTCTGTAAATAATTAATCCTGACTGCCCTTTGTTCATCATTTTGAGTATTTGGTCTGGGGGCAGCCCTGATTGCAGCTTGCATGAATTTTGATGACCTAGAAGAACTTTCTCCCCTTAGCCTCCTTTTCCTCTCTCTCTCTTCCTCCTCAATTTCCTCAGGAGTCATTATCCTTTTCCCTTTGTCACCAACAGACCTTTGTGACTCAGGGTGGATTGAGGCTTGGCCTTCATTGCTTGGTGTAGCTTCCATGCTCTGGCCAGAGAGAGGCTGAGAAACACCTTCACCAGCAGGTGTCTCAGATGGAGTTTGGACCTCTGCAGCAGTTGTTGATGGTGAGACAAGGGTCTCAGGTTCTGCCACTAGGCCTTCAGCCAAGGTTTCCCCTATGAAACTAATCTTAGGGTCCACCTCAGCATCCAGTTGACCGATGACATTGCCTGATTGCCTAAGTCTCCTTCTTAGAGAGAACTCTGCAAGGATCCTGTCTTGGATTCTTTGAGCCAGCCTGTCAGCTTGTCTAGATTTGCTTGGATTGACAAGTGGCATGTTGACTAAATCCAGTCCTTCATAGAAGCTCAGGCTTTGGAACTGAAAGACTTCTTGTTGGCCTTGAACTCTGTGAAGTATGAGGGCTCTTCTGTCATCATCATACCTCCATCTGATGATGTAGTTGCCAGTTCCATGTGGTGGAGATGAGACAACCCTTGGTATACCTCCTCAAAGAGACTCCTGATGAGAGAGTCTATAGAGTCCACATTAATGTGAACTTGAGGAAGTTGCTGAGAATGCACAACAGCAAGTGAGGATGGTGAGTCCTCTATGTCCATTCTCTTTGAAGAACTCCCAGGTTCTGTGGTTGTGATAACTTTCTCCCCCTTTTTGGTAGCATCACCCACTTGCATAGGTGAGCTGGAGGATAAATCAGTCACTTCCACAGGTTCTTGTGTTCCTGGTTGAGCTCCCTTAAAGGTCTCTCAGCTAGTTTTTCCTGCAGATATGAAATCTGGAGTTGCTGATCATTGACCCTGTTTTGCAGGGTAGTCACCTGAGATTCCAAGTGACTAACCTTAGAGACTAGATAGGTGCATGTTTGTGACATTTTTGTACCTTTAGTCTCAAATTCCCCTCATCTTCATCAGAAGAATCACTGGGGGATGAGAGGATTGGACCAAAGTCCTCTCTCTCACCACCAGCTTGAGTTTCTTGGCTGCTGGGTCCTCTGCTCACTGGCAACCTCAATTAAGATGCCAATGGGCTGAGTTGCCATGGTTGAGGTCTTAATGATGTAATCACTTTCAAAAGTGAGAGCCTCTTCCATATGGACATCCTGAACAGGTTCAGATGTGTCCACCTCAGTAATAGGTGACTGATGAGGGATAGACTGAGGAGAGTCAGAGGTACTCATCTCTCTTTGAGTAGGGGAGGAGAAGAGAGACTCATGGTACTCACTGAATCCTAAGTCTTCATCAGTGTAAAAGGATAGGTTGGGAATTGGTTGGTTCAGATCCAAAGGCTGGGGATGGTAGCTATCCCTGAAGGTTGTTCACTTGAGTGTTGAGACTCAGAGTGAAAGCTTACAGTTGTTGGGCTAATGAGCTCATCAGGTTGAGCTTGAGGAACCTCAGCCTGATAGGTAAAGTAATGGGAGTGGTTTGCTCCTCAGGAGAAGTGGGAGCTCTGGAGTCCACTTCTTCCTGTAAGGTTGAGGATTTGGGGGCCTGCACAGACTCAATAGCCTGAGCAGGGGTTCGTTGGGATTTTCTTTTGTAGGTGATGAATATGGAGGTTGTGAAGAGGGTAGGAGAGCAGTAGGTGTGGGTTCAACACTAGCTTGGACTGCTATGTTGTCACCTTGAGCAATGAGCTCTAACATTTTTGGGACTAGGGCTGTTTCTACCTGAGAATGTCACACCCCAACCTTAACGGCGGAAACGTCGAGATGTGAGGGTTAAGATTGTTCACAGCCACATAACGCTATATTTAAATTTGCAAATATTATTATCATAAGTATTTAAATGTAATACAACCATAAGTCACCATAACGTGATAAGTTCAACATAACACAAACATAACATAATGCTTATTTAATTAACTAGGTCCAAGTCCTAGTGTTATTGCAAGCTTCAAATGTCCACCTTAAACTTGGGGATTTCCTGAAACATGATGAAAATAAGAGTCAACTAAAAATAGTTGGTGAGTTTCCAAGTTTTCATACATAATAAGATTACAAGTAGCAATTCATGTCATGGATTATAAGCTAGTAAGGTTATAGAACACATATCGTTACAACCAAACCTCGACTTGATTACAAGTATATAAGATTGGCTAAGTGTATTTGGTTCCCTAGTGCACAAGCGTACGGCCCCTAGGAGTCGGCAATACCTCGACTTTAGCACCAAATAGGCTTGTCAGGCCCAAAGATCTAAGACGTCGCCAGGCTAGCAATAGTTAATGATTGTAAACAAACTATGTATCTCATATAAACACTTACAAAACACAAATAACCATGACCAAAAAATAAGTAGAATTGCATGTGCATTACAAGTCTCTAATGTTTAAACGTGTATGTACTATAAGCATCATGTTTCACCCCAAATAAGTGTGAAATTATAAAAAGGGGACAAGGAAAACTCACATGGCAATAAGTATAAAAATGACGATTAATAAGATAAATAATAGGCGTCGTTCCAAGGGGAATCGTCACAAGGCACCTAAATATATGTATATTTACAAGATTAATTTAATGACAGGTGTTAATGAATTAACGAGGGCTAAAGTTCAACTTGGGTATTTGGGGCATTTTTATAAATATTTTAAGCACAAGTTATATTATTATATGTTTAGATATAGAGAAAAAGAAATTAAATCGTTTATGATGATTATTAAAGTTTAAATATAATATTCGAGCACTTTATTGTAAAGCAATGAAGAAAATCATTGGTAGTAAAGTTTAATCATAAGTTTAAATAATCTTTTATAAATTTTGTTTTTTTTTTAAAAAAAATACTTATGATTTAAACGATACCATATAAATATTATTCGAGCCAATAATAATTTAGCGTTTTAACCATTGTTTAAAGTCTACTTTATACATAGTATTAAATTTTTTAAAAAAAAAAATAAATAAATAAAAACTTCACATAACCCTTGTTTTATAGATATTTAAATCATTTAAGAAATAAATTTTATAGAATTAAGAAAAAAATATACATCAAGTTTAAAAATTACTATTAGAAATTTATAGGATTTTTACATATTAAATACACTTAAAAAAAATCAAAAAGAATGGATTGAAGGTCCCCGGGTTCGAACCCGGGACCTCAAGTCCACACTGCCCACGCCTTACCAGTAAACCAAAGGCCTTAGCCGCGGTTTATCTTCGTTTTAAAACTTTTAAACATAACCCAAGCAAAACCCCCAAATTGGGTGAACCCTAGTTTAGATTCGAGCTAAATTGATCAACCAAATGTGATGATAAAACTAAATTAACCATGGGGCTTTTGTTCCCCATGCTTAATCGAGTTTGTATATGTATTCAATTTACCCGTTTGTTAGCGATTGGTACTGCTCGAGACGAGGATCCGGCCGCGAACAACGTACAACTCGATCGATGCCCAAATGATGATATTAAACGAATTCGCCGCACAGAAAGCTTCGAGTGATGATCCTAATGAAAAGCCCTTTATAAATTTCGAAGGTTGAAGCCCTATTGACAGTGTTTGATTAAATTGCAGGTGCGATGGGGATGGTTGATCGATTAGTGTGTTTTGTATGTTATTAGATGAAATTGATAATGGATATCGTTTTGAGGTAACTAAACGATTGCTCAGATTCATTTAATTGAGTTAATGTTGGTCCTTAATGTGCGAACGGCTATGGGTAGTAATGGTTTCGGTTATACGATGTTTTGGTGTTCCAATTGAGTGTTAAAGCTCGATTAATACGATTGATGGGGTTCGAATCATGTTCGATAACGGTTGGGGACGGTTTCGGGAACAAGAAACGGTCGATTTTGGAGGGTTTAGTGCCTCGCCGGACTTGGCCGGAGTCCGGCCGGCGAGGTCACCGAAAAAGCGAGGAGTAAGAGAGAGAAAGAGTTTGAGTATTATTAATTTTCAACAATGGTCCCTGGGGTTTACGTTTTTGTTATTTTAGGCTAGGAATTACTTTTAAAAGTTTCAAAACTAACAAACAACCCCCTAGACTTAATTAATCTTATGTTTTAAATATTACAAGTTTAATAACTCTTATAAGTTATTATATAAGCAATTATTATTATTATAATTATTGTTATTATTATTAATAACATTATCTTAGTTATAACAATTATTATTATTAACTCTATTAATATTCTTATCATTATTGATATTATTGTTATTATTATTAATAACATTATCTTAGTTATAACAATTATTATTATTAACTCTATTATATTCTTATCATTATTGATATTATTGTTATTTATTATTGTAACTTATTGTTATTGTTACTATTATCATAATTATTATTATTACATAATTTTAATGCCCAATTTATTAGCTTTCCAACATATATAAATAACAACTAAGAAATAAGCTTACATCAACCTTAAATTTCAAAATTGCCAACAATGACCCTAAGAGAATAAACGAAAACAACTTTTAGTTAACAGAAATACGAGATGTTACAGTCTCCCCAACTTAAAAAAATTTCGTCCCGAAATTAAAAGAAAAGAAACTATACAAATAAGAACGGGTATTTGTTCTTCATATGCTCCTCATGTTCCCAAGTAAATTCGGCGCCACGTTTATTTTTCCAACGAACCTTGACGATTGGGGTTGTTGTGGTTCTAGTCTTCTTCATAATGCGATCCATGATTTCAATAGGTTTCTCAACAAAATGTAATGACTCGTCAATCTGAATGTCTTCCAACGGAACATACAGACTTTCGTCGGCCAAACACTTTCTCAAATTTGAGACGTGGAACACAGGATGAACTCCACTAAGGTCGGAAGGTAGTTCCAGTTTATAAGCCACTTTCCCAATCCTTTTCAGGATTTTGAAAGGCCCTACAAATCTTGGAGCCAGTTTGCCCTTCTTTCCAAAACGAACCACACCTTTCCACGGTGAAACCTTAAGAAGAACCATCTCCCCAACTTGGAATTCCAATGGCTTACGTCGCTTGTCAGCATAGCTCTTTTGACGACTTCTCGCCACTTCAAGGTACTTACGAATGATAGAAACTTTATCGGTCGTCTCTTGTATAAGTTCAGGACCAGTGATGAAGTTTTCACCAATGTCGGTCCAACAGATCGGTGAACGACATTTTCGACCATAAAGTGCCTCAAACGGTGCCATCTTGATACTCGAGTGGTAACTATTGTTATACGAAAATTCCGCGAGCGGTAGATGCGTATCCCAATCACCACCAAAGTCAATAACACAAAGGCGTAGCAAATCCTCCAAGGTTTGGATCGTTCGCTCGTTTGACCATCAGTTTGAGGATGGTAAGCCGTGCTTAGATCTAGTTGTGTACCCAAGAGTTCTTGCATAGACGACCAAAAGTGTGAAGTGAAACGAGCATCTCGGTCGGATATGATGTGCAGAGGTACCCCATGACGACTTACAATCTCATCAACGTATATACGAGCTAACTTTGATGTCTTGTAAGTGTCACGTATGGGTATAAAATGTGCCGACTTGGTCAATCGGTCAACGATCACCCATATGCTATCATGTCCTCGAGAGGTTCGGGGTAGCTTTTTATGAAGTCCATGGATATGTGTTCCCACTTCCACATAGGAATCTCGGGTTGCTCAAGTAATCCACTTGGACGTTGATGTTCGGCTTTAACCTTCGTACACGTGAGACACTTGGCTACATAAGTCGCTATGTCTTTCTTCATTCCAGGCCACCAATATTGACCACGTAGGTCCATATACATCTTATCGGAGCCAGGATGAATAGAATAGCGAGTTTGATGAGCCTCGTTCATGATGAAAGTACGGAGGTTATCGCGGTTTGGAACCCAAATTAGATTTGCGAAGTACATCAATCCATTGGGTTTCGTTTCCAATTGCGTTAGAAGATTATGCTCCAATTCCTCCTTCATTCTTCCTTCTCGTTGCACCATTTGTTGAGCCTCCAAGATACTAGACTCGATGTCACTATCTATCCTCAGGTTTTGTAGCAATACGGTGGTCTCGTTGACATCAAGTCGGATCTCAGTATCGAACTCACCCAAAGTGTCAAACCATTGACGTCGATCGCGAATTTCTTGAAATGAGATCATCTTGTTGTGAATCTTTCGGCTTAGTGCATCGGCTACAACGTTTGCTTTACCAGGATGGTAGCGAATGTCACAATCGTAATCACTAATCAACTCCACCCAACGACGTTGCTCATATGAGATCTTTTTGATTGAAAACGTGTTGAAGGCTTTTGTGATCGGTGTAGACTATACATTGTGTACCATACAAGTAGTGCCTCCAAATCTTCAAAGCAAAAACAACAGCCCCAAGCTCAAGATCGTGTGTTGTGTAATTCACCTCGTGATCCTTCAATTGTCTCGATGCATAAGCTATGACCTTCCCTCGTTGCATGAGAACACAGCCAAGACCTTGTTTTGATGCATCACAATACACGGTGAAATCGTCATTCCATCGGGTAGGGTCAAGATAGGAGCATTGCACAACTTGTGCTTTAACGCCTCAAAAGCTTCTTCTTGCTCGGGACCCCACTCGTATGGTTTTTTCTTTTGTGTCAAAGTAGTGAGCGGTTTCGCGATCCTCGAGAAGTTGGCAATGAATCGCCGATAATAACCAGCAAGACCAAGAAAAGAACGAACTTCGGTAGGAGTTGTAGGAACACACCAATTCTTCACAGCTTCCACCTTTGCAGGATCAACGTGAATTCCTTGGCTATTCACCACGTGTCCTAGAAATTGAACTTCCTCGAGCCAGAAATCACACTTCGAGAACTTCGCGTACAATTGCTCTTTCTTCAACAATTCAAGAACCAATCTCAAATGCAGTTCATGATCGGGTTGGACTTGGAATAGATAAGTATGTCATCAATGAAGACGATCACAAACTTGTCTAGATAAGGCTTGCATACTCGGTTCATGAGATCCATGAAGAACAGCAGGAGCATTGGTTAAACCAAAAGGCATCACCATAAACTCGTAGTGCCCATAACGAGTACGAAAAGCGGTCTTTGGGATATCATCATCATGGACTCGTAATTGATGATAGCCAGAACGTAAGTCGATCTTCGAGAAAATAGCAACTCCTTGAAGTTGGTCAAACAAATCATCGATACGAGGAAGAGGATAACGGTTCTTGATGGTAAGCTTGTTAAGCTCACGATAATCGATGCACATACGAAACGTTCCATCTTTCTTCTTCACGAACAGAACAGGTGCACCCCAAGGCGAAGAGCTAGGACGGATGAAACCCTTCTCGGATAACTCTTGACGTTGACTAGAGAGTTCTTGCATTTCCGATGGTGCAAGTCGATATGGTGACTTAGCCACGGGGTTTGCTCCCGGTATCAAGTCAATTTTAAACTCGACTTCACGCACGGGAGGTAAACCACTAAGGTCACCGGGGAATACTTCAGGAAAGTCTCGTACAATAGGGACATCCTTAAGTTCTTTCCCTTTGACTTTCGTGTTGACCACGTAGGACAAGAAGGCCATATACTTCTTGCTTAAGCACTTTCGGGCTTGAGTGCAAGACATGAGTTTAAGCCCTTTGGAAGATTTCTCACCGAACACTTTCAAAGTATCTCCAGAGGGTAACGGTATGCGAATGCACTTCTTGAAACAAATGATCTCGGCATGGTGTTTGGCTAACCAATCCATACCAATGATGACGTCGCAACTTCCAAGTTTCATAGGGATAAGATCGATAAGAAAATCATGCGTGTCAAGACTTAAGATGCAATCACGAATAACGAAATCAACGGTGATCGGTTCTCCATCGGCAACTTCAACGGTAAGAGGTCTTCCTAGTTTCGTATGTGGCTTAGCAAGTATGGGTTCAAACTCTAACGAAACAAAACTTTTATCGGCTCCAGAATCAAATAGGACATAGGCATAAGTTTTGTTAATAAGGAATATACCTGTTCAATTTTTAAGGTATTTAACAATACAGGTAGAATATGAAATGAATTCGATCACAAAATTTAAGGGTGAGTTAACGTACCATTCACCACATCGTTGTTTGCTTGTGCTTGGTTAGCGTTGATGTTGAAAGCACGTCCTCGGGCTTGTGGAACATTACCCACAAGACGAGGGCATTGTGGGCGAAAATGACCAGGTTCCCCACAGTTGTAGCAAACACGGTTTGTGACCACAGCGGCATTGTTAGGTGCACGGTGGCAAGTCGCCACCAAATGACCATATTTACCGCATAAGGTGCAAATGCGGCATGGTTGATTCCCCGGATGATGATACCTACACGTGTTGCACATCAGTTGAGGACCAGCATAAGCCCTAGCCCCAGGCACTTGTGCCACAGGTGTAGCTGCAGGTACAAGTTGTCTTTGGGGTTGTTTGGGTGCAGCCACGGCATAGTTACGTGCCGGTGTGAACTTGCGCTTCTTGTTGTTGTGGCTGTTAGACGGTTCAACTTTGGTCTCCTTAACCGCCTCGGTAGCCGTCTTCTCCACCTTCTTTGCACCCTTCACAGACATGGTGCCCGCTCTTATATGGTTCTCGGTGAGTTGAGCGGTGATTGTAATGGCTTCTTCCAAGGTTGTGGGTCGGCTACCCACCACAGCATCTTGAATTTGGGGTGGTACACCCTTAATGAACTTCTCGATGTTGCGGGGGACAGTGTCGACCATGTGAGGCAGCAATAACTCAACTCATGATGCCTAGTTGAGTAGGCCAAATGATCACCATCATTTTGCTTCAAGTTCCAGAATTCTTCCTCCAACTTTTGCAACTCACTTCGTGGGCAGAACTTCGTGATAGCGATGTTCTTGAACTCTTCCCATGTAAGTGCTAGAACGGCATCGGGTCCACGATTCCTCTTCTCGCTATTCCACCAGGTAAGAGCCCTTTGTTGGAACATACTAGTGGCATAACGAACCTTGAGTGCATCAGGACACTCACAATTGATAAAGGTATTCTCCATGCTTTCGAACCACTCAAGAAGGCCAGTGGCTCCTTCCTTGCCACTAAAGTTAGTGGGCTTGCAAGAGCTGAAGTGTTTGAAGGTGCAAGTTTGATTATTCCCGTGTTGATTGTTCCCGTTTTGATTGTTGCTATTCTCTCCATGACCATTTCCATTGTTGCTAGCGTTGGTCATTAAGGTGCTATTAAGTTCAACAACCATAGTCGGGATGACAGCAGCCATTTGACGAGCAATCATGGCGGCTAACTTACGATCGGAACTTCCACGCTTTCCATGATGACGAGACATGCTGGAATATACAAAATGAGTTAGATACAAGAATTGGAATAACAAGGATCATAGTTCAACAAGGATAAGGCAATAGTTGTAAGGCACATGGAATGGTTCCTTTTGGTAACGCATTACCATTTGGAAACGTTGACACGTCAAGGTAAGTTGACCCACTTGCCTTAGAAATTTGTGTATGTTGACCATAGTTTATCACTCATCCCAGAAATCCCCAGGTAAGCATAACTAGTCCCGTAGGATTTATGCGATATGCTTGCCTTAGCCCGAGGGCCTTTTGCCAGGAAATCTAGAATACAGGTGTCCATGTGTCACACAAATTTCTTAGGTTCATGAAATCAAAACCATGATGAGATTTACATAGATTAGACATAAGTCTAAAGATTCAATTCTTAAGCATAAATATACGATTCCACGTGTTGACGAGAATAAGATTAAGAAGTTTCATTTGTCGGGGAGAGTCAATGAGTCAAAGTTAAGTTTAGGGAGACAAGTAACAAAGTTTAGACAATTACAAGGCAACCTATGCTAAGGCATCAAGTTGCACATAAAGTATAGCATTATGTAGCATGTAACAATATATATATTCCAAGAATATAAATTATCCTATGAGGTTCATGCATAAGCTATAGTCTAGGTCACCATTACTAATAACCTAAATCCCTATAGTTATGGGCTCTGATACCAATCTGTCACACCCCAACCTTAACGGCGGAAACGTCGAGATGTGAGGGTTAAGATTGTTCACAGCCACATAACGCTATATTTAAATTTGCAATATTATTATCATAAGTATTTAAATGTAATACAACCATAAGTCACCATAACGTGATAAGTTCAACATAACACAAACATAACATAATGCTTTATTTAATTAACTAGGTCCAAGTCCTAGTGTTATTGCAAGCTTCAAATGTCCACCTTAAACTTGGGGATTTCCTGAAACATGATGAAAATAAGAGTCAACTAAAAATAGTTGGTGAGTTTCCAAGTTTTCATACATAGAGAGCTTTGTCAAGCTTGCAGACATAATCAGGATGATCAGGATCTACAAAACCAGGTGGTTGTTTGACATAAACCTCCTCATCAATCACTCCATATAAGAAAGCACACTTTACATCAAGTTGGTAGACCTTGAAGTTCTTGGATGCAGCAAATGCCAGGAATATCCTAACAGCTTCTAGTCTAGCTACAGGAGCAAAGACATCAGTGTAGTCAATCCCTTCTTCTTGTGTGTATTCGTGAACAACTAGTCTTGCCTTGTTCTTGATGATGATTCCTCTATCATCCTTTTTATTCCTAAAAACCCATTTGGTTCCAATGGTAGTCTTCCCATGAGGAAGAGGACAAGGTTCCAAACTTTCTGCCTTTTGAATTGAAGCAGCTCTTGTTGCATAGCTTCAACCCAACTTCCATCCTTTAGAGCCTCCTCAACTTTCTTTGGCTCTAACTGGGATAGAAAACAAGAGTGAAGACAAACATTTGCTTCATGGGTTTGCCCTCTTGTCTTTACCCCGGAGATAACATCTCCAATGATGTTTATGGTAGGATGAGACTTGTGGATCCTTAGCTGAGGGATCACAGCAAGTTGCTGAGATAGATCCAAATTTGAGAAATTTAGATCTGGTCTTGAAGATTGATCCTCCACATTATCACACTTATCAAGATTAACTTGATCCAATGAGTGTGTGACATCATTGATGTTATCATCTATGGTATGGTTATTAGCATCAAGAGATTCTTGATCACTGTCACCATCACCATTGTTATCTTCAGCAATTGAGATGTCTTTATCTGGTTGAGAAGCCTCTGAACTGGAATTTGAAGGCATGCCAGATGTATCAGCTGGATTTGTCATTGTTGTGCTGATAGAAACCTCATTTGCTGAAGTAGTTTCAACTGGAGCTGAAGGTCTTCCTAGCTCAAATCTTGGATCAGGATCACCTGTATTTAAATTTCTGCAGATCCTGAAACATGCTCACAAGATTTATTAAAACAGTTGGTAACTAAGTCAAGATCAAATAGCCAATCCGGACCAGAACCAGCCACACTGGGAGTGTGCTCATTGAAAGTCACATTGGCTGACTCCTCAATGATTCTAGTTCTGAGATTGTATACTCTATAAGCTTTAGCTTGAGAAGAGTATCCAATGAAGTGTCCATCGTCTGATTTCTCAGCAAACTTGGCAACTTGATCTTTGGTATTCAAGATGGTGCAGGGACATCCAAATGTCCTGAGAAAACCAATGAAAGGTTTCCTCTTGTGCCAAAGTTCATAAGGAGTCTTACCATGTGTCTTAACTACTAAGACTCTGTTTTGCACATAGCAAGCAGTATTAACTGCCTCTGCCCAGAAGGTGATAGGCAGTTTAGAGTCAGACAACATAGTTCTTGCAGCTTCAATAAGTGTCCTGTTTCTCCTCTCAGCAACTCCGTTTTGCTGAGGAGTCCTGGGAGCACTGTATTGTCTTGTAATACCCTTTTCATCACAAAATGTATCAAGGATTTGGTTCTTGAATTCAGTTCCTTGATCACATCTTATGGTTTTGACCTTGTGATCACATTGATTCTCAATCTTTAAGATGAAATTCTTTAGAATCTCAGGAGTCTCATCTTTAGTTCTAAGAAAGAAACCCAAGTGAATCTTGTAAAATCATCTGTGATCACTAGACAGTATAAGGTCCTTCCTAAACTCATTACACTGGTGGGGCCAAAGAGATCCATATGTAATAAGTGTAGGGGAGTAGTGATGGAGTTCTTTTCCTTAGGCTTGTGAGATACTTGTGTTGCTTCCCTTTCAGGCATGCAACACAATGATCATCACTTGTAAACTCTTTCTTTGGCATTCCAGTTACCAGATCATGTTTGATTAATTTATTCATATTCTTAAAGTTTACATGGCACATTCTTTTATGCCATAGGAGACTCATCACTATTTGCTTTAGATAGAAAGCATGAAACTTCTCCAGAGGGAGATGTTTCTTGCAAATCCATCTTGTACATGTTCCCTTTCCTGGGGGCTCTGAGCAGAATATGCTCATGAGGAATGACCACTCCAGGCTTGAGAACAATGCACTCATGCTCAGTGAAGAGCATGTTATGACTCTGATCACAAAATTGAGATACACTCAGAAGATTGTACCCAAGCTCCTTAACAAAGTTTACCTTCTCAATGCTAAGCTTACCATTTGTGACCTTGCCCCTTCCATAAATGTAACCACCTTCATTTCCTCCAAAAGCAACTGGTCCTCCATCAATTCTCTCAAAATTATGAAGTAAAGACCTATCGCCTGTCATGTGCCTGGAACAGCCACTGTCAATTATCCAGACATTCTTGTTGTCTTGAGCTGTTCCTGCACAAAGAAAATGATTAGTTACATTTGGAAACCCAAGCCTTACTTGTCTTGGGTTCAGTAAGTGTAATAGAAGGTAATGCAACAGTAATAGATCCTATGGTTGTACAGAGGGGATCTTCAGCTGTTGTTGATGGAGAAACCTCAGTCATTTGGTCTTTCTTAGACTTCCAGACCACCTTTGGAGTCTTGGGCTTGACCTTCAAAACCTTAGAAGCTTTTGGAGCTTCACAAGTTTTAATGACTGACACTTCGGAAGAATCTACAGTCACTGCAGTAGACTTTAGTACTTCGGAAGAACTCCTTTCTTCCGAGACCAACTTTGCTTCCGAAGGTAATTTTCCATTTACCTTCTTCTTCTTGATTTGGAGCTTCCGAAGGAAACAGACTTTCCTTCCGAAGCTTGAGACTTCTTGAGATTCTTTGAAGTCTTTGTATTGGTCATGTGGATAGTACTTTTAGGATTGTATGGACAATCCTTGGCAATATGAGAAGTACTTTCACACATAACACACAGCATTTTCTTCTTCAAAGAAATCTCCTTTGAGAGCAAGACTGGCCTTGGTCACATCCCTTTTTCACCTTCATCTTGGTAGATGCAGATACAGTTCCCTTGGGCTGTGAACTGTTCTTGGAATTTGATGGTCCAGGCTGTGCAGCAGTGGTACACAGCAGCTCAGTCTTCTTCTTTGTACTGAGATGATTTGAACATGAACCAGAACTCTTGGCTAAGAAGCTTTGGTGGATGTCTTCAGTCCTTATTGCTTTGAAACCTGCAGAGATAAACTTGTTTCTGCTTAGCATCAAAGGTAGCCTTGATTTCTTGAGCCTTCTTTGCTTTCCTTTTGCTCTTCCTGATCAAGTTCTTTCTCTTGGACTTGGTCATCACAGTTAATTTCTTCTCCTCAGAAGGATAGTGGCCCTTGGAGGAATCCTCTTCTTCACTCTTCTCAGAGGGATTCCTCACTATCACTTCTTCATCATCCTCACTTATTGGATCTATGAGAGGAAGCTCATCTTCACAAGTTCCACACCTAGGAGATCTTACAGACAAGATTGTGTGTGGAGGAGCTATCTCATTTGATCCCAGTCCCTGTCTATTTTGATAACAAACCTTATTGTGTAGGGATGAGGATATCATGTTCTTGAAGGTCTCTTCTTCAAGAACACTTTTCTCTGCCAGGGCTTTGCTGATCACAAGCTCAGCCTGGCACTTAGTCAACTTAGTGATGAGATCTTGGATCTGAGTTCTAAAATCTGTATGTTCATGTTTTAGTACTGAAATGGTTTTCTCCAAGTCTTCTATCTTTAACTTGTAATCATTTTCAGACTTTCTAAAATCAGATTTTAATATGTTTAATGACTCAAGATCAGATCTCATCTCTAGGTTGTAGGACCTGTATCTATTTACTTTAGCAATGCATTCAGGGGAGCAAAGATGTTCTAATACCTTGGCTTCATCATGGTCAGCCATCAATGCTTGGTTTAGAGAAGCATCCTCCACCTGAAAACTCCAGTCAAATCCTCCCTCTTCAACAGCAACCGCAGCATGTTGCTTTGTCTTCTCAGCCTGAGGGGTATTGTTAGTGTAGTTTGGTCTGAGTTGTGTTTGACCCCCATTTGCTCTAGGTGCCTTACACTCCCTAGCAAAGTGACCCATAAGGTTACAATTGTAACACTTAACTTTGCTTTTATCCAGCCCAAACTTACCACTGGTAGCATTGCTTGGAAATCTTCTTCCTGTCCTCTTGTAGAACTTCTTGGCTCTGTGAGTGAGAAGAGCCATCTGCTGAACTATCTCCATGTATTCCAGGTCATCTGGATGGATACAGTCTAGGTCTTCAAGAGTGAAGAGATAATTTCCACAGCTTTCATCTGCAGACACAAAGGCTTGAGAAGAACTTGTCTCTTGGAATGGGCTTCCTTGAGTAAAGTTCTCCCTTGGTGTCTCAGGGAAGGTGATGAAAGGACCCTTTTGTGAGTTGTCAGGGTAGCATAGGAGATGATTTTGGGGTTCTATGCTGTCCCTTTCAACCACATGAAGGGCTGAACCCATTTGATTGTTAGAGTTGCCAGATGAACCTTGTAAGTTCATCTCCATCTGGTATCCACTGAGAATCCCATATAACTCTGTCAGAGTAAGAGTTTTAAGGTTCTCAGTCCTCTTGATTACCACACAATAGTGTGTCCATTGCTTAGGAAGTGAGGACATGAACTTCCTTACAATGTCTCTGTTCTCAAGAGGAACTCCTCCATCCACAAGGGTATCCACAATCTCAACATACCTGAAGTATTGTTGGGTCATGGTTTCACCTGCTTTAAAGGTGAAATTTTCAAACTGCTGCTTCAGAAGATCTTTCTTGTTCTCCTTGGCTTCAGAGGAGCCTTCATACATCAGCTTCAGTGCATCCCACAGCTGTTTAGCTGTCTTGCACTTCTTAAAACCTCTGTACACAGAGTTTGGGATAGCAGTCTGAAGAGCAGTCATGGCCTTCCTGTCAATCTCTACTCTTTTCCTATCTTCATCTGAGTAGTTGGCCACATCTTTAGGAATCATACCAGCACCGGTAGCAGAGGGGGTGCTGGGTATGAAAGGTCCATATTCAACAGATTCCCACATTCTTGAGTCAAGAGACCTGATGAAGCCTTCCATCCTCATGCACCAGGTGTCGAAGTCATCAAGAGTGATCAATGGGGATTTGTTCATGGTTCCAGTCTCCATATCAGTCTTTGAGATGGAAGCCATTTGAAAAGTTTAGTTTTTGTGTGTGTGAGATCTTAAGATGGTTAGATCTTATATCACGAGCCTGAATGCTCTGATACCAATTGCAGGATTGTTTAAGGGCTTGAACACAATTACAACACAACAACACAATGAGAAGATTAACTAAACTTTAATCAAACAGTGAACTAGGTAACCAAAGGTGATACAGAGAACACAAGTAAAGCAAGAGACAGAACAAGAGAGTATAGTTTTCAAGGGAGCAGTATATTGCTTTCTCAAGTCTTTTACAAGTGTTACAAAGCATAAAGAAAGATACAAGAACTTGGAATACTTATACTACAACCTACAGCCGGCTATACTATGAAAGCCAGCTGGATACAATTGACTAGACACTAACAAAATCAATTGTAGGATCAAAAGGCATATCTGCCTTTTGACCTTGTGACTATGACATGCCATAGCTCACATCCTTATACATTACAAAAAGGATAAAGTACATAAGTGGAAAGTTTCAGACTCAAGACCTCAATGTACAGTTACCAAAAGCATGGACCTTTTCACCAACTCTTGTAAGTTGGTGACTTATCAGAGACGCAACGGAAAAGGTGCTTTATGGAACAGTACATCAGATAAAGCATGTGTACTAAAAGTCTTCGGAAGAAATCTGTCTTCATAGGGTGAAGCTTCGGAAGACTTTGTCTCTTCAAGCTTCGGAAGACTTCATGTTAGGCTTCGGAAGATATTGGTCTTGGCTTCGGAAGATATTACACTTAGAGTATTTTTCTAATGCTTTGTGTAATTCTTCCGAAGCATTCTTCACTTCAGTACTTAGTGCATGTTGCTGAAACACTTAGGCAGTTTTGGGTTGCATCAGACTTCAGGAATCCTTACAAAAACTAATGAAAATTAATATTTATAATTCTTTTTTAATTCAAAACTACGTAGTATTAATAGTTTCGCATCTAAGGTTAAATGTCTAACAACCCTGTATTCACTTACATCTTCTTAACCCGAAATGGTTGGGGAGAGCAAATCCTTTTTTAGGGTACTTCCGGGAATAGATCCAGTGGAGACGTAGTGGGGCTTGTAGCTCAGATGATTAGAGCACGTGGCTACGAACCACGGTGTCTGGGGTTCGAATCCCTCCTCGCCCACAACCGGCCCAAAAGGGAAGGGCCTATATATATACATATATACATATATATATATGTAAGGCCCCGATCCCGGAGACCTCACAATTGGTCATTCATAGCACATGAAACATTATAATTACATTTGCCTTACGAAAACATTGCAGCGGAAACATAAATAAAATATAAATTTTCATATCATTACAAATGTTTTTGCAAGTTAATACAAGCGTTCATTTCAAAATATTTTTCGTTCGCATTATAATGCAAAAACATTAACAAAAGAATGCCATCCAAAAGAGCTGAGTAGCCGCCTCGTGCCATCCTCAGCAACGTTTACCTGCTAACTGAAAACGTATAAAGTCAGCGTTGCTGAGTGAGTTCTAGTTTTATAATAAAACATACATTTCATCAATAAAATCATTATTTATTTCCTTTCAAAGTCATACTATACATGTCATTCGTTCGTGATCATACATCGTACGTACATACATATAATATCATTATTATCTTCCATTACATTCGTTAACCTTCGTTCATTCGTTACTTCTAGAGACATGTACATTACCCCGAACATTATGCACGAAGCAGGTAACTGGGCCTGAGGTCTTTCATAGACCTCGAACATTGTGCACGAAGCTGACACCAGTACCTAGGGCAAGTACATTCACCATTCATCTTTTCTTTTCATTCCGGATCAATGCCATATGCTATACCCCGAACATTGTGCACGAAGCGGGTAACTGGGCCTGGGGTTTTTCATAGACCTCGAATATTGTGCATGAAGCTGACACCAGTACCTAGGGCAAGCGACAAGGATCTCATTCATATGGTCACTCACAAGGATTGGACCCCAATGTGCATCCTTTGGGGTAGCTAACCCGCACACCGTTGAGCTAACACCTACATTGGGTGTGCACCTCCATTCATTTGCGTGCAAGACTTTTTATGTTCATTCGTTCGTTAATGCATGCATTCATTCATCATGTTCCTTTTTCTTTCCATTATCTTTCACTTTACGTACATAATACTTTCGGTTCATTCGTTATCATAACACACAAAGTCATAGGAAAGATAATCATACATCATATAAGGAACATAAACATATCATACAATCATACATCGCATCATACATCATATCATCACAACATAAATGACTTCAAAAAGGTCAACTTACATAGCCCCGGGAATCTCCCAAGTCAAAGCCTACATTACACTTTTTTTCCCAAAAATCAAAAAATATTCTAAGTCCTAAGGCGCATGGGCACTATGCAGGTGCATGGACACTATGCAGGCGCATGGGGAACACTTAGGCGCATGGGCAACTTTCAGGCGCATGGGCACTATACAGGCGCATGGGGAACACTTAGGCGCATGGGGAACACTTAGGCGCATGGACAACTTTCAAGCGCATGGGCACTATACAGACGCATGGGTACTATTCAGGCACATGAACACTTAGGCGCATGGACCACTTGGGCGCATGAGCACTATTAGGGTGCATGGCCTATAATTAGTCATCCGACTAACATTTCTATGCGCATGGACCACTATTCAGGCGCATGGCCTATACTTAAAACATTTCTAAGGCAAATTTTGGGCGCATGAGCTACTGTTTAGGTGCATGGCTTACACTTGAACCTTCTAAGACATTTTCAGGCGTATGAACACTTATCTAGGCGCATGAGCTTCTGTGAAACATGTTTCTAGGATGTTTTCAACCCCAATCATCAAACCCATCTGTTCTAAGTATAATGTGGCTATTCTAAACATGAATAACCTATAACCATTCAAGAACCAACATCCAACATACACAATGCGTATGGGTATTCACACCTAAACTTTGTAAAATCGTTTAAATACGTTTTCAGCCCCAAAATCAGTTTAAACATATAAAAACCAGGGTCTAGAACTCACCTGATGCAACTTGGGTGTTTCTTCCTTTTAACCCGCTTGCAAAGAGTTCAAACACCTAAAAACAACACCAAATACACACACACCCGAGCACATACACAACACATAAGCACATAAACACATAATTGGGATAAAACCCGTCATAAACACATAAAAACCACGAATTCTTACATTGAATTCGTTCACTTCTTCTTCAAAAACCTGAAGTTCTGCTCTTCTTCCCTTGTCTATCTCTCTAAAACCAAAAGTAGTGGTGATGTGAAGTGAGGGTGGGCGGCCATGCCCACCTTTACACCAACTTTATCAAAGTTTTGTCATTTTGGACACTTTTAGTCCCTTCACTTGGACTTTATTACATTTCTTTCTTTTATTCTTCATTTCATGTCTTTTTAAAATACCGGTTGTTACAATATATATAAGGGAGGGTTCCAATGAAAACCAAATTATAATTGAAAACCATCGAAATCATTTCATAACCCTTGATTTTTTATATCTATGGCTAGGATTAAATAGTGGCATGATTGTAATTAAATGATATTTTAGAGATTTAATTAAAAGCTTTAAAGAGTATTTTAGGAAGACTAAAATTGGTTTAACTTTGAAAAATGCTAGATGATTAACAATCTTCTAGAAATATGCTTTTCGCTCTCATATCTCATCTCCACTTCTTAATTTTCCATCGTTTTTTGCCCCATTAATAAATTAGAAGACAAAAAGGTCAAAAATAAAATAGCCAACAAGAGATCTAATAATCGATCACCTGATTGTAAATACTTGAGATATTTTTACATTTAATTAATAGACATGCTTACGTATATGTAAGCATACATTTGGATAAAAAATGATAATAGAACTACTGAGATACATACATGTAACGAAAAAAGCTACATATAAAAAGAACAAAACTATCGGTTTTTTACATTATGTATCTCTAGAATGTTTTTAATGTTCTTGATCTCTTTCCCTCTCTCCCTCACTCCCTCCATCATCCTCATTTCACTATAAAATATTTGATCATAACTTGAACAGTTATCTAACGTGTTACATATTAGTTATATATTCCAAACCACATTCGTACGTATATGTAAGCATAGGGTTACATATGCATAATGTGATGTTTAATTATATGTAAACATAATTTGAACAAAAGAACTAAGAAAGAAAAGACGAGGAAGAAGGGTTGAGAAACTTGGACCTGAAAATCATTTGATTACTTATATATAACTACGAGTTACATATGTAAAACTATGGTTACATATATGTAACTTGATATAACCTATATTTTTTCATATGTAACTCATAGTTACATATACGTAACCTAAAAATAGAAAGAATACAACTTTTATCATAATCATCGATTCCTTCAGAATATGACTTTTGTTTCTGTTACGTATACGAAACTCATACAGAAACTTTCTAGGGTTTCCAAATCTTCATCTTCTTCATCATGAATATTAAGAACAAACACTAGTGTGTGTGTTTACATATGTAAAAAATCCATGATTTTATCTATATCTTAATGTGATTTATTATAAATCATCATCACAACAAATATGAAAATCATAAAATCATGAGTTGGATTCGTATATCTCATAAACGAATAGGAATATATTAAATCATGGTCTTGAAGATGAAGAAGATTAAGATGAATCAAATAACTTCCATTGATGACCTTACTTATTAATTGATGTTTTTTGCTTTATAAGGATGCCAAATGGGTTTGATTAACAAAGGTAATGGCATGAAATCAAGAATGCTGACATGATAATATGTATCAAAATATAAATATTAAACATGTTTGCTTCATATGAACTCTTGGTGGATTGAATTAGAGAGAAAGAATGAGAGAGAAATAGTTTCTTGATAAACCATTGATTCAATTGATTTAGAGAGAGAATGACAAAAGAATAACTAAATGATAGAGAGATTTAAGAAATATGTAAAATCAATAGATAACTACCAAAATTAAATGGTGTTCAAATTACTTAATTAGCCTTTTAAATAAATAAAAATGTCACAATTTTAAAATTTTATGATTGGTTGAACATGGTTTTCTTAGTTTTTTTTAAATGATGGTTTTCATTTGATCTATCTCTCTCTCTCTATATATATATATATATTATATATATATATATATATATAATATATATATATAAGGGAGGGATCAAATGAAAACCAGTTTTATAATTGAAAACCATAAAAACTAATTTCAAACATAAAAAGGTGATGATTGCATACATATATGTAACTTGAATCTAAGGTGCGTATATGTAACTGGGTCATCTAGTTTCCTTGATTTAGTGTTTGCAATTAAAGTTACATATATGTATGTGGGTCACTAAAGAGAAGAACATCAATGGAAAAAAGATGCAAGCAATGGGCTACGTATATGTACCCATAGTTACATATGTAAAGTACACTTTAAGATCACTTTAAACGTAACTAATATGTGTTACATATATGTAACTTAAAGTGTTTTGACAATTATATCATCTACTATACGTGTTTATGTATATGTAACTTCTGAATATATAGAAACAAACTATGATTAGCAAAAAAAAGTAAATTATATAGATACATAAACATGTGTAATATACAACAGGAACACATGCATAAATGCGACTTACTTCGATTTTCATATACGTAGAAGTGGGTTGTATTTAAGTTTTGGCAGGGTTGAAAGAAAACAAGATTTGGTTAATTTTTATACTCTAATACATATATGTAACTTTTGATTATTTGGTTGACTTAAATTTTAATATGTATGTGTAACTTGCTTATTTGAGTGAGTTCATTTTAATTACATTTTCTTTAAAGAAGTTGGCAATCGAAGGAATAAAAATTGATGGAATTTAGTTTTAATTTCTAGATAATTGATTATTAAGATATAAGAGAGAAGAAAGATTATAGGAGATTTGTATGTTACAATTTTCTCTTTACCTATTATACCATTCTCTACTAAAACTTGCCATATATAAATAAGGAAATTTTATAAGTTTGACATCTTTAATTATAACCCTTGATTAACATGATTAGTGGTTGAAAAATAGTTTTCTTGGTTTTTAATAATAACTTGGTTTTCATTAAAACTCTCCCATATATATATATATATATATATATATATATATATATATATATATATATATATATAATTCACTGTCATATATATAATACAAATACAAGGTAGAACCATATGAAAACATCCTTGAATATATATGTATTAGAATGGATTAAAATATTATTGATGGACTCGGGTCTCAATAATTGTGCTGTAATGCATATAGTAAAGCTACAATGTCAAACACACACACAAACCAAAGAACAAACAACCCAAATCTAAGATAAAAATCGATTACTTCATACGAAATCAAGAGACACCGTATATACATAACAAGTTACGATGTCAAACACTCAAAAGATCCGATTTTTAACATCGGTTTCCGATAAAACTCACAGAGGGGTCGTCGGAGTGTAGCTCAAAGATGCAGATCGCTAGCGTTAGAATGGAGTCGGAGTAGCAGGTGGGTGGGTTGCCTGTTCCTTTGCCTCCTTTATAACCCAGAGGGTGGGTAATTTGGTAAATTGATATTCAAAAGTTAAAAAGAAGAACAACAAGTCAGGTTTTTATGACTTGTATAAAACAACTTTACAACATATATCAAAAAGCTAAAACAAAACGATCTTTTAATTAAGCCAAACACTTATTAATTTATTGGTTTTTTTTAAAACAAAAGCCGATTAGTCAATAAGTCGTTTCTTATGAAAAGCAAAACATGCTCTAAAACCAAAATATATTTATCACCCATTAGATTCGTTGGTGTGATAGGCCCACAAAAATCACCATCGCGAGTTCTAGTACTCGTGATGCTCTAAACTATTGTTGTTCGGAAATGGTCTTCTTTTCTGTTCTCTCACCATGCACAATTCACATAATTTATCTTTATGATGAATCTTGGGTAGACCTGTTACCATTCCCCTCATTGCCTTCATAGTTTGAATATTTAGGTGTCCGAGTCTTGCATGCCACAACCTTCTTCATTAATATTTGTTTGTAGATAATAGGATTTTCCATTTATACATTAATCTTGTAAAGCCGACTTTCACTTACTTTTACCTTCATTAGTAATGTTCCAGATTTGTGGTACATTGTCAAGTAATATCCTTTCCTTAGGACTTCACAACCAACTCAGTTACATGTCCTAGGAATATTATTTTGGAGCTCCGGACTATAATAAATCCTAGAATTACTAGTTTTTATTTCCTTTATTTACCTTCAGAAAGAGTAGACCCTTTCCCTTTGTTCATTACACAAGAATCATCTCCTAATTTCACCTTTCCAGTTATGTTCTCATTAAGTTCGTTAATGAAGTGCTTCTTAAGGATCTTGTAATTGTTTGTGTTGTCATCGAGATACCACACATCCTTTTCATTTGAGTCGTGTTATAGTATGTTTAGTAGGACCTTTTTCTCATTTAAAAACACAGTTTCTTATACATATATCCTGAAAAGTGAGAAACATCCACTCTATTTGATTCTTGTTTGCTGACATGGACCATGTTAACTTCTTGCTTTTGAAATCAATCTGGATATTTGGAAACAAAGGGTCTAAATTTATAGCATTGGTAACACTTGATTTTTGAGAGATCACGTTGTCCTCTACTTTTATTCTTTTGATCATTACGGTATCTTGATCATTCATGGTATGAATGGTTTCTCTCATTGTCTATACCATGTCCCTGACCACAAAACGTGTGATATCCATGACCACGACCTCTGGATACTCGTTTTTATTGAAAAATAACTTACCATGGTTTTCCGATTATTCCTCATCTTAGCTTCTTTCTTCTTAGGCTTTTAAGCGACCCATAACATCATCAAACTTGATGGTTTTTGGATATATAACTTGTTTGGGTGAAGCTACGACATGGATGAAGTATTTGGGTGGACTTGACAAACAAGCTTTATAACATGGACGAAATCGCGATGACGAAGACTTTGGACCTTGCTCTGATACCAATTCTAGTTATAATCAGTAATTAAAACAAAACAAATATGATTTGACTAACACCCAAATACTTTGGTCCAATCCATCCGACATGGATTCGAAGTTGCAAGTAGTTCGGGCTACCATAGATTGTTTTGCACTTAAAAAGCCGGTCGGTTGGAAGCGATTTGATGGTCAAACCGGATTTGATGTACCGGTTGGCAAAGATTTGAACGTAAAAGGACGGTGACGAACATCGGAGATCTAAACAAAAAAGGCCGAGTCTACTACAGTAACGCCGCATCTGCTATAGCAACATCAGATCTATTGCAATAACGTTGGACGTCGGAGTTGTGCAACAATGGCGAACATGCAGTAATTACGAAAATTCTAACAAGCGAACTTGTAAGACGTCTGATTCAACATCCGTTCTGATTCTGACATTGAAAATTTATTATGCATGAGTAAACGTAATGAAAGACAACAACAAACTATTACTAGTTATAGCTAAAGTGTTGTTCTTGATATACATGAAAACTTGACTTCATACTTCACTAGGTTAGAATCTATGTATTACATGGGTGTAAAAAAAATAAAAGGGGTGTACGCCATTTATATTTGATCTTTTATCTGTTTTGACAACTTTCTATAATAGGA
The DNA here is from genome assembly GCA_025506515.1 of Flaveria trinervia. NCBI lineage: Eukaryota > Viridiplantae > Streptophyta > Magnoliopsida > Asterales > Asteraceae > Flaveria > Flaveria trinervia. The sequence goes on from CM046447.1 coordinate 90,769,498, forward strand.
TTGTAATCTATCTCGGTTGTTCAAACTTCAAAGCATTATTTTCTTCATTAAACGACCAACTAATTAAAGCCCGGCTACCCAGGGTACACCAATGGCGAAAGACACCTCATACGCCTTGAGCACACATAGCACTAGGTAGCTCAAGCCCACCAACCATCAATTCTGGGAAAAACTGGGCACCCGAAGACCCATTGCGGTAAAACCCGGCCACCCAAAGACCCACTATGGTAAACCCCGGGCCACCAACAACATTTTGTTGCCGGTAGGACTTGAACTCACAACTTATCTTATAGGAAGTCATGACGCTATCATTCAACCATTAATGGTAATTTCAAGCATTATATAATTTTAGCCCGACAATATTTACATGTTTAACATAACTTGGATATATGGGAGATAACATGTGTTGATTTTACATCGGCTTATATAAGTATGTAACCAATTAAGCCAAACTACACTTTCATATGGATAGAGTTGCACAAAAAAACGGGTCCATACCCGACCCGGCATACCCGACCCGTATCGGGGTCCGGGTACAACCCGGTACCGGGTGTACCCAGTTCGTACCAGAAAAAACCGGCGGGTTGTACCCAGTTTGGGGTTTTTTGAAATTCCCCGGACCCGGACCCGACCCGACCCGACTCGAACCGGTTGAACCCGAGTTGTACCCGGTTTCGATCGTTTTTTTTAAGTAGCCCTTTTTAACGGCTATATAGCCGTTGGGGACCAATTTTGACCATTTTTTTGTTGTTTTTGCCCCTAAAATAAGTATAAATAGGTGTGGGTTGATATGGTAGGTACCAAAGTGTCACATCCCGGCGGAAGCGTGAAATACTTAGGGAGTGACTTGATTGTTCAGAACTCATTGTCAAATACTAATTAACAGACAACACATAATCATACATATTTCATAACATAATATTAAGGTTAGGATTACATAAAATCATAATAGTCAAAATTTGAAATTACATAATCCTATTACATCATAAAGTTTTAACAACTACATCTTCAGAGACGATGGAAGTGAGCATCCACCGACACACTGAAGTCATACAGGTTCACAGTTAGGTTCACACAAACTTTTCCTACAACTTCACCCCAGCCATTAAAAACATCAAAGGAGAACGTTAGGTTGTTAGTCATGATGAATTCCTGAAAAAGCATACCAAAAATAGTCAACACAAAGTTGGTGATCTTCACAGGTTTATTAAACAGATAATATTGATGCATTATATATATACAACCAAACCTTACATAGTAATCAGATTATCCATATCTGTTATATCATATTCACATAAATCAGATAACATAGCATTATAACACTCATTCTGTTAATGCAGGAGATATCTCCTAAGTAGCGCTACCAATGTTATCTAACGGTTCCACATCCGAACTAATGGTTGTAACATAAATTTCAGTAATAATGCATCAATTCATAAATTAGTATGCTTTTCCCCAAAACTTAATAAAACAAAATGGCCATGAAACTCACCTTTACTCCAAGTAGTAACCTATAAACAAAAGAATTTTATAGTTTAGAAAACTTAACTATTTTCTTCAAAATTTTCAGTACCTCAATAGATTTTGAAATTTTTATAACAAATAGGTTTATTAATCTGGAATATCACGTTAATTTCTTATTTCCAAGAAATTTACAGATTATTTTCTATAATTGTTATAAAGTCATCATAAATTGCCAAAAATAGTTTCCGTAGTCCATAAATTCCAAAAATTTTACAGAGGATTCATCATAATAATTAGAACTTCTTATAAATTTATCAAAGTCTAAAACATAACAGATTAGTTTCTGTAATTTTTACAATAATCCCATTTCTTCACAAAAATAGCTATATAGCTCCAAAAATTATTAAATTTATATATTCTGTAGGTTTGGATTTATCAATTTATCCATGATTTTCTCAGATTTTATTATGCTATTAAGTATTTATTCTGATTTTTCTACTACAGAACATGTAAAAATTCATATTTCAATCATAACAAAGGAATAAATTCTGAAATAATTCCAGGGACCTTAGTACTCCAAAAGGATCATTTGGTGAATTTATCAGAATTTTATAGAATTTATTTATATTTATTGCTTATTTCTAAATTATGCCAATCTCTAAGAATTTGGAACAATGTTTGTTCCCATAATCTTTATATGCCTTTTATTATGTAAAAATTCTTTGTAATATGTTCACATATAATGCTTTTGATTATATGTGTTGGTTAAACACATATGTCATACACATATTCTATATATTGACATACAAGTTTAACTTAGGAATTGATACCTTTGGTTGTTACTAGCTTATGGAACCGAGAGATGTGCTTGTTACAAGAACTAAGTACACGATGGTGGTGGTAATGGCTACAGGTGGTGGTTTGTGATGTTGGTGTTTCAAAGATGAATCCGAGGACTTTCGGTTGATGTGGTGGTGTGTGTACCTTAAGGGGATCCGAGGAAGAGTAAAAGATCAAGGTGGTGGTGTGTGTGGTGTTCGGGAGGATGTGACCGAGAGTGGAGATGATGGTAGCAGTGTGCGGTCAAGAGGTGACCGAATGGGGATGGGTATACGGTTGTGTGTTTTGATAGCCGAGAGTTTTGTGTGTTCCTCTAGTTCCTTCGCCGCTTCATCAAATAGTGGGTTAGTCATCATTAGGTCTACTCCTAGAGTTGTGTGGTGGAACTAGGAATGCTTAGTTGATCCTTAGGATGAGAGGTGGCGGTTTGTAGACACTCTTAGTGTCACAATAGAGCTAGGTGTCAAGGGGAGTGGTGCATGAGTCACCAAACAATTATTAGAAGATTAACTAATGGTTTTGTTTATCGGTGATCATGGTGCTAATGATCCGGTTCTTAATCTTAGATGGTACTTTGGTTTAAGGTTTAAGTGTAAAAGATTTGTTTAGGTTGGTTTTGATGTTAAGTTCTCTTGATGTTACTTGTGTTTATGGTGTTTGGTTGGTTTGTATTTTGGTTTGTTTGATGTTGTTTGGTTGATGTATCTATATATGGTTTTATATCAAGAATTATACTACATGCACACATATTTACATGCATGCACCATTCATACGTGCAACACTCATAACACACATGTGTATATGTTTCTTAGCAAAGATGGTACATGCACACGTAAAAGATATGCATGCGACTATGCATACGTATACATGTATAAATAAGTGAATAATATACTTATGTAAACAAAATGAAAGCATGCATACGTTTATGCATATATAAAAATATATATTAACCTAGGTGTGGCTCAATTATTTGAATGAACTTAGTGTATAAAATTTCTTAATCTAGGGTTGTCACATTCTCCCCCGTAAAGATAATTTCGTCCCGAAATTTATTTGGTTAGTAATGAACTTATCTGACCATTGACTTGGAATAGATGGGGGTATCTTCTTTTGATTTCATCTTCTCTTTCCCACGTATACTCAGGTCCTCTCCTAGCATTCCACTTAACCTTTACTATAGAAATTTTGCTTCTTCTTAGCTTTTTAACTTTCTTGTCTAATATAGTTATTGGTTCTTCTGTGAAATGAAGCTTCTCGTCTATCTTTATTTCCTGAGCTGGAACTTTTAATGTTTCATCTGTTAAACATTTCTTTAGATTGGATACATGGAACGTGTTGTGTACTTCACTTAATTCTTGAGGTAGATCTAGTTTGTATGCAACAGGACCAATTTTGTCAATAACTTCAAATGGTCCAACATATCTTGGGTTCAACTTATTTCTCTTTTCAAATCGAAAGATTCCTTGGTAGGTGATATTCTTAGATAGACTTTGTCTCCAATTTGAAATTCTAATGGCCTTCTTCTTTTATCAGCATAGCTTTTCTGTCGATCCCGTGCTGTCTTTAGTCTATTTTGATTTCCTTGATTTTGTCAGATGTTTCTTGAATTAAATCAGGACCTATAAGTTGCCTATCTCCTACTTCATTCCAACATAAGGGCGATCTGCATTTTCTTCCATACAAGGCTTCAAACGGGGCTGTTTTAATGCTGGAATGATAGCTATTATTATAAAAAATTCTATCAAAGGTAGATGTATATCCCAGCTGCCTCCAAAGTCTAATGCACAAGCACGTAACATATCTTCCAGTGTTTGTATTGTCCTTTCACTTTGTCCATCTGTTTGTGGGTGGAAGGCTGTGCTAAGATTTATTCGGGTTCCTAAAGCTTTTTGTAGGGTTTGCCAAAATCTTGATATGAATCTACTGTCTCTATCAGATATAATGGAGATTGGTATTCCATGTCTGGATACGATTTCTCGTATGTAGATTCTGGACAATTTCTCTATCTTGTAATCTTCTCTAATTGGCAGAAAGTGTGCTGATTTGGTTAACCTATCTACTATAACCCAAATAGTGTCATAACCACTTGAAGTTCTTGGTAACTTGGTTACAAAGTCCATAGTAATTTGATCCCATTTCCATTCTGGAATTTCAGGTTGTTGTAGATATCCCGAAGGCTTTTGATGTTCTGCTTTGATTCTTGAACACGTGTTACATTTTTCTACAAACTTTCCAACTGATCTCTTCATACCAGGCCACCAGTAATGATTTTTCAAATCTTTATACATTTTGTTATTTCCTGGATGTACTGAGTATTTTGACTTATGTGCTTCTTCCAATATAACCTTTCTAAGTATGGTATCATTAGGTATCCAGATTCTTTCTTTAAATTTTAAGATTCCATGTGTATCTGCCTGTAAATCCTTTTCTTGTCCTTTATTTCTACCTTACTTTTCTGTTGGGCTTCCCATATTTGTCTTAGTAGATCTGATTGTAGTTCCATTCTCATGGCTCGTACCCGTAACGGTTTAGCCCTATCTTTTCTACTTAAAGCATCTGCAACTACATTTGCCTTACCAGGGTGATATTTGATTTCACACTCATAATCACTTAGTAATTCTATCCATCTCCTTTGTCTCATGTTCAGCATTTTCTGCTCAAATATATGCTGTAAACTTTTGTGATCTGTGTATATTGTACATTTTGTCCCATATAGATAATGCCTCCAAATCTTAAGTGCAAAGATCACTCCCCTAATTCTAAATCATGAGTAGTGTAGTTTTTCTCACTTCCCCTAAGTTGTCTAGAGGCATATGCAATGACTTTACTTCGTTGCATTAATACACATCCAAATCCTTGACGAGACGCATCACAATATACTACAAAATCATCAGTCCCTTCTGGTAATGACAAAATAGGTGCACTACACAGCTTACTTTTCAAAAGTTCAAATGCATTCTTTTGTTTTTCTCCCCAAACATATGGCTTGTCCTTTTGAGTTAATTCAGTCAAGGGTTGAGCTATCCTTGAAAAATTTTCTATAAACCTTCTGTAATATCCTGCTAATCCTAGAAATTGACGTACTTCTGTTGGTGTCTTGGGATCTTCCCAATTCTTAACAGCTTCTATTTTTGCTGGATCTACCTGTATTCCTTCTTGATTGACTATGTGTCCAAGGAATTGTACTTCTCTTTTCCAAAATTCACATTTTGAGAATTTTGCGTATAATTTTTTTTTCTTAACAACTCCAAGGTCAATCTTAGGTGTTGCTCATGATCCTCCCTACTCTTAGAATAGATTAAAATGTCGTCTATAAAGACTATGACAAACTTATCTAAATAGGGTTTACAGATCCTATTCATCAGATCCATAAATATGGCGGGAGCATTGGTTAATCCAAATGGCATTACCAGAAATTCATAATGTCCATACCTTGTTCTGAATGCTGTCTTAGGTATATCTTCATCCTGTATTCTTAGCTGATGATATCCTGATCTCAAGTCTATTTTTGAAAAGTAACTAGATCCTTGTAGTTGATCAAATAGATCGTCTATTCTAGGTAAAGGATACCTATTCTTTATAGTTACTTTATTGAGTTCCCTATAGTCTATGCACATCCTAAATGTTCCATCCTTTTTCTTGACAAATAAAACTGGTGCTCCCCAGGGTGACACACTAGGTCGTATAAATCCTTTATCCAAAAGTTCCTGAAGTTGGCTCATTAGTTCCTTCATTTCAGTAGGTGCTAAACGGTAGGGTGCCTTAGCAATAGGGGTTGTTCCTGGCATCAATTCAATTTTGAATTCTACTTGACGTGGGGGTGGTAATCCAGGTAATTCATCAGGGAATACATCTGAATATTCATTGATAACTGATACGTCTTTCAGGTTTGCTTTTTCTATCTTAGTATCAATAATGTGAGTCAGATAAGCCAAACATTTATTCCTTAGACATTTTTGTGCATTCTTGCAAGAAATTATCTTTATAGTACCTCTAGGTTTTTCACACATATACACAGTATTCTATTCTCTTTAACCAAAGGAATTTTGATCATTTTCTTACCACATATTATTTCAGCTTGATTTTTACTTAACCAATCCATTCCTACAACCACATCAAATCCTCCTAAATCAATAGGAATCAAATCTATGTTGAAATAGTTTTCATCTAGATTCATTGTACAATTAGGAATGATTTCATAAGCTTCGATTATCTTACCATCCGCTAACTCTATCATATATTTTTATCTAACTTTTCTGTGGTCAAGTTAAGTATTGCCTAAATGTATTTGAAACAAAACTACGGGTTGCTCCAGTATCAAATAACACAGTAGCATACTGGTTGTTTACAGGGAACGTACCCGTGACAACTTCTGGTTCATGTCGCGCTTCTTCTGCCTGCATTATAAATGCTCTTCCCCGAGGGTTGTTCTGATTAACTGGTGCTCTTCCTTTCAGCTGTGGACATTCGTTTCGGCGATGATTTTCATTCCCACATTGATAGCAGATTGGTTTTGGATTTGCAGGGTTTTTGCAGTCTCGGGATATATGCCCCTTTTTCTTGCAGTTGTAACAGATTACCATCGCACAATTGCCTTGATGGTATCTTTGGCAAGTGCTGCACCATGGCTGGTTTTCTGTCTGGGGTTTCTTTTCTCGTGTCATTCCTAGGTAGTTCCGAGGGGGTTGTCTAACTACTCGTTTCTGAGGAGTTCCTCTAAATCTTTCCCCTGTGTTATCATTATTCCACTTTCTCTTTTCTCCGGATCTGGGATTATTTAACGATCCATTTCTTATCATTTCATCTGTCAAACTTCCTGATAAACTTACAGTATCTTGAAAAGTTTTGGGCCTAGCTGATTTTACTAATCCCCTTATTTGTGGCACTAGTCCCCAAATATATCTTCCTATTCTTTTTGATTCTGGGGTCACTAGGTGTGGCACTAACCTCGAGAGTTCATTATACCTGTCGGTATATTCCCGATATGCTGCTCCTTTCATCTCTAAAGCTAGAAACTCAGTTTCTAACTTTTCTATTTCATTATAGGGGCAGTATTTTTCTATAATCAAATTCCTGAATTCTTCCCAACTTAATTTATTCATAACGTGCCTACCTTTGATGGTCATTTCCAACTTCCACCAGGATTGTGCTTCTCCCTTTAGTGAGTGTGAAGCAAACAAGGTCCTGTTGTTATTGGCACATTTGCTGATTTCCAGAGTTGACTCCATTTCATCTAACCAGCGTAAGGCCTGTACTGCTCCGCCTTTACCATCAAATTCTCGAGGTCTACGGACATAAAAGCTTTGTAGGAGCATCCTCTTCCTATTATAGCTTCCTCTTCTGGTTGTTCCCTCATGGTATCATCCATGGGTATCTCATTACCTGGTGTTGTTGTTCCCAGATTTAGGTTTTGTTGGAGTTGAGTTACTAGTGTGGGTATGGCAGCTTCTAATTGTTGTGCTACTATTCGTGTGATCCTCTCATCTTCATTGGTGTTTGGGTTTATAGGGGTTTCTTCCCCAAGTCTGGTTCTAGGTCGTCCTCTTCGCGCCGTTCTTCTTACGGGCTATGTGTCTCTTCTTGGCGGCATGCTTTTCTATAATTAATTATAGTAAATATTAAGAAAAATTTTAGATTCTTAACAACATCCTACTTAACACATAAACAAGTAATAGCTTAAACATAAAAGATATTTTTCATTTAAGTTCTTATTTAAAGGTTTCACATCAAAAGTTAGCTTCTAATTTCCCTGCACCCATTTCCATATTCTTGAGAAGATGTTTCCTGTAGGTGCTTTCAATTTCTTAACATCTTTCTGAATATTCCTGATTTCTTGTTGAATTTTCTTGAGCTGTTTAAGGGTTGGTTGAGTGACTGTGTTTTGATCTTCATCCACCCTTTGTCTCTTAGCTTTATTTTTTTCGTTTCCGTGGGGGTTAGTTTCTTGTATCTCCTTGCCTTCGTATTTCTTGGTCTTAAATTTGTTTCCGGGTCGTACTCTTTTCCTAGGAGTTTTAATGGTATATCCTCCTACCATTACAGGTGCACGACGGACATAAAATTTAGGTTCGGGATTATCTTCTCCTTTGGTTGAAAAAGGTTCTGGAATTTGCTGAGGTTTAGGTTCAGGCGTAAGTCCTTCGTGATTATTATAATCCGAGTATTCGGATGAGTCAGTCTCACAAAATTTGTTATCGGTACTCATGGCTGCAAAACAAATCTTTTCATGATTTGAACCCAATAGTTAGTTATCTATTTTTATACATATTATAAGTTCTCTGCATGAAACATACTTTAATATACATGGAATCATAACACACAAAATCATATATATACACATAATTATACAGATATGAGCTTATGGTTATAGTCTAGGTATTTTATGGTACCTAATTCTCTATAACCAATGGCTCTGATACCAACCTGTCACATCCCGGCGGAAGCGTGAAATACTTAGGGAGTGACTTGATTGTTCAGAACTCATTGTCAAATACTAATTAACAGACAACACATAATCATACATATTTCATAACATAATATTAAGGTTAGGATTACACAAAATCATAATAGTCAAAATTTGAAATTACATAATCCTATTACATCATAAGTTTTAACAACTACATCTTCAGAGACGATGGAAGTGAGCATCCACCGACACACTGAAGTCATACAGGTTCACAGTTAGGTTCACACAAATTTTCCTACAACTTCACCCCAGCCATTAAAACATCAAAGGAGAACGTTAGGTTGTTAGTCATGATGAATTCCTGAAAAAGCATACCAAAAATAGTCAACACAAAGTTGGTGAGCTTCACAGATTTATTAAACAGATAATATTGATGCATTATATATACAACCAAACCTTACATAGTAATCAGATTATCCATATCTGTTATATCATATTCACATAAATCAGATAACATAGCATTATAACACTCATTCTGTTAATGCAGGAGATATCTCCTAAGTAGCGCTACCAATGTTATCTAACGGTTCCACATCCGAACTAATGGTTGTAACATAAATTTCAGTAATAATGCATCAATTCATAAATTAGTATGCTTTTTCCCCAAAACTTATAAAACAAAATGGGCCATGAAACTCACCTTTACTCCAAGTAGTAACCTATAAACAAAAGAATTTTATAGTTTAGAAAACTTAACTATTTTCTTCAAAATTTTCAGTACCTCAATAGATTTTGAAATTTTTATAACAAATAGGTTTATTAATCTGGAATATCACGTTAATTTCTTATTTCCAAGAAATTTACAGATTATTTTCTATAATTGTTATAAAGTCATCATAAATTGCCAAAAATAGTTTCCTTAGTCCATAAATTCCCAAAATTTTACAGAGGATTCATCATAATAATTAGAACTTCTTATAAATTTATCAAAGTCTAACACATAACAGATTAGTTTCTGTAATTTTTACAATAATCCCATTTCTTCACAAAAATAGCTATATAGCTCAAAAATTATTAAATTTATATATTCTGTAGGTTTGGATTTATCAATTTATCATGATTTTCTCAGATTTTATTATGCTATTTAAGTATTTATTCTGATTTTTCTACTACAGAACATGTAAAAATTCATATTTCAATCATAACAAAGGAAAAAATTCTGAAATAATTCCAGGGACCTTAGTACTCCAAAAGGATCATTTGGTGAATTTATCAGAATTCTATAGAATTTATTTATATTTATTGCTTATTTCTAAATTATGCCAATCTCTAAGAATTTGGAACAATGTTTGTTCCCATAATCTTTATATGCCTTTTGTTAGGATCTCAGCCCTTGGTTTAATCGATTGAACAAATATAGCAGCGGAATAGCTCAGAATTAGACAAATTCAAACAAGAACATTCGATATAAGGCGATAAAAGGATGTTGTTATAGAGAGAGAAATATCCGACAAAAGGAATATTGCATTAAGATTGTCGGCCTCGAAGGCACGATTACAGGTGAGTCGTCCTTCCTTATAAAGGAAAGAATGACATAGGCTGATGTCACTTGAAAGTGACATGTAACCGTTTTATAACTACTGATGTTTAAAACTACTGAAAAACATAAAACTACTGATACTACAACAACTGAAGAAAAACCTCTTCAGTTGTTTACAAGTACTGAACAGGAAATAAAACTACTGAAAATTAAACAAACTACTGAAAGGAAAATAAAACTACTGATGAAGAAAAATCATCACAAGAACTGAAGAAGCCCTCTTCAGCTGTTGTCATCAGCTGTTAACATCAGCTGATGTCTTCAGTACTTGAACATCAGACTTTGTCTTTCAGCTGTTGATCTTCAGTCTTTGTCTTCAGTACTTGTTGAAGTCTTCAGACTTTAGATCTTCAGCTGTTGTCTCAGTCTTTGTCTTCAGTACTTCAGAAATACTTCAGCAGTTGTATTCTTCAGACTTTGTAGAACAGCTGATCAGGTCTTCTTCAGCTGTTGTGATGACCTGTGGGACTTAGAGGTTTCTCTGATCAGGCTCATTGTTTTTGGTCCAACAAACTCCCCCTGAACCAATGCAGCCAAAACCTCTAAGTTATTGACGAGTCCCACTTATTTTGGCAGATAGATTGGTCTTTTTATCCTCTTGATCAGATGAGAAGTGACCCTTTTTCAGCACTGGCCTGGGAAGAAGTCTCTGATGATCTGTCTGCATGATATGGTTGGGAGCTCTGTATTGGGGACTTGGACACTGAGCTGTTACCCCAACCATGAGATCTACTTCCCGTGTATCAGCCTATAGGATTCCCTGGTGTAAGCCCTTAGAAACATGATCTGCTCATCCATTGTCAGCACCTCGGGCACACCATCAAAAAATCCTTCTCGGCCATACACTTCAGATATGTACTTGGCCTGTTTTCCATTCTTGAGCTCAACCGTGGTTATTTGTCTATAAGCAAACTCATCTGGATGAGTCCCTTCTAAGAGCAGGTTGAGCTCTTCTTGTTTGAAGTTTTCAAGTCTTTTGTAAACCAATCCCTTCTTTTATTTTGTTCTCCAACATCTTTTGAGGTGGTTGTTTGGCTTCATAGGCTTTCTTGAACTCTTCTACGATTTCCCAAGGTGACACTACAAGAACCACAGTGATGTCTTCGTCGACAACCCTCTTCACTTGGCCCTTGTATTTTGAAGGAATTTCTTCTTGACAATCCGGTGTGCCACCCTAGGATCAGGCCATATTCTTACTTTTTCCTTTGGTATTGAAAGGTATTAGCAAGGGTGTACAATCTTAAAACTTCTTCTTCATGCTAATCATTGAAGAGGATGTGGCATATGCTTTGTCAATGCTTTTCAGCATTTCCTCATCATGTCTTTGCATCTGTTCCTCTTCAATCTTTATCATCACATCATGCATTTGAGAAGCAGGAGTGATGGACATTGGTTTAGCCTTAGGCAAAGTGATAACTGCAGAGAGTGGCAGTCTGTCTTCATCCTCCTCTTCTTCTTCATCAGGCCTCAGTACCTTTCTTTTCTTTTGACTAGGTACATCACTGGCAGTGGGTTTTGAGGGTAAAGGATTTGGTTTTGTGGGTTGGATGGTTGGTTCAGAGGGTAAAGGGGTTGTTTTAGTGGGTTGTGGAGGTAGTGATTTTGAGGATAGAGGCTTTTCAGACTGTTTTAGCATTTTGGCTGTAAGGGAGGCTTTGGTAAATTTTGTCAGTTCTTTTCGATTCCCAACCCCAACTTCATTCAATGCCTCAATCACTAAACCTTTGGAGTATGCTTCAGACGAACAAATCTTGGTGGTTATTGCAAGATGTTGTCCCTGGTCCAGGCCCTTATTTCAATCAGAGATCTTCCCAAGTATTTAGCTATAAATCTGATCATTATCTCCAGCCTTTCTCTTTCTAAGGCATCACAGCTAGCCCATCTTGAGTTGATCTCCTCTGTTTCCAACCTTCTGATCTCGGAGTCTAGTTGTTGGATGTCAAAACCTTGCCTATATAACTGTTCAATGATTTTATCCATTGAACGGTTATGGTTGGCATCAGCTTCTTTCACCATATCATTCAGCTCCTTCTCCTTCTCAAACTCTCCTTTCCTCTTTTGATATGTGACATGAAAGTCTTTTTGACTTTCATTCACTTCAGCTCCCTTCTCACTCTCCTTCTCCTTCTCATTTACAAACTCAGTCTCTCCACACGTAAAACAGCCAACTCCTCTCAGTTACCTTTTCATATTCTTTCTCTCTTCTCCCCATCTGTCCTCTTCCTTTTTCCTTTAACTGACTGACTCTCCCCCTTTTTGGTTGCATTGGGTGCAAGGGTTTGAGCAGTAGAAAGGGATTTGGTCACCAACTCCTCCACCAGGGGTTGTATTATTGTAGGAAGCCTCTCATCAAGGGCTTTGATCACTATATCTATGATCATGGGAGTGATGAGAGGTAGGGATTTTTGAAGGTTAGCAACTGATTGATCAGGATGGTTCTGTTCCTGAGAATCAGTGCCAAAAGCAGAGGCTGGTGGCTTGGAAGTATGTATTGGCTCAGTGTGTAGGGGACCTTCAGAAGAAGGTGCCATCTGTGGGTGTATTGTGGTGGCAGATGGACTTTCATCCTGAGACATCTTGGCCAGCAGCTCTTTGAGTCTGCTAACCTCATCCTCTAGGATGGTGTTTTGAGCAACTACATCAAAGAAGAAGCTCAGGTCATCATCAGTTGATACTGAATCACCTGACCTCCTGACAGAGTCAGGATGAACATGCCTTGAGTGTAGATCAAGTATAGCATGTGCCCCTTGTTCTTGGTTCTGGGGACTTCCAGCCTCAGGACTATGTCCTTCATCAGCTGTTGCCGCTGGTGAGGTCTTAGAGATGTTACCAACTGCACCCTGGTCATTTGCTAAGTCAGAGGCAGTGGCAGCCTCACCAGAAGTTCGCACCTCCTTGTCTACACTAGAAGATGGAACATGATAACCCCTGTGCTGTGGGTTGACAGAAGCATTGTGATCCTCCCCCTCAGGTGTGGAGGTTATCCCAGTAGTGATTGGTGTCTGGGTGGGGGGTGAGGAATGCAACTGTGTCAGCACTTTTGCAACAATAATTGTAGGGCTTTGAGGGGCGGTTGCATCAGGAGAGGGTGTGGAAGCAGTGTGCACCCGGGACAAGTGGTGCTCTTCAATGGTAATCCCCTCAAGTGAGGAGGATCCCAGCAGTGTGGCTTCCCTTTGAATGGTTGCATCAGGTTCCTTTTGAGAGGAAACCTGAGCGGCTTCGGTTGGTGGAGTCATAGTCTCTACTGGGGGGTTATTTCCAGTAAAGATAACCTGCTTTGGTGCAGCAGGGGCATCCTCAGGGGACTCAACTCCCTGAGTAGCCTTCTTAGGCTTCTTCTTTGTGGGTTTGGAGGGGACTTTGGATGTGGAAGTGGAGGCTGTGGGTTCCAACTGCGTGGGTTTGCGCAGCTTGGCAGCCTGTTTAAGCGTTTGGTCAGTGTTGTGTCGGGAGTATACCTCCGGCAATACAGCCAAAGCAGGGACTCCCAGACCAAGTAGTCCCTCAGCATGAAGCTGATTCTCTATTATGGCCATTATAAACCGAGGATATAGTATCCAACGGTTAGAAAGTGGTTTTGTGGTCATATCCTTGATTTCAAGAAAAATTATCTCAGAAAAGTTTAGTGGTTCTTGTTCAAGGATAGAGAACAGTACCTGTTGCCATCTGGAAGACAGTTGATCCCAAGAAGAAGACTTCGGGGCCAGGCAAACATTGACCATATGAAAGATCAATCGTTCAGCATCTGGAAAATGTTTCTTCAGGATGGTCGAAGCACTAAGATCGCCTTGATATCCATGTTGTCCAAATGAAAGATCAAGTTGGCGCTTAGGATATCCAAGAGGGTGGGCAGCGTCATCCAATAGTAATATCTGGCGGATGGTAGCAGTAGAGATGACCACCTTATGAGAGTTGATGGACGAATGGATAGATTCTCCATTAACAGTTGCATTCGTCCAAAACTGATGTAGCGAATCGGCATAAATGATCGGATTTAGGAGGAAAGCCGTTTTCAGTGGTGATTGGACCATAAGATCTATAGCGTTATCGAATTTGGTCCAGAAGGGCGATTTAGTGAGGTACGCAACACAGTTGTGTCGAGGCTTGAGTTGCATGGTCGCCATTAATGAAGGTGAAAGGTTTTCAGAGCTTTTGAAATTTTAGGTCGTGAAAGAATGAAAAACTCTGAAAGAGGGATCAGATATATATAGGGTACGGGTTATGAAACGACTGAAGGTTTTGGTGTTAGTCATCAGTATTTGAAACAACTGATGACGTGGTAGTAACTTTCAGAGGTTTGAAACGACTGATGATTGGTGTGGCAGCAGTTATAAAACAACTGAAGACATGGTGTTTACAATCAGACGTTGAAACAACTGAAGTCTCTGATTAGGCATCAGTAGTTTTAAAAACTACTGAAGACAAGTTGGACTTCAGATGTTGAAACAACTGAGGACTTGGTATTAGTCATCAGTAGTTGTGAAACTACTGAAGACCCTGGTTGTGCCATCAGTTGTTGTAAACAACTGAAGACTTGGTGTTAGTCATCAGTAGTTGTGAAACTACTGAAGACATGGTATTGCTTCAGTTGTTTATGAAGAAACAGCAGTTTATGAACTACTGAAGAGAGAGTACTCATCAGTAGTTGTCGTCAATTCATAGCCTTTCAGCTGTTTCATACTGTCCTCAACACTTACTCATCAGCCTTTTTGCTGTTTTCAGTTGTTTCATAGGACATCAGTACTTATCTGTTTCTACTGATTTCAGTAGTTGTAACTACATCAGTAGTTTAGAACAGATAAAGTACAGTACTCAAAGCATTTAGCCTTCAGTAGTTATAAAAACTACTGAGGGTAAATTAACTTATCAGTACTTATATGTGACATGGTTACCAATGATCATCAGTAGTTACTGAGATCATCAGTAGTTGTCACTTATTCTAGCTGTAGCATACCAAGCCTTAACACCAGGTTGTGGAAAGTTGAACTATCCAAAGGCTTAGTAAAAATGTCTGCAAGCTCATCAGCACTAGGCACAAACATAGGATTAATTAGACCCTTTTCAAAACAATCTCTTATAAAATGATGTCTAATTTCTATATGTTTGGTCCTAGAGTGCTGGACTGGATTTTTGACAATGCAAAGAGCTGAAGCACTATCCATTAATAATGGAGTCTTAGTCTCTGTGATGCCATAATCCAAAAGTTGATTCTGAAGCCAGAGTACTTGAGATGTACAACTTGCAGCAGCAATGTACTCGGCTTCAGCAGTGGATGTAGCAACAGATGTTTGTTTCTTACTCTGCCAAGAAATCAAACAGTTGCCTAGAATTGACATCCACCAGAAGTTGATTTCCTGGTCAACTTACACCCTGCATAGTCACTATCAGAGAAAGCAACTAATTTGCAAGAATGTCCAGTGGAATACCATAAGCCTAGAGATTGTGTCCCTTGCAGATATCTAAAGATCCTCTTGACTGCAATCAGATGAGACTCCTTAGGTGCAGCCTGAAATCTAGCACAAACACATGTAGCAAACATAATATCTGGTCTAGAAGCTGTTAAATACATCAAGGAACCAATCATACATCTGTAAAGCGTTTCATCAACAACTTTACCTTTCTGATCAACATCCAATTGTGTGGTGTTGCACATGGGAGTAGAACAGGGTTTACAGTTTTGTAAATCAAACTTATTCAAAAGATCTTTTGTGTATTTAGACTGATGAATGAAAATTCCATCAGCTTTTTGTTTGATTTGCAAACCTAGAAAGAACTGTAATTCTCCCATTGCACTCATTTCAAACTTCTGTTGCATTAAGTTTTGGAATTCCACACACAATTGGGGATCAGAGGATGCAAATATAATATCATCAACATAAATTTGAACAAGTAGCTTATGCTGATCCACCTTCTTAATAAATAAAGTTTTATCTATGGAGCCTCTAGTGAAATTATTCAGTAGAAGAAAGTTTGATAAGGTCTCATACCAGGCTCTAGGTGCTTGTTTCAACCCATAAAGAGCTTTATCAAGCTTATATACCCATTCTGGGTGCTTATTATCCTCAAAGCCTAGTGGTGCACACATAAACTTCTTCTTTTATGTTACCATATAGAAAAGCACTTTTGACATCCATTTGAAAAACTTTAAGATTGTGGAGTGCAGCATAGGCTAAAAACAATCTAATTGCCTCCAGTCTGGCTACAGGGGCAAAGGTTTCATCATAATCAATACCTTCTTCTTGTGCAAACCCCTGCACAACCAGTCTGGCCTTGTTCTTAACAATTAGCCCATTTTCATCAGTTTTATTCCTAAACACCCATTTAGTGCCTATTGCACACTTACCTGGGGGTAGAGGAACAAGCTCCCACACTTGCTGTTTCTTGAACTGAAGAAGCTCAAGCTGCATGGCTTCAACCCATCCATTGTCTCTCAAAGCTACATGATAGTTCTTTGGCTCTAGCTGACTGATGAAGAGAGCATAGAAGCAGAAATTGGACAACTGGCTTCTGGTTGAAACACCAGCATTGATATCACCAAGGATTTGAGTCATTGGGTGATTTTTCAGCTCTTGGTAAATAATCAAATCTGTGCAAGTGTTTGTAGGACCTTCAGCAGCAGTAGATGTTGATGCAGATTCTTGAAACCATGAAGATGGTGGCAACTCAAACGAAGTTGAGGATGCAGAAATCTCATCAGCATTTGTTGTGGATGGTGCTGCTGGAGCTACAGGAGCATCAGGTCTAGAGGACTCAGGCAGTTGGTCACTAAACCTGAAGAGGTGATTACTACTATCATCATCATCATCAGCAGTAACACCAGGTGGTGAACTATTGACAGGAGCAACAGTAGGAGATTGATAAGGAACATATTGCAGTATGTCCAAATCAAAGAGCTCCACAGGGCTTTGTGGAATCTTGTCCTTTGGAGATTCATTGAACTTGACATGTAGAGTCTCTTCAACCATCTTTGTTCTGCAGTTGAAGACTCTGTATGCCTTGCAAGTTGATGAATAACCAACAAAGTACCCTGCATCCACCTTAGGATCAAATTTCTGGAGCTGATCCTTTGTGTTGAGAATGAAACAGGGACACCCAAATGCTCTAAAGAATGAAATGAGAGGGGCCAAATGATGTAGAACTTCATATGGAGTCTTCATCAACCTCTGATTTATTAGCACTCTATTCTGCACATAGCATGCTGTGTTGACAGCTTCAGCCCAAAAGGTCAATGGCAGTCCAGAATCAGCCAACATAGACCTTGCAGCTTCAATGAGGGTCCTGTTCTTTCTCTCCACAACTCCATTCTGTTCAGGTGTTCTTGGAATACTAAACTGCCTCTTTATTCCCTTGGAAAGGTAGAACTCATCAAGTGTATTGTTCCTGAATTCTGTTCCATTGTCACTTCTAATACACTTGACTGAGAGGGAATACTGCTTCTCAGCATACAACACAAAGTTTATGATCTTCTGTGCAGCTTCATCCTTTGAATGTAGAAAGAAATTCCATACAAATCTGGAGTAATCATCCACAATTACCAGACAGTATTTTTCTTTGCCATGCTCATCACTCTCACAGGACCAAAGAGATCCATGTGAAGAAGTTGTAAGCAAGCAGTGGACTTTGGTTCTTCAATAGGTGGGAATGAAACCTTGTGCTGTTTTCCTTTCAAACAAGCAGTGCAGTTGTTTTCACACTTGAACTCCTTCATAGGCATTCCCCTTACTAAACTATGGTGTATCAGCTGATTCATGTTCTTGAAGTTAACATGTCCCAGCCTTCTATGCCATAGATTAGATTCTTGAGGAGAGGCCTTGGAAAATAGGCAAGGATGGCCTTTGAGATCTATTTTCTTGGAAAGATCTAAGGCATACACTCTTCCTGTCCTGTTGGCCTTCAGGAGAGTGTGAGCATCCAATACCTTGTCAATCAAACTCAGAACTTTGGATGACAGAATCCTGCAGTTCTGGCTTGTGAAAAGGGCAACATGGCCTTTGTCACACATTTGACTGACACTCAAGAGGTTATACTTGAGATTTTCCACATGGTTGACATCATCAAACCTTATTTCCCCATTGGAAACAAAGCCCTTCCCGGTGATGTAACCTCTTGCATCATTGCCAAAGGAAACAAAACCCTTCCTTCCTGGAGAGTAGTCATTAAGAAGTGAGTTGTTCCCAGTCATATGCATAGATCCCCCACTGTCTACATACCAGATGCTACTTTGGCATGTTGAAGAACCCTGCATAATAAACAATCAGTTAGTTTTGGAGACCCAAACCTTTTGGTTTTGGGCCTGGTCTCATCAATAGATAGTAAACTAACAGGTTTATTGGGCACAATAGCTTGAGGTGAAGGAGATGGTGTAGAAGAGGAATCCTTTGGCTTGGATCTCCTTTTCTGGGGTTTCAACACAGGACCATCAAGTTGGTTAACTCTTCCCAACAGATGTTGAACCATCATTACCAGCTGTGTCTGATTCTGGGAAAGAGCTTTCAGCTCTTCAGACACATTGGTATTGGTGTTTGATGATGAGTTCTTGTGTTGCACCATCTTCTTTTGAGCAACCTCAGCTATTGCCTGTTGCACTCCTTCCCTTTTAGATTTCTTTTTAGACAAAGGAGTAACAGGATTTGATGCTGCTGGTACAAACTTGGACTCAAATTCAGTTTTTATTTTAGCCAAGTTTTCTTTAATTTTCCTCTTTGTTTGAGTTTGGATCCCTTTTTGTACCAACAATCATCTGTGAGATGATTGAATAGACCACATATTTCACATGGTTTCTTCTTCATCTTCTGTTGATCATCAACTGAAGAAGATGAAACTACTGAAGACTTGCTCTTCAACAGTTAGAAGCACTTTTTGCCTTCTTGTCACCTCCCTTAGTAGGCTTCAAATCCTTCCTACTGACAGTTTTCTTCTCTTTAGTGCTGTCAATTATTGGGATTTGAACTCCAGATGTTATCCCCTGCTCTCCAGTACTCTCAGTACTTCTAGGGATAACACTTGGGTCGATCAACTCATTGATCATATGAGTGTCAGCAGTTGAACCATCAATATCAGCTGATAGGTTCACAGAGGGATTACTACTGACTTCAACTACTGATGGTGCTCTATCAAGTAGTGAATCACATGATGAGGTGGATTGGTCATTACTTTCTCCATCAGATTCTACTCCTTCTCTTGAAGCAAAATTGTAGGAGGAGCAGTGTGATTATAACCAATTCCAAACTTCACATTGGAAGCTGTTTGCTTACTAAGAAGCATTTCAAAGCCCTTGCAAGATTGTACCCATCGATCACACTCTACTTGGGTGACAGCAAGAGTATCTTTGAGGTCTTTGTACTTCTCTAAGAGTACATCCTCCCTAGCCTTATCATCAAAGATTTGGCATTTTAATTTATAAATC
Organism: Flaveria trinervia; assembly: GCA_025506515.1. NCBI lineage: Eukaryota > Viridiplantae > Streptophyta > Magnoliopsida > Asterales > Asteraceae > Flaveria > Flaveria trinervia. The sequence continues at coordinate 90,789,217 of CM046447.1, forward strand.
TCATCAGTTTTCTCTTTCAGCACAGACTCAAACTCAGCTTTATTTTTGGAAATTATTTGTTCTAGCTCTACATTTTTATTGATTAAAGCCACATTTGCTTCTCTAATAGAGGCAAATGCTGCTATGCAAGTTTCAGAACATAATTTGGCCTTAGCCTCAGAGGATACCTGTGATACCTGTGTTGAAGAGGTACTTGAGGATGATCCATCAGAGGATTCCAAAGCCATGAGAGCTAGATTTCCAAAAGGATGCTCACCACCATGTTGACCAGCACCTGAGAGCAGTTGTTCATTACCAGACACATCATCTGGTAAGCTGCTCCAGTCAACAACTCCTGGTGTGAAGAAGCTGTGTTGTTGAAGTTGATTAGGTTGATGAGATTAGGATGGTTGAGGCTCAGGGAGTGCATGTGGTTGCTGAGCAGTGGGTGCTTGAACCTGGCCTGTTGTGGCATGTAATAGCAGGGGTATGGATATGGCATTGGCCCCTGTGGAACAAAATATGCAGGAGATTGTTGTTGATGATGATGACCAGAATTGACAGGTTGTTGCCCTCTGTTTTGTTGACTATTGCCAGGGAAAGTCACAAAAGGTGCAGGAGAGTTAGATCCAGATGATCTACATTCTCTTGCAAAGTGTCCAAGCCTGTGGCATTTATGACACTACAACTTACTCTTGTCAAAACCAACTTTGGTTTTGCCAGAGAGTCCTGGGAATTTCCTTCCAGTTCTTTTGTAGAACTTCTGAGATCTGATATTTATCAAGGCCATTTGGCTCAAAATATCCATCTCTTCTAAGTCATCATCAGCAATCCCCTTGAGATCATCCATGATGAAACATAGATTGTCACTATTATACCAGCAGAATAACTATCAACACTCACAAAGGCAGGCTCAGAAGTGTTTGTAGAGAAATCAATATGCTCATCATACTGGCTTTCAGATGACGCATATTCTGACTCTTGATGTCCAATCAGGGCAGTGTTCCCTTGGACAAAATCCTCAGTAAGCTTGCCAGATGAAACCAATTTCCTTTCTGCTCTATCTCTCTCTCGAATGTAAGCAGTTTCCCATGAAGTTGGGTGAGAGATAGGCGATCAACATCAGCATTTGAGCGTAGAACAATGGTATATGTGTTCCATCTCTCAGGCAGTGATCTTAGGAATCTATGGTTCATCTGACTCCTGGTATATTCATGTTTAACCATTTTCAATTCAGAGATTAAACATGAAAACCGCTCAAATTGTTGAGTCAGAGTCTCACCCTTTCTATGAGAGAAAGTCTCATATTGTTGGGCGAGGATTTCCCTGTTGTTTGCTAAAACTCATCAGTACCACCAAATTGTTCTTTGATGGCATTCCAGAGGTCATGAGCAGACTCACAATGCAGAAGCCCAGAGTAAATCTCATTAGGAATAGCCATAGCCAAAATTCCATGGGCTTTTGCATCGATTTCAAACAACTTCTTGTCCTCATCGGAGTATTGCTCCTTCTTCTTTGGAACCAACTGGTTTGTTTCTGGATCATTCACCATTGGCTTATGTGGTCCATGTACCACAGATGTCCAACAACCTGAGCTATTTACAGACAGGTGATGGAGCAATCTTCTTTGCCAAATGTTATACTCATTCCTCACCAAGATAGGAGGCTTGGTAGAGGATCCAGTATTGAAAGGATCATTCGAAGAAGTAGTCATTGTGGAAATACAGACAGATTCAAGTAAAATCACAATAAATTTAACTCAGAACCACACAGAACCTCAAATAAAACGGCCAGAAGCGATACACTCTCAATCTCTATAACAGATCCTTGCGAATTTGCTAATTCGATCAAACTTAGAGCGATTGAACAGTTTCAATGATCAATTGTTAGATCGATCAATGATTAACCAGCTCTGATACCATTTGTTAGGATCTCGGCCCTTGGTTTAATCGATTGAACAAATATAGCAGCGGAATAGCTCAGAATTAGACAAATTCAAACAAGAACATTCGATATAAGGCGATAAAAGGATGTTGTTATAGAGAGAGAATATCCGACAAAAGGAATATTGCATTAAGATTGTCGGCCTCGAAGGCACGATTACAGGTGAGTCGTCCTTCCTTATAAAGGAAAGAATGACGTAGGCTGATGTCACTTGAAAGTGACATGTAACCGTTTTATAACTACTGATGTTTAACAACTACTGAAAAACATAAAACTACTGATACTACAACAACTGAAGAACAACCTCTTCAGTTGTTTACAAGTACTGAACAGGAAATAAAACTACTGAAAATTAAACAAACTACTGAAAGGAAAATAAAACTACTGATGAAGAAAAATCATCACAACAACTGAAGAAGCCCTCTTCAGCTGTTGTCATCAGCTGTTAACATCAGCTGATGTCTTCAGTACTTGAACATCAGACTTTGTCTTTCAGCTGTTGATCTTCAGTCTTTGTCTTCAGTACTTGTTGAAGTCTTCAGACTTTAGATCTTCAGCTGTTGTCTCAGTCTTTGTCTTCAGTACTTCAGAAATACTTCAGCAGTTGTATTCTTCAGACTTTGTAGAACAGCTGATCAGGTCTTCTTCAGCTGTTGTGATGACCTGTGGGACTTAGAGGTTTCTCTGATCAGGCTCATTGGTTCTTTTGGTCCAACACCTTTTATTATGTAAAAATTCTTTGTAATATGTTCACATATAATGCTTTTGATTATATGTGTTGGTTAAACACATATGTCATAACATATATCTATATATTGACATACAAGTTTAACTTAGGAAATTGATACCTTTGGTTGTTACTAGCTTATGGAACCGAGAGATGTGCTTGTTACAAGAACTAAGTACACGATGGTGGTGGTAATGGCTACAGGTGGTGGTTTGTGATGTTGGTGTTCAAAGATGAATCCGAGGACTTTCGGTTGATGTGGTGGTGTGTGTACCTTAAAGGGGATCCGAGGAAGAGTAAAAGATCAAGGTGGTGGTGTGTGGTGTTCGGGAGGTGATGGTGACCGAGAGTGGAGATGATGGTAGCAGTGTGCGGTCGAGAGGTGACCGAATGGGGATGGGTATACGGTTGTGGTTGGATAGCCGAGAGTTTTGTGTGTTCCTCTAGTTCCTTCGGCCGAGCTTCATCAAATAATGGGGTTAGTCATCATTAGGTCTACTCCTAGAGTTGTGTGGTGGAACTAGGAATGCTTAGTTGATCCTTAGGATGAGAGGTGGCGGTTTGTAGACACTCTTAGTGTCACAATAGAGCTAGGTGTCAAGGGGAGTGGTGCATGAGTCACCAAACAATTACTAGAAGATTAACTAATGGTTTTGTTTAATCGGTGATCATGGGTGCTAATGATCCAGTTCTTAATCTTAGATGGTACTTTGGTTTAAGGTTTAAGTGTAAAAGATTTGTTTAGGGTTGTTTTGATGTTAAGTTCTCTTGATGTTACTTGTGTTTATGGTGTTTGGTTGGGTTGTATTTTGGTTTGTTTGATGTTGTTTGGTTGATGTATCTATATATGGTTTTATATCAAAGAATTATACTACATGCACACATAAATTATACATGCATGCAACCATTCATACGTGCAACACTCATAACACACATGTGTATATGTTTCTTAGCAAAGATGGTACATGCACACGTAAAGAGTATGCATGCGACTATGCATACGTATACATGTATAAAATAAGTGAATAATATACTTATGTAAACAAAATGAAAGCATGCATACGTTTATGCATATATAAAAATATATATTAACCTAGGTGTGGCTCAAATTATTTGAATGAACTTAGTGTATAAAATTTCTTAATCTAGGGTTGTCACACAAAGCTTCAAACACAAAAAAACATACGCAAAAACGCAAACAATACTTTGGTTTACTCTCGTTTACTCTCAAATCTCGATATGGCTCATTCTCAATCTTCCATTGGTCAAGGTTCATCAAACTCTCCAACCGTCGTTCATGTTCTTGCACACAATCGTAACATGGATTTTTGGTGCAATTGGGATATGGTGAGTTGAGTGACGGATCTGTAAAGGCTCGTTGCAAGTTTTGTGGAGCTTTGCTTACTAAAGATTCTAACACAACTTTAAATAAACACATTAGCAAGAGGTTTTGTAAGTCATTGAAAAATAATCTGGATTCGCAACAAACACAATTGAGTGGAGACGGTGGAATCTTTAATTACAACGTTAATGAGGTTCGAGATCGAATGGAAAAGTTCGTGATTCAAGAAGCTTTGCCTTTCAATCACTTCGACAACCCTCGGTTAACCAACTTAATTCGAGAGACGCTTCAACCTCGTTACCCTTACGTAAGTCGTACTACACTTAGTCGTTATTATTTAAAATTATGGACGCAAGCAAAAAATGATTTAATTGTATTATTTAAAAATATAAATACCGGTGTAAACTTAACTAGTGATGTTTGGTCGGCGCCACACGATTTGCCCAAATCGTACCTTTGTGTCACCGCTCATTGGGTAGATCCCAGTTCATGGCAAATGATGAAACGTACGTTTGCATTTGATCTATTTCCGTATCCACACACCGGAGAGTTTTTATTTTACTTTTGGATAATGTAATAACTACTTTTAATTAACAAAATAAAATATTTTCAATGACATTTGATAACGCTTCCAACAATACAACCGCGATTGAAAAATTAAAATTAAAATATCTTCCGATTGCAAACGGTGATTTTTTTCATACTCGTTATGTTGCACATATTATTAATTTAGTAGTGCAAGATGGCCTATCCGTACCATTTGTTGATAGCTTTATAAAAGCTTTTCGACTTATGTTACACGACGTTTTTAAAAAAAAGTAGAAAAAGATATTAAGATTATAAACAACTTTGTAAGGATACAAGATCTAGATTTTTAGGGCCTAACTGGGATGTACATACTAGGTGGAATTCGACTTGTCATATGTTTGATTGTGTTTTAAAACAAAAAGGCATTTTAAAAGCTTTTCATAATAGTCTTTCGGATAATTGCGAAGCCAACCTGTTTCCGGATTTGGGTTGGAAAAATATTGAACATTTATCCGAATTTCTTGAGGTGTTTAAAAACTCAACTACAAAATTATCGGGAGTTTATTATCCCACTAGTTATTCGGTGCTTCAAGAATTATATTTCATGGCTTTGAATTTTAAAAATTTTCAAAATAAAAATAATATGTTTAGAGAAATGATAGAACCAATGAAATACAAGTTTAAAAAATATTTTCTTAAGTTACCACCCCTTTTTACATGTGCCGCTGCTTTAAATCTTTTTTTAAATGTTGCGGGGGTAGAATGTTTAATAGACGAGATAAATGACAATTTTGATATACATGACGAAAACCCCAATTTTTCAACCGATGCAAAAGAAGTTTTTAATAAAAGTTTGAAAATTATTTATAATTTTTATTTAAACAAATATGGGCCTAATGTAAATATAACTACGCTAAGAGATTCAACCTCAAGTGCTAGTACCTCGTTTAAAGACCCCGTTATGACTATGTTGAATGTTGTTCGGGATGTGACGGCTAAACGACAAAAGGTAACGCCCCAACAAACGAAATTGGTATATATAGTACGACGAATTTTATTTCAACTATGAGTATTCAATATTATCATGCATTTGATATTTTGGCTTGGTGGGAAGGAAAGGAATCCCAATTTTCAATTCTTTCCGCTATGGCCCGTGATTTACTAAGCGTCCAAGCTTCTACGGTAGCTTCGGAGTCTGTGTTTTCTCTTAGTGGTAGGGTAATATCATTACGGAGAACAAGATTAACTACGGAAGCGGTGGAGATGTGCATTTGTTTAAATGACCACTTAGACGCGATGGATCGTATACAAGACAAAACCAATCTTGAAGACGAAATTGCAATCGAATCTAAAGTACACGATGAAGAGGTAGAAGAAGGAGTATCTTTGGTATATCCGACGAAAAATTAGCATTTGATGAAGCCTCTCGAAGAAAATAGACGATTAGTTAAATAAAAATTTTATACTATTTTTTATTGATTCGTTAATGTATTTTTAAGTTGTTTTAATAAATAAATAATAAATTAATGAGTTATAGATGTTTTTTTAATGTTGTATAATAATAATAATAATAACAATAATAATAATAATAATAATAATAATAATAGTAATAATAATAATAATAATAGCAATAATAATAGTAAAAATAATAATAGTAATAATAATAATAATAATAATAGCAATAATAATAGTAAAAAAATACAAAACCTGGTTGTACTCGGTTCTGGACCCGACCTGGTCCTGACCCGACCCTAACCGGGTAGGCCGGGTAGGGTTTTACGGTGATGCAACCCGACCCGGGTGCGTACCCAGGTTCATCAATACCCAGGTACACAAAAAATCGGCCGGCCCGAACCCGGTTCCGAGTCCGGCCCAATACCCTGTTTGTGTAAGTCTACATACGGATCACTTTGGACTTGGAGTATATTTTAGGGCCTGATGGGTTACTACATTCAAAGATATGGATCATGAGTATATTCTAGGGCCTAATGGGTTGCTACATTTGAAGATTTTTCATATTTGTTGCTTGACTCATAGTTACAACATACAATTTTATGCTTTATATCGTGAAAAATGTCTTGTTAGCGGATATTGCTGGGGAAATTTCTAGTTTCATGGCTAACATAATCAGATAGCACACTTTTTTTTATATATTAGTAGGCCACTTTTAAAAGTAGTTTTTTTATAACCCTAAAGTACCTATATTACGTCACATCACTTTGCGATAATATAAGGTGATAATGTTAGTAAATCTTATAGAGATTGTAAAAAATGTACAGAAATTTCTTTTGAATAGTACATAATAAATCCTATTGTATGACTTTCAAGACCACGAAATAGTATATGTTTCCTTTTATAAACATAGTAGCTATTTATGGAATGTTATTTATAGTCAGACCCAAACATGACAGCATTTTCCTTATAAAAAAAGTTGTTATAGCTGCAATAACTCTGATTTATAATAGTTATACAACAACTGATATAACTCATTGTATCGTTTTATCGCATATAGTGCCACAAGAAAAACAAAAAACTCATAAGAGTACTAATAAAATCATAATAAAAAAGTAATAAAATAGGCTTCAAGAAAGTCAAACTATTGGATGACTCACCACTGACGTTGCTAATTGTATTTACATATGATACGAATGTTATAATAAGAATAAACATAAAAGCGTGATGGAATAATATAGTAACATCTATGTTAGATATTTTAATGTAATTTAATTAATTTGTTAATCACTTTAAATCATAATGTTAGTCAAACAAGTCAGATAGTATAAGATACACATTTGTTTGAGTGTATCATGATCTTCAGTACTGAAACTTCGAAGTAATAGGATGCCAAGCTAGCAACAACCCCTTGGTGGTGGGTTTGAAGGCAACGGGGCCACTAAAAACAGGGTTTAAAGGACGACAACTCTTAACAGGTCCAAGGGCAAAACCCGTGGCTATTTATTAGAATTTTATTTTTATGGGATTTCACTTATGAAATTCGAATATAAACATAGATACTATTTGATGCTAACTAGAAATAAGCCCCCCGTGTTGTAGCGGGTGTCGTAAAATCATGTCAGGTAGCATTAATTTCACACCATCATTAGCAACCAACAAAACCGAAAAAACTTTTATTAAAAAATAAATAAAAACGGGAAAAATAAAACCGAATGAAAAGTAGAGGTAAAAACGATGAACCTCACACGTAATCATAGAATATTAAAAACCAACTAAGTCTAGAAACGCGCGTTTTGACGGAGCCCTTGAACCGGAAAAAATTGGTGTAAAAACATTGAGCCATATGCGTACGTTGCGGCGTGTTAAATCGTAAAATTTAATCCGTAACGTAAAACGAAAAAATTATAAAAGATGAAAACTATATGCAACCAAAGTTGAAATTGAATTATTGTAGGGGTTTAGTTGTAAAATAAGTAAAAATATTGATGTTAAAAGTAAAAAAAATTAAAAGAAACGAAATTGAGTACAATCTATTAAACTTAAGATACAACTCATAATGCACAAAATACTTGGTAATTGATATTATATATAATTTGTATTTGATATATAAACGCCAAAAGACACTTCTTGGCTCCAATTCTTAAATACTATTTTAGGTTTTAGTCATCTTGTTTTGTTTCAAGAAATCCTAACAAAATCAACATACGAGATTACTTTTAAATTTTATATGATGTTTTTTATATTGTTAATGTTCTCTTAGCAACACATAAGTTTACGTAAAACTTCTGTTTTTCTATGTAAACTTTGAAGTGTTAGTTTTCTTTTTCACATTTAAACGCGTCATAGCGCACGAGATGTAATATTAGTTACTTATTAAAAGTAGTATTAAAATGTATAAAGTTTCTGAAAAAGAAAACAAGTAATAACTTCTAGAAATTAATATTACAAAACTAAAACATTTAAAATATATTCTCGTAATGAATCAAGTTTTTGCTTGGTTTTAGCATATGACTTGTGACAAATTATGTATTGGGCTTGGTTTTAGAATATGTCTTGTAACTTTCAACATACCGATGAAGTACTGATGCACGATACAATTATTATTATTATTATTATTATTATTTTTTTACTTTTCGGAGTTTCGGCACCATGGTAACTTAACTATCCATTGTATTGCCTCCTTTGTTTTTTGTAGTGTAGTCGTGTAGATGCCAGAAAAAAGGATTACAACTTATTAAAACATGAAACGAGAGTTCAAGCCCATTCGATCTATTTTAACTTTACACATCTATCACTACTAGAGACCCATGTAAACGAGATCCACAAGCTTATATTAGCATTATCTTTTTTATGTGTGTTTTCTGTTGGAGCCTTAAGGTTAGTACGTCGTTGATAGGTAGTTTAAGTGATCGTAGAATCTAAAAGGTTTGTACATCGAAAACTTTCAAAAGTGAGGAGTAAAAGTTCCTACATAAAACGAGATGCTTCTTTTCTTTTAGCATTTAAGAATAAATCAAGAAAACAACTAATGTTGGTATCATTTCATCATAAATGTTGTGTACTATATCTTTTTTGGATCTCATGGTCCAAGTGCAATCATGCAACACCAATAATGATAAACACAACTGAGGTGCTGTAAAACATATATGAGACAAATACAAATACAAATACAAACACATCTTTTTCCTACAAATAAAATAGGTGGTCCTTCATCAATCAACTTGACACCCCTATTGTTACTTCATTTTTTTCTTTAATTAAATAAATTCAATTTGAGACTTAATTATTGATATTTGCTTAATTGTCCTTTCACTAACATGTGGGATCAAATAGAGGCCGACTATATATACAAATATAACATATGAGTGCAACCAAACTCTATCAAAGGGAGACCTAATTATAAAGTAGTTAGAGCGATTGTACAAATGAGTTAATAATAATACACTCGGATTCCTACGCATTAATGAGCCGGAAACTATCTCCAAAATTTTCCTTTTCATTCGCATTATATTACTTTATTGCTTTGTTAACGCCGATGATGTATAAATAACTATTATTTAAAACATTATGTAACAGAATAGAAGGAACCACAAAAAAGATATTTGGTTCAATGGTATCGGATTGTATAAGTCGTTGGTTCAAATCTTACAGGAGGCAGATTAAATAGATTTAAGAGATTATTAGAGGTCGTTCAAAAATGAATAGAAAAAAAACAACTTAATTTATTTGTTTTTTTTATTATTTTAATCTATATACAGATAATATTGACATAGTCTATCATCCTTTTATAACGTATTTTTTTGTTTGAATATGCTAATTTGAAATTAGGTATTGTGTTTCCTAGTAAAGGCCCACCGAAGACCGAAAGACGATTCAATTTCTTTATTCGACCCTCGTTTTAGTCACGAGGCAAATAAACACCAATTATTTACTTTAAAAAACCATGAAATTTGAATATATGTTCCTTTCAAACCAGATTGTATATTTGTATTGTTGTATATGAAGATCCTATTGACAAAATGCACATTTTGGTGATTATAATTGTCTATAATCAATATATATAAAGTTACTGGTAAAATTTCTCTGCCTGATGCGACGGGTATCTAGTAAATTTTGTGAGCGTTAACATGTTTAAATTTTAATAAAGTTTATATCGAACATTAAAAAGAATAAGATGATTGCAACATTATATTTAGAATGTTATAAACATCATATACCAAAAGTTATAAAAAATTTCTAAATTAATCGGACTTGATTTTCAATAATATTTATATATAATCACAAATAGAATAAAATAACATCACTACGCATGGCACTACAAGAACTGTAAGCTTTATGGGGAACATGTTGTCACTATAGCATGAGATTGCGTCGCTAGAGGCTATAGCCACTACGCTTAGCTGTAAATAGGATGTCGTTGTAGCTTCACAACAAGATGTCAAGCTTGTCGTTGTTATAAACTAAGTAATAGAGATGAAATGTTGTCACTATATGAATGTAATCCATACTATTTCTAGACTATATAGAAATAATGAAAAATATAACGCTAACTTGTGATCTTTGTCTTTGCTATAGTCGTCGTCGCAACAACTTTTCTTGTGGTGTGGTATGCTTGAATTTTTATAATTAGTTATATCTTAAAATTTATAAGTACAAAACATAATGATTAAAAACACTTATAACAAAACTACTAGTTAACTTGCGCTTCTCGACTGAGTATGGTCTATACTCGTTCATGCATACGTATTTATTATACTTGAATAAAGAAAATAAAACTCACATGCTATTGTAAAAAGCTACAAGCTTAACGGTTTTTTTAACTCATAATTTTTATGCTTTATGCACATTTTAAAACATATACATTTAAAAGCAATAACTATTAATTGGTTTGTCTAAAAACATATATATATATATATATATATATTATATATATATATATATATATATATATATATATATATAGGTAGGTAGAGGTTCAACTAAGAATAATTAGTTGCCTAAGTTGCCTAAGAATAAATATCATGATGACATGTGACATTTTTAATTTTTAGTAATGGAGGGTATTTTGGTTTTAAAACACACCGATTACTCCTTTTGTAGTTTATTAAAATGTAGTACAAATTCAAATGTAATGTACTAGATTTCTAATATGCAAGATTGTGCTATATTTTTAATATGCTAGATTATGCTGAGTTATTTTAAAATGTTAGATCGTGTTGAATTTTTTTAAAAGTACTAGATTGTGCGGTAAATAAACAGAATTCGTGTTGTTTTGTCATAAAGCAACACATTTGAAAACTAAATTATTTGAGTTAAAACAGCACGCAACGTCTTTTTTGTTAAAAACGAAACAAAACAACACATAGATTGTTGTATTAACGCAAAATAACACAAAACGTGTTATATTAACGCAAAATAGTGAACATTAAAAAAGCAAAGATGTGTTGTTTCTATGTTGTTTGATATTTTGACATAATGCACCACAGAAACAACACACTAGACCTTATTGTTTTGACGTAAAACAACATAGAACATGTTACGCAAAACCGCACAAAACTGTGCTATTTGAAAAAGAAGCACAAAACTGTGTTATTTAACACAAAACAACATAAAACTATGATGTTTTTATTAAATATAACATAATTTTGTGTTGTTTGATGTAATACAACACAAAAATGTGTTGTTTGACGCAATACATCACAAAACTATGCTGTGTTTATGAAATACAACATAAGTTTGTGATGTTTTATGAAATATAACACAATTTTGTGCTGTTCTATGAAATCCAGCACACAAACGTTAAAAATGCAGCACAATTTCACGTAATTTGAACTTTTTGTAAAAAAATATGGCAATAATATACTCAATTTAAAGAGGAAAAAATGCTTGATTTTATGGTATAATTTATTTAAAAAATAATATCGTATGGAAAAGTTATTAGCATTTAAAAATGGGGGGAAATTATAAAAAAGTCAACAATTATGAGTAATATTATAAAATACCAAAACCACCATTGCTTGCTTATTTTTTCCTACACTTTGATTCTAGCCCTTTATTAGATAATTAGAAGACTAAGATTACTTCTTAGTATTCTTAGAGAAAACTTATTTTTTAGAGGAACCTCCCTCTATATATATATATATATATATATATTATATATATATATATATATATATATATATATATATATATGTATGTATATATATATGTATATATATATATATATATATAGAGAGAGAGAGAGATGATGGTTCTAATGAAAACCATATTATAATTGAAAATAAAAAATCACTTATTCATCAATGATCTTTTTGATCTATGGTTGAGATTATTAATGTCATTTTAGTAATTAAATAAAAGATGGTGAGTGTTTAAATATGCAGGGCAAATTAGGAACAACACAAAATAATTAACTTGATAGCTACCAAGTATAATTAACAAAGTTCTTAAATTTACTCTCATCTTCTATTTTTCTCTCACATCTCTCTTATATATAATAGAAATTTTAATATTATTTTCTTTATTTTGAATTGAAAAATTAGATAATCATGTTTTTTTATAAAAGCAAATAATAAAGAAAACAACTACTTATGCATTCGTAACATTGTGTTACGTATGCGTAACAATATGTGTTATGTATGTGTAATATTGTGTGTTACGTATATGTAACACTATCATAAATATGTGTATCATTATTAACAAACGTATATAAAAGTCTAGAATGAGTTACACATTTATATTTTAAACCAAAAAGTATTTTTAATGCTAAAAACGATTTCTAGAGTACATATATGTAACAGTGGAGTTACATATACGTACTAACACTTACGTACATGCAACAGAATATAGTAACAACGAAAACCATTGAAACACCTAAAAACATGTATATATGCGTGCGTGAATACAAGTCCAACTTACGTATATGTAACAAAAAGAAGTACATATATGTAAACAAAAAACTTACACGTGAATATAGTAAAGTTATATAAACATTAAAACAGTAGAGTTACATATACAAAAATACCACAGAATTACATTGTGACATCCGGTAAATTTCCGTTACCAAGCTCCGTTAGTTCCGTTAAGTCTTGTATACACGTGTCGTGAGCACACACTAGTTGTCGTTGAACGATGGTGACCTAATAATAATGAATAATGTTAATTTGTTGTGAATCTAAGTGATTATGTGAGTATTGGTTTATGTTTATGTGTTTACACATTTATAAACGGTTAATTAAAGAATTTATCGCGTAACGCGGAAACGTGTCTATTTATTCGTATGTCTTGTGTTTTTATAAAGATAAGATATATAATGAATTTTATAAGTTTATATCTTTATATTATGAAGTTAAAAACACTTTACAAAGAGTTTAAAGCTTAGTTTTTATAAAATACAAATTACAAGGGTTAAAAGGGTAATTAGGTAAATTAAAATTAATTAAAACAAAACCTCAAACCCTAGTGCAACCTTTCGGCCGCGATCACCCATCTAACCCCTCCCATCTTCGAAAATCAGCCAAGAACAAGCATTTTCGTGTGATTTTGGTTCGATTACAAGACATATAACACTTAGGAAGCATCGATTTCAAGTAATTACAAGTTTAAAGGTTAGATTTTTCACGTTTTGTGATGTTCTTCATTATGGCCGAACCTTAGATTCGAAATTGATCCTTATTAGGTAGAATTGGATGTTGTTGATGATGTTAACATGTTAGTTAGATTGTATACATGTTAGTTAACGTCGATTATGCAAGAATTCTATGTTTTTAGTAGATTGATCATGAACTTTGGTTATGAAGCAAACCCTAATTCGAAATTGTTGTGATTATGCATGATGGATGATTGTTTGATGAATGTTTGATGATTAATAGGTTGTATGAATGTTAGAATACATTGATTATGCAAGAAAGTTGGGATTTTGATGCATTGTTCATAGGTTACTAAGAATAGTAACTTTATTTTGCATGTAGTAATGATCTAGTGATGGATTGATGTTATGGATGTGTTCATGATGATTATTAGATGCTAGATTGTTGTTATGAATGCTAGAAATTCTTAATTTGATGATGTTGATCATAGCTTGCCAAAAGTAGAAACTTTTGTTTATGAAGATTGTTAGATTGGGGTGTTTAAGTGTTGTTGATCATGTCTAGATGTTAGTATGAGCTTGAATTGGTATATTATTGATGAATTCATGTATGCTTTGGATGTTTGATAGATTTTGGATATTCTTTCCCAAAAGGGAAACTTTATTTGTGTAAACGTTGAAGTATGATGTTATGATCATGTTTGGGATGATAGGAACCTGCTATTATGTTCAAGGATAGATTCTAGTGTGATAGAATGTGTTAAATTAGTTGTATGGCATGCTTGGATAATCATGTGTGATATTTGGACTTTGGTGATCATGTATGGTTTGGATGTTGTGTAGTAGTAGGACATCATGCTTGGGTCTGGTAATTGATTGTTGTGATGTTGTGAATGCAATGCATATGCTTAAAGAATATGGTTATGATCATTATACACGTGTGCGGATCTGAGGCCCCTACTTAGTAGATTGGCAGGGTTTAGGATGTGAAGTCGTGAGTGGCTTCACATGGCATGTGATGAATGGTTGAACTTTGTGTGACATGTTAGTTGTATTATAACTAAGGGATATGTTAATGTTCTAGATTCGCATGACTTGTATAGTACTTGATTGTATGATGATCTAGGTGATACACCTGGTTGATATAGCATATGTATGATACTATTTGAATGTTAATCATGTATGTTGTATGTGCTCATTGGCTTTATTAAAATACCCTTTTTTAATAAAATAAAAATATATATATTAAAAATATATGATTGGTTGAAAGTGGTTTTTATAGTTTTCAATTATAGAGGTGGTTTTCATTTGATCCCTCATATATATATATATATACATATATATATATATAGAGAGAGAGAGGAGAGATCCATTTAAAATCATATTATAAATCAAAAGCATGGATTACATATATGTTAGTACATGTTACCAAGTGTACAACTAAGAGTTACGTACATGTAACTCATACAAGTTATGTATACGTAAGTCGTTTCTTCATCATCACTGTTCCTTTGAGTTTAAATTAAAATATATATGATGACCTCAAAAATAATGTTAAAGTTTACTTAAATATACTTTAAACAATTAAAAAGTTAAATCAATTATAAGTTATGTAAATGAATAGTAGTGATTTTTACGGTTTTTAATTATAAACATGATTTTTAATTATATATATAGTTTCATTTTGGATCTAACATGATATATTATTTTAATGCAAAATGATTTGTATGGTTTTACCTTTTAATCATAAATTTTACTATTAAATCTTTTAAAATGAAAATTGACAGCCACAAAGTATGTATTTAAAATATAAGTTACAATATTTTAAAACTAGTATAATTTTCAATTAAAATTATATTTGAGTGTGTAATGAAATATAAACTCCAAGGGAATGTTTCACCTCAAATTCCCTTAGTTGTGGGATTTCAAATTCCCTTGGTTGTGGGATTTCAAATTCTCTTTCTAGGTGGAATGATTTTGAAATCCCACAAACAAAGGAATTTGAGGTGATACATTTTCTTAGGTTTTACATATCATTAGCAACTCAAAAATAATTATGCTTAAAATTTATACTAGTTTCTCAATTACGTTCCTTCCATTTCATTCCTTTCAACCAAACGCCACTCTGAGAATTTTACTCAAACTTCTCATGTCTACATGTCATGACTAACTTATTTTAATCAGTTACACTAAAGATCACGTTTGAAATAAGACAAAACATGAACAATTATATATTACACTTTTACATTATGCTTCGAAAGCTATTATATACGTCTTAAGATTTGTGAAATTACAATGGATTATAGATGTTAAAAATACATAAGTTAACAAACCCAAGGTTAAAGGACTTTTTCTTGTTGTGTCGAAAGGTTTCATGGTAAGAATGTATAATTATCATATAACCATTGAATACATCACTATATATATGATACATGTTGTTCAAACGAATAAAAGGTCATCATGAAAATGATGACAATATATACACTACAAGAATTGTTCTCGACGACACTATTAGCAGTGACACTATTGATCAGCCATCTGTTTCCGACCTTTTGAGTTAGTGCTAGTTGTTGATCAGTCTATGAATTAAACGTCTGGGATTAATGTTGTACAACAAACTCATAATGACACACTATTAGTGGCGATATGTTGCCGATAATGGTTGTTAATTTTACCGGGGCTTATCCAGCTTCCCCATTGCTGACTAGATTAAGTTTGTTTTTGAGTAGTTAGGGTTAGCCTACTTATGTTTAAGTTAAACAATATTTAACCTACTTATGTTTAAGTTTTATATTTAGTTTCATGACTAGATTATTTAATATTATTTTTGTACATGTAAAAATTGTATGTCATTATAAACACTAGTGTGTTTTGTGTTATTAGTAAATCTAGATTTATTTTTATAGGTGTATTAATAGTTGTAAACCTAAAAATTAAAAAATATTAAAAGAAATGAACCGTTAGCGGCAATATGTTGCCACTAATAATCTCCCATTAGTTTTTAAAATTACCAAATAGCGGCGACAGTTTAGCCGCAAAAATATTAATTGTGGTGACATCATTAGCGGCGACTTATTAATAGGGAAAATTTAAGGTTTAGTGACAAATTAATAGCAACGGCTAAGTGGCGACATATCACCGCTAAAAGCATTAGTGGCGATTCTAGGCATTGATAGCGACGACTTTTATTGCCACTAATGGTCGAAAATTTTGGCAGTGATATTAACTCTTATCATCATTCTATGAGTTTCCCTCCCAAACACATAATCTGTACACATCACTATAGCGTTAGATACACGAAATGACTTTAAAGTTACATATAATCATGAATAATTAATTAAGCAAAATGAAATACGTACGGTTAGAATGTCTCCATCGTCAGGAAGAGCGACAAGTTAGCCTGCTGGAAGCAGCAAAATGTCCATATATTGTCATCGTCACACACACACACACACATCTCTCTCTTAAAAATTTCGGGTCTTTAATTATCAAAACATTCATTCATGAGAAGGTTTCGGCTTTAAAGATGAAAAGGACCCACTGAATATGAGTAGATATACAAGAGAAGGTAGCATTAAAGATAATTCAGAGGACAGTGAACCAGACAAAAAAATCATTCTGAATCGAAATGTACGCATTCATAATTTGATTAATGCAATTGTCCCCATGCAAGCTCATCACTAAATAGCTGTTTGAATGATTTTATTAATACATTACCTATGAATCTATTAGAGAAAACATGTTTTGGTTTTACATCAAAATCATCTTTTAATGGTTCATAAAATCTTTTAATGGATTAGTTTTAGAAAACATACAATTTTTATATGATTTAAACACGACCTTTTAGTCAGGTTTTTTATCGATTCTGTAAAAGATTGACAAACAACTTCTAAGTCTATTAGAAATATTAAGTGATAATAAGTCATGTTGAGGACATGTATGATGTCGATCTCACCAAGTGTAAGAAGTTTACAAGAAATATTAGACGCTAACAAGTCATTTGTTTAGAGAAATGTTTAGTGTTTAACATGTAGCTGTTACACTTTATTCATGTTTCGTGACACAACTAAAAACTAGAACAATAGTAAATTATTGCCTTTTAAATGTAGTTATTAAGGGTTCCGGGGCAAGACTTTCTACCTCAAACTTTCTCAAATTAAACCCACAATAACACATGGTTCAAACGTATTTAAAACAACCTGCTATGAATGCAGACAGCTACTGTGATGTAGGATAAAAGTGATAAAGAAGACAAGACGTGGAGGATTTCTTTAGGATTTTGCGTTAACCTTATTTGGTAACTTTACCTAAATTCGGAGATTACAAAATGTGTATAAACAGATAACATATGAAGTAGTTATTTCTTATTTGATATAATATTAGGTTTAGGTTGGATGTAACCGTTTCTGAGTTCTTGTTAGTAAACTCATTTCACTAAAGTATAATCAATATGATGACAACCCAAATAGAAAGTTGTTATTTCATCTTTGTGTACAGTACCAATTCTTGCATCTTGACAATAACATCTAAACAACATTTTATTAGCCAACACAATGTTTTAACTTGTCGATATATAGAGGTGCACAAACCGAATTCAAATCGGGTTTGGGGTGAGGAACCAGTTGATTTGGGTCCAAATCAATTTGAGGAGGAAAACTCTACCTAGCAGGGACCGAAGTGATTGGGTTGGGAAGGGTTAAAACTGGTTTGGTTGAATTTAAAAAAAAATTAATTACAAACTAAATACGTAATATAAACAACAAATATCCTTCTTTTATATACTCATAAATGTTTAGAAACAACCTACAAGAAATTAATTCAACTAAATTAATTAGAAAACATAATTTTAATAAAATAGCATACATTTTTAGAAAATAATTAAAAATACATATATGAAATACAGTAATAAACAACGCAAATTCATCTTTTGTTAATTTATATAATTTAGAAATAAGAAAATATAAGTTCATTACAAAATACATAATTTTAGGAGTTACAAGAATAAAATCTCCTAATTTTCATCGGCGTCATCATCGTCATCATCATTGGGGTTTACAGTTTACTCTTTGTTGGCATGATTGTCATGTGTATTGAAAAAAATAATAATAAATTTTGAATCTATCGTAAAATCTTGGGGGCCTGTAAATCAAGGAACATAACGGCTAGGATCAAAATCTTTTTGTTTCACAAAATATCAAATATTTAAAATCTTTGGGAGTTATAATGAGTAAATAATCTGGTTGAATATACCTCTTGACCTTGTTACTTGAAGTGTTAACCATTTGTCATATAGTATGATCATTTCTTAAAGCAATGTATACATTAAACATCAGGTCCCTACTTGAGCCACCTTGATCCGGAACCCATTGATGCATGTTTGTTTCATGAAAAACATTATCCTTTGGTAAAAAAATCATTAATAACAAATCATTACATAATAATTAAAATAAAAAAAGCAATAATAGATCACACTACAAGAAAAAGAGTCTATGGCGACTACACCCTATCGCGACGACGCATGTCGTTGCCATAGCCCAGTTTTCTTGTAGTGTCAGCATAGTTAGACTAATTTGCTATTATCGACTTTAACTAACCAACATGACCTAAATTACAATATTACACTTCAAGATCTCTACATGCGTGCCCTATGAAAGTGACAATTTCGAGCGGTTGCGGAACTTGAACCCTCCCCTATGGGGATCAATTATTTTTTTAGGGTGGACGAACTTGAGTTTTAAATAAAAATTTACTTTACCAGACAAAAAATGTACACTAACGGATTAAAGTTTAACACTACTAACGAAAAAAAGAGTGGGTGGGGGGCGGGGTGGCGGTCCCCCCGGTCCCAACTATGCTCCGCCAATGATTTCGACCCAATTTAAGACAATGCTTTCTAGAACACTGAATCCCACCCAATATGCTAGGCACATGCCATGCTACACACACACATATTTATATGTATATATATGTATATATGTATATATATGTATATATGTATATATATATATTAAATATTAAGAATACGAATTCCAGCTAACTCACTAATAAAGATCTTTAGTAATAACTAACCTCGATGACATGTCCTCAGTTGATAATGTGCATACGATGTCTAGCAACAATATCCAGTAGTTTGAGATATCGAAGCATTGTCGTTTAAAGGTTGGTAGACCAGATGTGTACAATGTAATTAACTATTTATAATAAATTTTCATCGTTGTGTGTTTGCTTCTTTTAAGAACATCATGATGTTGGTATATATGGTATATATAGGAAACATTTACGATAAATTTGTGATGGATTTTTCATTGGACTTTCTGACAGAACTCATTTTCATTAGACAAATGGAGAATCATTTTCTAGAAAAACTTGTTTTTGTGGAAGGGGCTTTTTATTTGAAAGTCTCATAGGGACATCTGTTTCGATATAATTGAGAATCATTTTCTAAAAATCACTACCATTGCCAAGAAACAAATAAAAATCTCCTACGAAGGGACTATCTGTTTCGATATAATTTTATTCAAAATTAGTTTTATATCATATCTATGTTTCGATATAATTTTATTTAAAATTGACACCCGTAAAATATATTATATTTTTTATGTTTGACTTATAGATAAAACTTGTTTTCCTTAAATACCGAAACATTGTCGTTTAAACGTTCGTAGACCAGATTAATACAATTTAATTAACTATTTATATATAAATTTTCGCCTTTGTGTGGTTGCTTCTTTTAAGAACATAATGATCATGATGTTGGTATATATAGGAAACATTTATGACAAATTTGTGATGGATTTTTATTAGACTTTTTGACAGAACTAATTTGAAATTTTTATTAGACAAATTGAGAATCATTTTCTAGAAAAACTTGTTTTTTGGAAGGGGGTTTTTTTCTGGAAAATCTCATAGGGACATTTGTTTCGATATAATTGAGAATCATTTTCTAGAAATCACTACCAGTGCCAAGAACCAAATATAAAAACCTCCTACAAAGGACATTTGTTTCGATATAATTTTATTCAAAATAATTATTATATTTAAAATATATTATAATTTTTTTATTTTTACTTATAAATAAAATTTGTTTTTCTTTATATAGTTTTTGACATATAATGTTCTTAAATTATTATAAATATACATTTACGGCATATTTGTCGTTACCTATATTTTGATAAAAATTTTATTCAAAACAAATTCAATACGTACGCATACCAATGAATAACGAACAGAGAAGAAACATGTCTTACTACATGATGTTTAACTGTTATTTAACAACAACGTAATATTATAACTCATAACTTTACAAGACTTCCTCTATTAAATGTAACATGTTACACATGCATCATAGTGATTCACAAAACTAATTATTATCAAATAAAAAAATAATGGTTAAGCGATTATAAGTTCAGTGTTTAAACTTAGCAACAAGCTTAACATAATAAATCAGTAATTTTATATTCAAATGATTAAAGATTAGGCTATCGGACCATGATGAGTGCAACAATAGTTGAAAGTGGAGAACATCGCACTTGTCGGCCTCAAATGTGCCACGCCAAAGCATGGTCTTCACCATAGTCATCACAACCTCTTAGATACTGGCATGATTTTATGAACAATTAAAGAACATGCATATGGTGCGTAGCTAATCATAAACACTTGAAAATCATATTGGTAAACATGACACTATTAAACTTCATCATGAAATAAAGTTATATAACTAGTAAACAAAACTTAATTATGTTATCAGATTGAATAACAATTCAATAAAATGATTAACAACCAAGAAATGGATAGACAACAACTTCCCAACAGAGACTGATCTCCATCCGTCAAGAACAACATCACTTAAAAAGTTAGGGTTTCTCCACCCTTCACCAATTTAAGCACAACACATCATGATAAGAAATCATCCCAAAAGCAGGCTGATTAGGCTCAGATCTGACTATTAAAGCACTAAGGCTGCACCATAGGTTGTATGTATAAAAAATGCACTTGCCATCCTTGATGATGCATGCCAAGAGATGATCTCACTAGACTTATCATAGGTTGTTAAAGCATTTTATGGAATCAACTTTGGTAACTACTAAACATAATATAATCATATTAGCAAATTGAATAAAAAATCCATTAAATGTTTTAAGTTTTAACCGTAAAAGAAGCGATAGATAACAACAAACCTTGTTAATAACAAAGACTGATCTCCATTTTCTAAGAACGATATCATCGAAAACCTTAGGGCACGTTTGGTTCACGAAATCCCTGAAATTACAATTAGAATTAGAGTTTTTCTCCCCCAAATTTCACTTTTGTTAGTTTAAGATGGAACTTAATCGGAATGGATTCCTTCATTCGTAGGAAAGTTACTTTTGTTTACTTAGTGGATGGAAAGTTTAAATTCCAAAGGAATACCCACACATATAAGAGGGATGTACATCCTTCTCTTCTTTGGTATTAATCATCATTAATTTCTAATTATGTCTTTTCTCCATGTGATATCTAAACACTCATTTACCTTCAAAATACCCAATATCCTCATCGTTGATACCTTTTTATCATGAACTCATCATTTTCTTTTTCTTGATTCTAGGTAAAATAATAAATCATCTAAAATATATTGTCATTCACCTTGATCCATTGATTGAATTAATTATTAAAATACAAATCTAAGGTGGTGTTTGTTTTTAAAAAAATGTAGCACTGACTATTTTGTCTGTACCGCATAAACCATGCGCAAACATTATTATTTGTAGACTATGTTTTTCAAAGATATTTCATTAAAAAAACATTTGCGCAAGCTATTTTTGATAGATACCCAAAAACCCAACTTTATACATCTTCTCACACCTTTTCTTCCCAAATCATATCTACCTCTTCTCAAACCATTTTCCCTCCTCCAACACTCCAACTGCCGCCTACCTCCTCCCTCCATCTCGTCACCGTCAGCAACCCTCCCCCACCTCTGTTGGCCATGAACCCTCGCCGTCGACTACTGATGACTATTTAATGTCAAATATTTCTTCATGATTTTAGTAATCTTAAATTAATTCTTTATCCTTAGACCCAATTTTTAAATTGCTAGGTATATAGCATCTATATCAAGAAGGTTTATTTTTTAATTCTTAGGAGATAATTCTTTTGATTAAATCAACACATAGTTTGGAGCAACTTTTTCTTTCAGTTTGTTATATGCTGAAACTCAAAAAAATTGTATTGTTTTTTAAACCCAAAGATACTCTAGTTTAGGATACAAAATCATTATTTTCTTTTATTCTCATCCAATAATCAAATGGTATATATTAGTAGAAGTTGGTAATATATAGTGTGTGTTATAACAACTTGGTTTGAACATCAACTACAACTACTACATGGGTTCATTCAATAGTATTTCAGTGTTGTATAATTATTATTTAAATCTAATATTAAAAAACTCTTTTAAATTTAAATAATCGGTTTATTTAAATTTTAGTAGTCTACAAAAGTTAAGATCCAGACATGCTTTTTTTTGTTAATTGCAGGATTTGATTCATCTATTTCTTTATAGATGTGTACATATATGATTCGTAAACTGCAGAGATTTAAAATTGAAAAAAAAAAACTACACATTAAAGCCATTAAAGTCATCATCAATATAGGATACTAAAGGAGGTTTGATGAACACGAGAAAGAAAACCCCAAACCTAGAAAATTATTGACATATAAAGACCTAGAAGCATCAACGAATAGCACTGATGAAGACCAAACAAGGACAAGAAAGTTCTTTATCAAAATAACATGTGTAAGAAAAAAAACAAGTAGATGAAGAGGAAGACGGTGATAGACCCGAAGATGGAGAACATGAAGATGATAGGGGAGAGTAAATTGTCCTTCTAAGATTTAAACATTACAATTCCACCTACAATCTGACCAACTAAACACATTACTAATTTTCAAAACATTCTTATCTAGTTTTAGTTTTGATTCCAATTACAATTCCATCATAAAATATTCTGCGAATCAAACAACCCTTAGGGTTTTGTAACCTCTCACCAATCTTGCCACAACTTATCATGTTAAAAATACACATCACCCAATTGAACATCTAGATTAGCATGCATACGAACTTGTAATCAACCTTTATGTGATTAAAGTAAAACTCTAGAACTATATCGACACCCTAAATTGGAAAATAAACAAACCTGGTAACAACAAAAAGTAATAGTAACGGTCCCGACCATGACAACACCACTACCACCACCACCATACCATCATAATGTAGTGTTTCACAAAATTAATAACCTAATCTATAAAACAACAAACATGGCAACAACAATCGGTAAAAGAAACCAATAACCTCATGAAGAGTGAACGATAATGGTATATGATAAAGTTTCTCTTAAAGTAACATATCGAGCAGTGCCTCATAAGATTCCGCCATCATGTCACACCACTACCATAACATCACCACCTAGGGTTCCCAAAACCTAGCAACAACGATTGTTAATAATATTAGGTTTCTTTGCTGCAACAACAATAATATTCAAACCACCAAAAGTCACTACTAGAAAAGTGCTAATTTTGCGACAACTATTTCCGACCAAACTACTATTATCGGAAAAACCGACAAGTTTCTGACAAAGTTACTACCGTTGGAAAACCCTAAAATCTTTGTCAAGTTAGCGACAACTTAGCGACCATTTTCTGACAAAATAACTTTGTAGCAAACTTGTTAAAATCTTTTGTGCTTTTTGCGCTCAAATTACGTCTATAAGCGTATAAAATATAATACTTTACATCTTGTCGAAATGTGGTCGCAAATAATGGTATTAATAATATTATTTTATTGTGATTTTATTATTATTTTTATAATAACACTACTATCCTATTAGCTTAAAAATGTTTGTATATATATGATGTGTTTATGAATGTATATAATAAAAAAAAACTAATCATATTAAATTGTCATAATACGTAACATAAACTAAAATTAAAAGTATATTTAATGAAAAATGTTTTAATAACACACGAGGAAAAACATGAATCTTTATTATCTAAAAAACTAGCATTTATGTTTGAAATTTTGCGACTAAAATGATAATTTTGTCACTAAGTGGTCGGAATTTCTGACCATTTTCTAACAACTTTTTTTATTTTTTAGTTTTCCCGATGCTAAAAAATTATTCTTCAAACTCCGTTCTTTTACAACCTTATAATAGAATAAGTAGTTTCATTACACTATCTTATACAAGTATAAATAAATACGGTGTATTGAAAAGCACATACTTAAATACTTAGACATGTGCAAAACTTGTTTTGAGTATTGGTTTTTGATTGTGACTCTATGCGTAAGTATATAAATAAATTGTATAACTTAGTGAAATTAAAGTGTTTCTCATATAATAAAGATGATAAAAACTTGGGACCAAAAAAATTAATTTACGGTTTCGAAAGCTAAAGTTTAAAACTTTGGGTCAGAAAATAGTCGGAAACTTCCGACAATTTTGCAACCAAAAGGAGAATATTGTCACTATTTTGTCGGATATTTGCGACCATTTCCCGACGATAACTATTTTTTTTGATTTTGTGATATTATACAAATTTTATCATTTCACAAACTTATGCAAGTATATATGTGTGAATTGTATGATATACAGAACGCTTTTTGAGTATCGGCTTCTAATAGTGTGCTCGTATAACTTAATGATACCAGTTATAATTATTTTTGATACTTTTATTTTTTTTGTTCACGACATTAAATACAATTAGTTATTATGTTACGCACTACTAAGATTAATATTTATAATCATATCTTGAATATTTGAGAATTTATTCATATTGCTATTGAACAATTGTAAGTATTAACAAAATAATATGTCTGTAACTAAAATATAAATATCTAGTCTAAAAAATTTACATGTATCTGCGAGACCTAATTAGATGTCATAATATTTGGGCTACGACCGCAATGATGAGTTGGTGGTGAACTTTTTTCAGTTTTTGAAGTGTTGTTGTAAGGTTAGATCTCAATTGATGCTTGCTTCTTTTCTTTGTTCAGTGTTTTATGTTTAATTTTTGATATTCACAATGCACAGAGATTAAAGAATCATAGGAAAAATAAGTAACGATTTTGCTCATCAAGACAAAGCTATCAAGTGTTCAAGACAAAGCTATCAAGTGTTAAGTGTTCAAGGTTAGGCTTTTCAACTAAAAAAAGGTATATAAGTACTGAATTTGCATTTGTGATTTAGTAATTTTATGTTTTGTAAAATAGGCTATTTGATTGTGTCAATTAGGCTAACATGATTTGCTGATTTGTAATTAGGCCATTTGATTGTGTGAATTAGGCTTTTTGTTTGATTGGTTTATGTGTGTTTTAAATGATCATCTACTCATTTCGTATTAGTCATGCAAGGTTATTTAATATGGTATAAGCATGGTGAATCATTCCCAACACAAGATGTGGGTCAATGTTCAAACCCCATGTCGTCTACCTATCAAACGGGTTGGGAAAAAGTATGTTTTTGTAACAAAAACTTACATTTCAATTTGTTTTATAATTATACTTAATAGTTTATTTTGAACTTGTACGTTTGGAGATTAGAGAGCCCATAGGGCGGCTAAAAAGATACTTGAGGAGAACCTTGAGGGACCTTGGGAAACATTCAGAGATATCCCCAAGGAAGCAATTAAGAGCATGTTTGAAATATTTAGGGTAACTATATATGTTAGTAATTTGTCTATCTTATTATTGTTTGTTTTAAGTTTGTATTTTTAACTTTACCTTATATTTTTATAGACCATTTGTAGTTGGAATCCAGCTCATGAACTTGCCATTAAAGATGGGTTCGAATATATATTGAAAAAACGTTACCCAAACATGATGTTGGATCAAAGAAAAGAGTCTGCAAATAGAGCGAGAGATGCTGGTCATTTTATCCCACCTGGTGGATTTAACTATGCCATCCAACGTAACTTCCCGCCTGGCTTATGGCAAGGTGACATATGAAGGAGCTATTTCTATACACCCATCTTACTAAAGAGTCAAAACGTTTATATTTGGCTGGACAATACGATGAGAGCTCAGAGGAGATGGAATTTTGCACTGGTCGACCAAAGAAGTTTTTGTAAGTTACCTTCACTAATACAATAATTATTGTATTAACTAATAACTATTAGTATGATAACTATGATGTTGTAACAAATTTTAGGAGAGTTACTCTAAAAACATGATTCAAAAATACGGTTGTGACGAGACTCAGCATTCGTTGGGTGACATCGATATGTGGCAAAGTAGCACGGGGGAGGGTCGGGAGCTCTATGGTATAGGATCTTCGGATCCTCATTTCATCATGACCGAGACTCATTCATCATCTTCCTTGTCGGGACCATCACATGTTGAGTTTCAACGATCGTAACAGGAGGTATCTTAAATTTTATTTTTTTATTATTGTTATAATGTGTTATTTTTTATTATCATATTCAGATTAATTATTGAAATTTGATATTGCTTATATTCAAATTTATGAAAATTATACGGTATATTTTGTGTGTTATTTATTTTGTATGTATATTGCTACTTTTTGTTGATTAATTTATGTGAATATTAGAAAACAATCAAAATTGAAATTGCTCATCTTAGATTAATGTTGGCTATGTTGATACTCATTTATTATTCAAGTATATGTTATTTTATTTTGTATTACATTGCTACTCTTGTTGATTTAATTTGATATTCAATTTGTTATTTATGCTAACAAGTTGAAATTATTTATTGTTCATGTAAGTATAGCCAACCTATGTTCTTGAAACAATATATGTGTGTGCATCTGACAAACTAATAGAAGTAGTTTTTTTTTGTTTTTGTTGACTCGATTCTTCAACCTCACTTGTTTTGACTAGACTTATTTTGACCAAGTCCATATTTTGGCCTCCCCATGTCCCACGAACTTTTATATTTTTCCATTTACTATGTGTACATGTATATATACAGTTCGAGCGACGTGTGAATGAACAGGTGAAACGACAAGTTGCTGAAATGGAGCGACGTATGCAAGAAGAGTTGCAACAAAAAGTGGACTTGTTATTGAGTAAACTTGGTAATAATCTCGGCAATCCTCCACCGTAGTTAGTCATATTTATCGTAATTGTTTGGATTATGTAAGTATATGGATTGTAGTCGGATTATATAAGTACATGGATTGTATTTGGATTATGTAATGATATTTGGATCTAGATGCAATTAGGTAATTTTAAGATTTTTTCTGCTTTTGTTTTCCCAGAAAAATCTAGTTTTTCACTGAAATTAAATAAATCATTAAATAAAAATAAAATTTTGGTCGGAAATTTATTACAAATATTTGTCAGTATTTTGTCAAAAACATTATAATAAAAAATCAAAGTTTTAGTGAGAAGTTTGTGAGAAACTTTTGTCAGTATTTTGTTGAAAACATAGAAAATAAACAACACTGCGAGTTAATACCTTGTTACACATTTGTCAAAATCTTGTCAGAAAAGGAGACTCTCACTTGTCAGAAAGTGGACGAAAAATATTGTCGAAAAGTTGTCGGAAATAGTTTCCAACAAGCTTTTTTCCGACCAAAATTAAATAGTCGACATTTTGTCGAAAATAAGGATTTGCGACCATTTTCCGAGATATTTGCTTGTCAGAAACCTCAGACTTTTCTAGTAGTGAGTATTAGATTGGGCCATATAAACCTTAACAAGTATTATGTGATCTTCCATAAAACGAGCCTCTTCTAAATATGTTTTTAGATGTTTATGAATAGATGGGGTTTCGTTCAAGCAAGAGATCTGACAACAACTTAAGGCATTATAACCATCAGTTGCCACCACCACCACCTAGGGTTTCATAAACCTAGTAAAAATCATCGAGGTTTCCCCATTGCAATGAGCACGACATAAACAAAACCATCAAAACTATTACATCGCGCCAAATAAACCCTAACCAACGTTAATTCTTCATCAACATCCTCCACACAAAGAAGCATTGCGCCAAACTACCATAACATCACTACCTAGGGTTCCCAAAACCTAGAACATATTCATCGTAGGGTTTTTTATCACAAAGAAGCGTGCGTGGCAAAAGAGTGGTTATTGAGAATCCAAGATCAAACACGTATAGACCATCGTCTATTGCAAAGTGATTGCCTGGTCACCACGTCATAAGCATAAATAGTTTCTACCATACGCATATGCAGTTATCACTTACTATTTATAAACGTTTGTAAATTATACGAAGTTAATAGAGACATTAGTAGAAATTTAATAATGAGTAATAAAAGGAAATATACATGGTACATACTATACAATTAGACAAGACCCAAAAAAGACTTATTCGATCTATATCAACACACACTACGTTTTACCATGGTGTAAAATTACCTTGTTTCATAACTACAATCTAAAAACAATAAAAAAGAAAAGTAAAGGAGTTTATTAGCTTCTTGGTATAACAATGGCCAAAAAATATTATTTCAAACTTTTGAATTATCACGTACTTATAGACAGATCGATAATAATTCTAGCACCCCCCAAACTCTCTAACTGAAAATGAACTCTTCTCCGGTAGGTTTCCGGCTTGGCGTAACCCTAAAGTGAGGGACACGTCACCAGCAGCAGCACCAATCTTATCATTGTTGAACCAATGTCAGCACCATCATCAGCCTGCATGCTGTCACGGTGGCTGACGTCAGCATGATCATGTTTCGCCGGAAAAGATGAGGTGTTTCCGGTGACGGTGGTGGTGGTGGTTGTTGAGGAAATATTGATAGGGTTGTAACTGTAGGAGATGACAGTAGCTTGGTTTTCTGATAAGCAGTTTTGTGTATTGATTGCAAGCATTGATGGGTCGTTTTCAGGGTCACTGATGTTTGCTCGTAATCTTGCAGCGGTGGGTGTGTTGGTGGTGGCTGGTGGCGGCATCGGAGTTTGCGCCGCGGCAGAGGAAGATGATGATGATGAGGGACCATTTTTGCGTTGAATGTTGTTGTAGTTAATGTTGGTGTCTTCGTCAAAGTCTTGATCATCTTGATTGTGGTCACCTTCTTCTTTGCTTTCTTGTTGGTACATTTCTTCCACCATGGGTTTCCACAACCGGACCCTTGCATTAATGAACCAATTTGAGACCTGCAAACATACACGTACAAACATGACAATAATTACTGTTTATGATAAGATGTGAAGAGGACATATATGCATGAGGAAGAAGATCGTGATAAATGTTAAAAACTTATAATGGTTCTAAGTTCTGTTTTAATACTGAAATTTTGTTTTATTAGCTTATGTTTAAAGAAGCTTACCAAAAGATGCCACATGTAAACAAAACTAATAAAAAATTTGATTTCAAGAGTCTTAAAAAGGGATCATAATAAATTTATGAAAATGCTTTATAGATGGAGAATGTTTCTAAAATCAGATTGTACATCTTATCATTTCACTAGTTTGACTGTTTAATCTGGTTAAATCAGATTTAAAAATCGGACAATATCATATAAATAGAAAACTAGCTAAAATTAAGTATCTAATTTATAACAAAAAAAAAAAATGCATTATGATGTAGATTTGCATTTTTATTAAAAATATAAATAAATATATACAATATGGATTTTCGAATAGTAAATTAACTAAAAATAAAAATTTAAATTTATAAAATAATATTTAGAATCTGGTCCGGTTTGATCAACTGATTCACCGATCCGACTGGTAAACGACCGGTTCAACTTAAAACGGCACAAATAAGTATAATCGAACTGGTTCCCAGTCCAATCGGTCTGACAAGCCAGTCATATCGATTTTGAAAACAACGTGGATGAGAGAAACTAAATATACCCTTCTAATTCTTAGTTTATCCCCTATAACATGTTAATATAACTTTTTTAAACCACATGGGAATATAAGTAGCGTCATAACTTAAATGAGTGAAACAAGTAAAAGTAATTAACATTTAAATTAGTGGAACAAGTAAAAGTAACCGAGAGTATACATGTTTAGCACAAACATTTGCACATGGTTCTTTCTGTTCTTTAATTCTAATCTTCAGTTGGTTTAAACATAACTAAAGGATAAAATATCTTTTAAACAACAACCTTGCAAACACCCTAAATTTCTACCCCTTAATGAGTTAATCTCAACAAAGATTCGTAGCGCTAGCGAATAAGTAGTTTTTTAGTATGTTTTTTGTAGACTCGAGATTTAATAACGGATTTGCGATAAAGCCATTACATTTGGCAGTTGCAAATGGCCAATGGTGACGGTTTTGACAATCAAATAAATTCTATTTGTTGTAGTGTTAAATTGTCAATCTCTTAAGAGAAATAACACTTTCAACACCCTAATTTGAGTAGATAGACACAAATACCTTAGGTAGTTAAGATGAAGCTAGCATTAAACTTAGGATGGCAAGATTCTTTAACTAGGTTATATGTATATTTATTATTAATTAATAATAAAATTGTAAAACATGTGGTCAAGTTCATGTGTCCTTGTGTTATCTATTCACTATTCATGACCTAAGAAGCTATTTAATGTTTTATGTCAGTTCTAGGACTTTGATAGAATACATATTATTAACATTAGAGGAGCAAAATTACGTTTGATCAAATAGACAAACAAAGCTCCCACGTCCAGTGTTGTGTCCAGCCATTCAGTTGAAAACGTAGTTTTATCGTGCATTTTTTTAAAGAAACTTATTGGATCTAATATATAGTAATGCTCAATATATGTAAAGAGTTTTGGGAACACAAACACAAGAAAAAACAAGTAGTACATGTACACCGATCGAAGAGATATTAACAGAAGTTTAAAAGCTAAGGTGAAGTCGACATATATATTGTCATCATAAACTGTTCATTGACAAAGACTTCTGCTTTTCAACAGTCATTTTCATCTGACTTCATGATAAAGCCAAGGTTGCTTAATTTATAATTTTAATTCTATCTACTATATTAATCTTACCACCATCAATGCTTGTACATATATTGTGCGTGCATATATACTTATGTATGTATGAGTATGCACATATATACTTGTTAACAAATAAACCAAATTCTATGAACTTTTTCAGGCATAACCACGCATAAAAGTGCATAGAGTTTGTTAAGATACACAAATGAACAAACGCTAACTCGATAAAGTTAATCTATATCTCATGCCAAAAAATGTAATTAGCAAAATTGCAATTATGTACTTAAAAGAAAATTTAGTCCCCACACTAGATACACACATATAACTAATTTAAAATATATTATAAAACTACTTTATCTCTTATTTGCATTTAGAATGGTAATGAAATATGAAATTTTAAGTACGTAGTTAATAAATCATATATAAGATTTCCAAAAGTAAAAAAAACATTTTAAAATAATTCGAACACTCAGTCGGTTCACCAAGTACGACCTGTTCTGTTGGATTCAACTTGACTGGTTATGTGGTTGGTTCTCCATCCAACTCAACCGATTTCGTTCTATAACACGCTTTAACTAGTTAATTAGTTCTGAAAAGTAATGAACTTGATATGTTATAGCACAATTTTACATTAAAAAATAACCTTTAAGCATATAGTTTTCATACCATGAATATCTTTTAAATTTGGTTGGTTATCTCGACCTTAAGTAGCGTTTCATATAGTTCAACTTCAGTTTTCAAAATTTAATTATATTTCTAAGACAATCATTAATAATATCAGCATATTAACAATGGCAAGTGTGTTCGGAAATTTGATTAATTAATGTTAACAATATGTATGCTATATTATACTAGTTAATAAATGAACTTATATATAATCCTAGTTTAATGCAACATGGTATCTTTTAAAATTAGATGGTTAGTACGACAATTAATATATTTTGCTAGGTGGATGTCACATCGTATTTGGTAGAAGAAATGTAATTTTTCGGGTTGATTTGGATTATCAAGTTATAAGTTAATGTTTAAAACTGTTAAAGATAAGGATAACCCCCGAAGACAACTTTTTTAGTTAAACCTATTTATGCATATCATATGTAGTTAAAAAGAAAGATATCTGCACAGGTGCTTGTTAATAATTTTAAATTTATTAAACTCTGGCTAAAGGAAACAAGTGCTTGATTAATATCACACTTATATGAAGATTACTTGAGGTTGAAACTTTTGAGAATTCATATACGAAAAATGTTATATAAGCTAATGCAAAAATAATTGAATAGGAAAAAAGTGGGAGAAAGCAAAGAAAACATTGGCATGATTATTATTATTTCATTTGTCGAATTTAATGGTAATATTTAAAAACTATAGTAAAATAAAATTAAAAATCAAATCCTAATATAAATTAGATTATATTTAATGGAATTACACAGTAGCATGAATAAGTGTTTAGGAGTAGTAAATTAAATATGTGTGACTCACCTTTCTATAAATTAAATCTGTGTGATTCACTTTTCTATAAAACAGTGGTTATATTTGATGTACACAATTACCTAAAAGTCTAAGCTGTAAAATGAATCACACGTCTTGTCTCAACTGTACCTATGAATATGAACCTCTAATAAGATGCACTGTCTTCTTCACTGGTGCAACAACACTCTATTTTTGGTACCCACACAAGCCTAATTTTTTATTTTACTGTTCATATGATTGTATATAATTTTAAGAAAATATAATTATACTTTTATGGGTTTGTGATTAATTTATAATACATTATTACAATATGATTTTTTAGTTGTGCATTTGTTTGTAAAAAAATTACTTATAGTTAGATAACAGTAAAACAAAATAGATTAATATGGTTTTAACCAAGGAAAGACAGATCAGAGAGATTTATTATCGAACATGATTCATATATCATTAAAATTTTGGCAAATGAAAGATCATTTTTTAAGGATATGCAAATTTAAAAACATAAAAATAAATTCATGTATCTTTTAAAGTTGCTGGACAATTATCACGTAAAATCTAACACATGAGTAACACTACATGTACGAAAATATGTTACGTATGTAATCGGTATAAGTATGAAAATACTTTATGATAACAATAGGAAAATAACTGTTTAGGCTTTTTCTTTAATTATTACCATACAATCCATGTATACTTTTATCAAAGAATACAATACAATATATATTTTTGGGGGGAAATTTGAGTTGAATTTTCTCACGGCATAGCAAATTCATTTTATAAATTGCTGATCATATTTTTAGAATATGTTTTAACAAAAACTTAAATGTGACAGTGGATTTTGACCCTTCAACTTTAGTTAGTTGGCTATAAATTGCATTTTAAGTAATGAATGAAGGGATGGTCATCCGAATATATTAAGACTGAAATTAACTATTATAGTTTTAACGAATTCAAATTCATAATAACAACTGCATTTTCTTAAACAAAGAAAGTGCATTATTTAAATTCAATATCATACAAAAACTACAATTGTGAGTAAATTAAGTTTGTTTTAAAATAACAACTTGCTCATTGGGGACTGATTAATCTTATTACGTACTATGAGTAATGCTACTAGCTAGTACTCTTTATATATTATAAATGTGACGTAGATTATTTGCTTAATTCTTAAATATATGTTGATTTTGCGACAAAAACCATTATGTCGGAAAATAATCAGTGTTATAGTATTGTATAATTCTGAATTGTAATTTAGAAGTTTCATAGGAATTTGGGACAATTTTAGATTGTGTCATTTGCATTAATAAAAATAATGAAATGTTCAATTAGTACACTATCTCATAACAATAACAGATTATGGTAAATACATAAGAACACTTAATGAATCATAAGAATTATATATATCATTATTATAGCTATTCTTACATTAATAATTATGATAAAAGTAAAAAAGAATTCATTTTTAATAGCACATATTTGGTTAAAATATACCAGTAGATGATTTATTTTTTAATAATTTTGTTTGGCGTTATTAACTCACTTTTGTATTTTATATAAAATAAAAATATTTATTGCCTCATAATTCTTTGTCATTTAACTTGTATCCATATTTTCTAATGTAGTAAACTTAACAACAATTTTTAAAACTAAAATTATAACTTTTTAATCACTAAAAAGAAGCTGATATCTCTGCTACAAAAAAGAACAAAATATAGAAGAACCTGATTAATGATGGATTAACATACTAATAATGACATTACTTTCCCTTCTATATTTGCACACACGAGAGTGATAAATTGAGATAACATACCTGATTTCTAGACAGTCCAGTTTGTCGTGCCAACAAATGTTTATCAGCATCACTTGGATACCTAGGAGTACCATTTCAACATATATTCATTTGTTTTACAATGTGTGTGATCTAAAGAATTTTGTTGGTACGAAAAGAAGAACAAATTGCTAGAAGACTTACGGGTGTAGAAAATGCTCGAAAAGCCAAGCTCTTAAAATGTTGACAGAACGTTCGGGCAAACCTCGTTGAGGCCTCCAAGCTTCTTGTTCCATCATGCCTTGATGGAACGCCCTTTGTTGTCTGAGGCTTTGTTCCAACAACTTAAGCCTAGGTGTCTCACCTTTTGTGACCCCAGAAGAACTTGGATTTTTCTCCCCTAATAATTCACAACTATGCTTCAACTGGCTCGCTATCACGTCTTTTAAACACCTAAAATGACGCGACATAGCTTTTTGAGCTAATGCTGTGTATGGAACTGCCGCCCCAAACCCCATCACTAGATCAAAAGAATTCACCACCATTTGCATCTGTTCACAGTAGTGATTGTATCTCCGATCCACCTACATCATGATATTTAATGAAGTAATCCAATCAAAAGTTGTTACATGTTGACTATGACAAATAATCCCTGTTGATGACAATGGGCACCAACAAGATTTTTGTGTTTTAAATTGGTAATTTGTTTCTTATCAATAAGGCCAAATAGAACTTGTTTACATTATGTTATTATTTGTGGAAATTTCAAGTTTGCATTAATGGTTATAAGAAGTTTCAAAAGAGGAAAAAGAAAGCTTTTTTATGATAATTTAATAGCTAAGCAAGCTAGAACCCAATTAATATTTTAGTCCAAGGTGATTAAATTATCTAACTAGCTTGTCACGGTTTTACCAAATCGAAATTAAATGTGCTTATAAATTTCACCAAAATAATAAAAGAAATAGAGCAAATTGGATGTAAACAAACTCTGCATATTCCGTCACTAAACCTATTTTTTGGCCGGCTTTTTCCAAGAAAATATCTCTTGTCGTCGGACTTTGTTGGCGAGTGTAATAAAATCATCGTAAGATATGAGACTTGTTTTACATCACTAAGAAATGTATAGCACGGTTAATTAACTTATTAATGGATCTTTTTCACGCAATCTTTTAAGATAAGATAACAGTACATCTTACAGAGTTATTAGCTTACCTCATCAAGCATGGAAGAAAGTTTGACCTTTCGTCTTTGATGCTCAATTCTCTCAGAAGATGACAAAGTAGGGAGGTCTTTAGAGGAAGAAGAAGATGCACCACCACCACCGCCTCCACCACCACCGCTGTTACTCGGATTCTGATTAGAACTATTATGTTTCAAAGATGACTTGTTCTTCTTGAATTTACCCCTTCCAACACTACAAAACTCTTCAAGTAACTCTTGAGCAGCTTTAGCATACCTTGAATTCCGCAACACCTTCACAACCCCTAAAGAAGATGACCCGAACCCCATATGGATCGGGTGGTGGGTCGGACCCATGACTCCACCTCCTCCCAAACTCCTGTAGACATCGCCACCGCCGGATTGATTGAAGTATATCATTCCGGCGGTGGCGGAATCTTCTCCGATTCTCAAGTCTTCAACTTTAGTTCCTTCAAGATGCTGCAAACTTGAAGATAATGAAAGTGACAGACCCTCAAGCCCACCCATGGCTTCTCTTTCAGTACCACCGTGAGGAACCCATGTGAATTGTGTGGAAGGACCAAAATGCCCTTGTTCGGTATTGGTTGTGCTGCTGAAGCTTTGCTGATGGTGGAGGGTAGAATTGGCAGATGGGACGGTGTTCGGTAGTAGCATGTGTAGGGTTGAAGAAGATGAAGGATCATTGTGGTGGTGTGAAGATGGTGATACAGATGAAGGGTTTGTCAAGAAAAGCTGCATGGATTGGTTAGCCGTGTTACCATACCAGTTATCTCCGGCGGTGGACCGCGGATTACGGTGGTGTTGTTGGTAGTTCATCTGGTTCACCACCAGTTCAGAACCGGAGATAGGGTTGGAATTCGATGCACCGGTGGCGAAATTGAACATCTCCGACAACATCCCGGCTCCGGTGTGGTCGTAAACCGCCGGTAAACCACCGTGAGCCTCAGCCATATGATCGTCTAACCCCACCAGTGACGGTGGTGGAGGATCAAACCCTTGCAGCTTCAGCTTATCCCTTGGGATCTGATCTTGAGCCTGTGTTGACGATGATCTCTCGAACCCATTTGAGAAATTGAAGATGTAATCTTGTGACATAGGTTAGAATACAGCTTAAAGGTAGTAGCTTTATGATTGATATCACATGTGCTGTTGAAGTTGCTACTTCCATGATACATCTGCGATGTTCTTGTACATGGGTGTCATCTTCTTCCGATTACAGACCCTATTTTTGACATAGATTGAGAATGATGGAGATTAAAGACAAAAAAGGGGGTAAAACAGAAAGCATCAAATGGGTGTTTCTTGATACCCTTTGTCAAATTTAAATAATAATAATAATAAATCTACAAATTTTATATGAATTGAAAAGCATGAATAGTATACTAAACTGAACTAACCTCTTATGTTGTTGTGAAAAAGAGAGAGAGGAAGCAAACTTGTAAGATATCGTTTTCTCAGTTCTTGAATTCTCTCTCCCTCTCTCTCTCACTTGCAGTAGTGAGTGTTCTTGTCGATAGAGAGAGAAATAGACAAATTACTTTTGTAATATTATATACGTGTGTGTATATATATGTATGTATGTGTGTGTATATGTATGAAACGTTTAGGTTGATAGTAATTGATCACATAATTAGGAGGGAGGGGGGGACGCAGTCGCTGTTCTTCAACGCCCTCTCTTGTACTCAACACAATTGTTTTATTTGTTTATTTACTAATTTTATGATAATGTTAATTTACTTTGACATATAACATCTTAAACAACCAGGGTTTTAATTAATATATTTTCGAATAATAGACTAGATCGAA
This sequence comes from Flaveria trinervia, assembly GCA_025506515.1. Lineage (NCBI taxonomy): Eukaryota > Viridiplantae > Streptophyta > Magnoliopsida > Asterales > Asteraceae > Flaveria > Flaveria trinervia. The sequence continues at coordinate 90,826,922 of CM046447.1, forward strand.
TTATTATGACATTGAAATTGCTAAGTGCCTTGAAATTCATATGGAAGTAGGTAAAGCAATAATATTAGAAAATTAGGGATGGTGATCAGCATGCTAATGTGTACGAGCAGTGCCGCTAGAAACTATGCCCCCAATTAGACCGATTGATATTACTACTTTTGCGATAGATAGTTAAAATTTTTGATACAAGGGTCACCGTATATAAAGTTAACGAGGGATTTGATCAAGTATAAGGTTAAACACTAACATATATCAATATAATTATACTTAACAAATAAATTCACCAAAGAAATGTTCCACTAGAGCCTTTAAACAAACAAGTCTTAAAATATGCCCCAAGCTTTATAATATGCTAACCATTCTTAGTGATTTGTTAAAATTTCACAACTATTATAACAACATTCAATAAACTAATTTACTCAATTAATTAAGTACGTATTCAACTCGTAAATTTTAAAAATGATTTTAGAGCATAGGCTCACCTCAATAAACACATGTCAAACGACCTTAAGCTTATTAAGCATCAATAAACCCCATGATTTCATTAAGTGAAGTTAGGTGAATGATCGGTGTCACGTGTCTAACTAGATCTTGTGATGTAGTTGGAAATAGAAGGATAAACAATTGAACATGTTAATTCAACAATTATACCATAAACAATTCTTTTAACTATCGTGAATTCATAAAAAATATTGATAATCAAGGATTCACACTAACACATACTATGATAGAGAGAAAATAAAGGGTTTTTTATAAATTTCAATGAATATTCCACCCATCTTTTACATACATATAAAGAAACAAAACAAAAAAAGAATGGGTCACAAAACATAAGTGGGCCAAAACCTAGGCCAAATGTATAGTCCAACAAAATCTAAAAATAAGCAAAAAGTTTAAAAAAACTCATAAAATAAGCTGTTTTTGGTCGAAGCCCCAAAACGGAAACTTTTAGCCCAAATTATAGCCATTTCAGTGAAGCCCCTTTTAACAAGCAATCTTGAACCTTCAAAAAAGCTATAGCTTGCTCATCCACACTTGGGCCCACATCATCTTGCATAGGATCTTCTTAAATCCTGTGTGGATGATAGAAATAAGGATATATAGATGCTTAAGATCTATTAGTGCACAAATGTGATTAGGTAGACTATTTAATCTCATCATGGATCAAAATTTCTCATGTAATATCATAGTTGGCATTTGATGTGGGCTACTAATGAATGACCTATTATCGGATCTATATGATAAAAGTAGTTAAAAAAGTCTCATCCCCTCTGATCAACCTCAGCAAAAGGTCTGTCTTGCTTCGTATATAATCCTGGTTCACCAGACTCTTTTTTTTTTTGACTCCTTTTGATCAAGTTCAGCAACCCTAGTTGGTGCCTTTGAGATATGATCTCCTCGTAAAACTGGGCCATGTTGTATTACCTTCCTTGTAATGTTAATGGTGCATACTCCGGTCCCTACAAATAAATGAAGCTCCAAATTGTATGTTTTAACCTCATTACTTGACAAGCAAGCTGATGTTATGTTGTCATGAGTTGTGTGGCGTAAAACATTATTATAATGTATGGGAACGTCATCCTTAGTGGTGGGTGTTACATCATCACGCTTAGGATTAAAGTAAAATCATAAGCAAAGGAAGGTTAAAATAAGTAATGTGAATAGTGTTGAGATAGATCACCTAAGTTATTATGTGTAGGTGAGTTATCAGTCCTAGACACATTTTGTTCCTTCCTTTCTAGAATTTTGCAATCAAAATTTTGTTATAAATTAATAATTTAAATAAATAAAACATGTATTCTAGTGATTCTTAGTTTGCTAAAACTTTTGATCTTGATACCAAACTATCACACTCAACTCTAAAGTGACTGATTGGTATCAAGACTTACATTATGAAAAGTTCAATTTCTTATAGAAGTTTCTACAAGTGCAAACAATCGAAAGAATGATCTAAGGTAAGCTCCACTAAATCCCTTAAATGGAAAAGACTAAAGAGATCTGAAGTATACTCGCATGGTTCTTCCTTAAAGCAACTTTCTAAAATGCATTCTCAAACAACTTAATGTATATAAAATTGGTAGTTCATGATCAAGGACTTATAAAATAGGTATAGTGTGTTATTATATAAATTGTTTAGATAATCAAATCTCATCAACAAGTAAACAAATAAATGAATGTACAATAGCGTATATACCACTCAGTGAAAAAAAACAAATATAATACCTTTTACGACACACTAACCTATGATACACGCCTAACATTTCTAGACCAAATAAAGTCATGGACCAAATAACAAATATGTGACCATTTATGGTTCACTAATCTCCATAAACAAACAAGGCTTCTTAGTAATGCCCTTATATTTAAACCATATCCAAATAGGGGATCACTTAAAACCCATATTATAAATGAAAAATATGAAAACCAAGGGGTTACATATATGTAAGTATGTATTAAAGTGTACAACTAAAAGTTATGTACACGTATGAGTAATGTATATATAAATACGTATTGCCAAGTGTAAAACTAACATTTACGTATATGTAGCTCTTACAAGTTATGTATACGTAAGTCATGTCGTTATCATCGACGATCCTTGGAGTTTATATGAAAAAATATACAATGACCTTGAATAAGATTGAATTTTACTTAAATATACTTTAAACAATTAAAAAGTTAAATCAATTATAAATTATGTCATTGGGTAGCGGTGATTTTCACGGTTGTATACATACATATATATATAATATATATATATATATATATATATATATATACATACATATATACATATATATATATATATACATACATATATACATATATATATATATATACATATATATACATATATATACATATATATACACATATATATACACATATATATATATATGCATATATATACATATACATATATATACACACATATACATATACATGTATATACATATACATATATATATACATATATATATATAATATATATATATATGTATATATATGTATATATATGTAAATATACATATATATATATATATATATATATATATATATATATATATATATATATGTATGTATGTTTACATACATATACATATATATGTATGGGAGGGTTCAAATAAGAACCACCTTTTTTTCTAAGAACTCTAGAAACCAATCTCAGTCACTCATTTTTTATCACATCCAAATTACATGTCATTTCTCCCTTTTTTTAAATGTTCGTAACTTTTTTTCACGACATCATTTTTTCAAAAAAAAATCACTATAAAATTCAGTATTTTTTATCTTTCCAAAGTCTACCATATTGATATACTTTTCTAAAAAAATCGTACATCCGTTGTTTGCATATGTGTAAATCTAGTTATACACATGTGTAGTACTGGATTTACACATGTGTAAATCCGATATAAAACATGTGTAAAATGAATTTCGTTAAAAAAACGGGAATTTTTTATATTTTTTATAAATTTTTTTATATTTTTTTATGAAAGAGGGAAAGTTAGGGACCACTTTTGTGTTTTTATTTTTTTATTTTTATGTTCTTTTTTGATTTATAAAATTTTTAAATATGTTAATTACAACTTTGCCATTGAGAACTAGTGGTTGAGATTGGTTCCTAAAGTTTTCATAAAAAAAGCTAGTTCTCATTTGATTCCTCCCATATATATATATATATATATATATATATATATATATATATTATATATATATATATATATATACACATATATATACACACATATATATATATATATATATATATACATATGTATATATACATATATATACTGTATATATATACGTGTATATATATACGTGTGTGTATATATATATATAGTTTAGTAGTATACTAGCTAGGCTAATAATTTGTTAACAAGTCAAAATTTAGTTATTGTAACACATATTCATCAAAACAATTTACTCAATCAATTTATACCATGTATTGAGCCTCGAAATAAAAAAAAAGTATGAGATTTAAATAACGAGATCTCCTTAAAATGCAATTAGTGTGCTAGGTGACCTTAAGCACTAGTATCATAAAATTAAGAGTCAATGAACCATAATGCCAATAATACCTTGTTATTCCCTGAAATATGTAACTTGCATCATTATATATTATGTTTAAATCCAATTTATAAATTCTCAAGATAAAATTTAACTATCTAACAAAGGGTAAATGATCTTGCCTTAGCGAAGTACGATCGTGTTGGCCATTTAACTCGACAAATGGTAGCAATGGGGATTACACAAGAAACTTAACTAATAAAAGTGGAAACTTTCATGTCTAATAAGTTTATGTTTGTAAAACTCAAAAGACTTAAATTGATTTTTCTTAGGTTTGGTGTCGAAATATTTTAAGGGCGTTGAAATCTCATTGGGTCGGTGTTCAATTTATTTAGGGGTTGCTGGAATTGGCTCATGTGTGTATACATGCATAGGATTTGACTCATACAAAAAATCTCTTTTATTGTAAGAACTCATTAACCCCCGTCTAATTACTAATCAATCTCTAGATAAAATAAAATGGTGCAAGTGTCTTAACCTTTATTTTTGCACATTTACTTACAACTCAAGAAATCATATTTTATATGATTGTGATAAATGATCTATATGTTCTTAATTTTTTAAGTTTACCTTTTAGTGTTTAAAACCTTCATAATTTTTTTATACATTATTATTATGATATAAAAATTACACTATTAAACTTGTTGCATTGAGTTTAGTTCTTACACTGGTACAAGTAGTAAGCATGGATTCTAGAAAAAAATTATAGGGTTTATTGTTCTTATGACATGAGCTTTCTTAATTATGTTTATGTATATATCATGATTATGATTAGATTATTGTAACAAAGGTAATGATTCTAGAAAAGTACTAGATTAAAGGTTATGATGTTCTTGTTACAAGCTTACTTGTTTTTGTAATCATACATACGCTTAAAAATGTGTTGCAACTACAATTATAAGTAAAGATGAATGATTTGAAATGTTACATGTACTTTTTATGTTTAATAGCTGATCGAGTCATCATGATTGGATAAAAAACAAATTATTTAAAAAGAATAATACTTATAACTAGTACGGGTAAATATGTATCGTCTACATAGGGAATTGGTGGAAAGTATCAACCTTCAATACCTTAGACTAAAACACAAATTGAAATTACGAAAAAAAATATTTTTGGGTTTTGTGTTTATAAATAAAAGTAAATGAAACATAAATAAGTAAGAAACAAATAAACTTGATTAGGATTTTAAAAATTGTAACGAAAAAGAAAATAACATTAAAGACGCACGTTCAAAGATCCACACTTGATTTCATAAGGATTTATTGGGAATTACATAAACATGATTATGCAGAATTGTTTGATTAAGGTGATAACTATGAAACAAACTTTTAATATTTGCCTGATGACACAACTACTAAATCGTTTATGCAAAGAATTTACATACTTAACAAACTACTCATAATGCAAGGAAACCAAGTATGAATGAAAGCACACGAACAATCATATTTTTGTGTCAATAGAACCCAAAGTATCAATTCAAACTAAACCTAATGACTCACTTACAAGAACTCTTCTCCTGAAAGTGAATGCGAATGAATTAGCCGCCCATCGGCATGCTTGGATCTTCAATGTTGGATTGGATGTTGTTAGAGCTTGATCTCGAGAGATCGTTTGGTGAAAGAAGCTCCTAAAATCTTTTCCAAACGTCTAAAATTCACAAGTATCAAAATTAAATTCGAAACCCTAGAATTATCTTTAAACAGTGCTAAAAACCCTAAAAATTTAGAGGCTATTAAAGGCTAGTGCAGTGCTGGGTAGCGCGCTGGTTAGTGCGCTATTATCAGAGCATAGTGCGTTGGTTTATTTGGGTGTTCTGCAATATGCTGATAGTGTGTAGGTGTAAGAATACTATGTGCTGGTAGTGGAGTGCCATACGCTGGAATGTTCTTTTTGACCTTTTTATTACCGGTGGCTTTGGTTTCACTTCCAAAAGCTTCCATCCTTCCACTAACCATCCATTCACATGTTAAAGTGTCCAAATTATGATCTTTAAGATCTAAAAACCTATAACAATAAAGACGTCTCAAAGTAACATCTTTTTAGTTCATAAATATAAAAAACATAAAATTAACTATGTTTAACACCAAACCAATAACACCTTATCAATATCTATTTGAAGCTTGCATGTCTTTCACAAAGTTCTATCTTTGAGATGGCATAAAATGTACTATTTTATAATATTTCTAGTGTGGCATACATCACAAAATCTTGTCTTGTGATATGCACCGTAGAGTTCTATTTTACGATACACATCACAGACTCGTGTCTTTATGCTAGGCACCACAAAGTATTTTTTAAAGTAGACAATATATAGTATTACCTTAGGGTTGGCATCATGGTGCCTTATTAGCTATGATTTATAATACTAGTATGAAGTTATACATATATGCTTACTAGTCAATGTTACAAGTAAATTTACTAGACATTTTTACAAGATATGAAATCATGTGTGCCACTCGCATCTACAAAATTTGATAGTTATGCAACTTGTATTTGGAATATTTTGTTATAGTTGAATGTATTAAAGGTTTCCAGTTATTGGCTTTAAATGAAACTAAAATTCACTCATTATATCTTATATTTACCCTACATATCAGTTTAAGCAGGTACCTTTAAAGCAACAATCTCCTCTCTCTAACATGGGACCGAGGGCTATCCTTGTATAGAAGAACTGAAATATTTTCATTAGACAAATTTATAATAGTAATAGATATTTCATTTGAATTTTATGAGGTAATGGTATGAAACAAAGTTCTCTTTCCGCTATATTAAAGTTTTGAATTTAAGAACTATGTTTTGTTATGAATTGTTAACTATAAAGTCTCTCAGGTTTGAAGTCTTGAATAATGTTATTGTTGTCGCTATTCTTTTTGCCATATATTCTTGCTATTCTCGCATAATACTAACTTGAAACCGCGCTGGTTGATAGAAATATTCATAGTTTGAGATTTGAGCTTTTTCGGCTACTTTCATTTAAACTAGATTTTTTTACGTTTGTTTTTGATCCTTGAATATAACTAAATGTACCCACCTGTCTATAAATAGGTTCAAACCATCACATATAATGGAACCTATTCATACCATCATGGGCGGCTTTGAGGGGGACTGGGTGGGCAACCGTTCAAGGCCCAATCTCCTTAGGGGTCTGGAATTTTTAGAAAAACTATATTTATATATGTATGTATATATAAAATTTTAAAAAAACTATAGACTATTAATAAATCCAATAACAGTTTAATTAATCTGACCCACTAAAATCTAGGGCCCATTAACATGTAATTAGTTTATTTTACTATTATCTATTTAATCTAAACTCATTTAAAAAACGCTAGGGCACTCTCACGATTCGCTTAAGTAAATTATATTATTTTGCTAAAACACATTTGTTTATTATTAAAACAGTTACTGTCGTATTATAAATTTTTTATAAATTATTGACTTTATATTATAATATTTATTTTTTTCTTCTCGCACGAGACCCAAAAAAATTTTATCACTCTCAAAAACGAGATGCATTCAATAGTTTTTAAAATAAAAAGTGGTGAAGGGTCTAATGATAAAAACACTTGAGAACAAGTCTATGTTGGCATGTTCACCATGGTTCACTTTTTTATGTTAGCATATGACATGAGTATCACGTTGTCACTGTTCGATTTGACTTTTAAATCTATTTTCTATTGATAGAAGGATTTAACTGGATGGAGACTTGGAGATCCTATTAATGAAGTTGGATAAAGACTTTCTACCTACTTTACAGAAGAAACTCCTATCCTTAAACAATACATTTAGCATGATTAGACTCTCCTTGTCCCTTATACATAATTTGAGGTTTAATGTCTATCTCATTATCATGTGAATTAAGAAATAGTAGAATTGCAAGTATTAAGAGAGTCAAAAAGAATTTTAGATGGAAATAAAAGCATTTACTAATAGCATTTGTAACGCGTCTATTATCATAAGGACATTACTTGTGAGACTAAGATCCTACAATGAGTGATAAGTTAAAACGTACAATACCAACAATTATTACAGTGATCAGTGTGTTTACAGAAGAAACTACAACCAATGTGTGTTTTCCAAACCCCAACACACACATCACCAACGAGGGACTTTCATATGTAGTATACATTTACTAGCAAAAAAAAGATATAAAAACACATTAGTGCAAGTATTACAAGCTCAGGATATGTATACATTCAAACAAAGTTAGAATAAAAAATTGAACAGGCAGTTTATACAGTTGAAATAAAGAAAGTATGTATGTATGTATGTATGTATGTATGTATGTATGTATGTATGTATGTATGTATGTATGTATGTATGTATGTATGTATGTATGTATGTATGTAGTATGTATGTATGTATGTATGTATGTATGTATGTATGTGTATGTATGTATGTGTATGTATGTATGTATGTATGTATGTATGTATGTATGTATGTAGTATGTATGTATATGTATGTATATATAGGTACGTATGCATGTATGGTTAGAGCCGGCTCAATGATTTTTGGGGCCCCAATCGAATCATAAAAATGAAGCCTTTTGAAAATCACAATCTGTAACGACCCTAAAAATTAGGTTAGGCAAAATTTAATATAAATAAAATTCTCATATATAATGCTCATTATTAAGCCAACCCTTTATGAATTATATGTGCTTTGATATATATATATATGTGTGTGTGTGTGTGTGGTACGTGTGCATGCTTGCATGCATGCATAATTTTTACGTGTGCATGTAATCAAATACAACTTCTTAATATCGAGTATTACATAATTAAGTATCATATCTTTATGGCATCTAACTAAACCAAATACAACTCAACCAAACACCACAATACAAAGGTAACATCAAGAGAACTTGGCATCAAAACAAAACTAAGTAAACCTCAAACACCTAAACCCTAACTCAACCTTAATCATTAAGGATTAGAACACCCAAACTACACCCTAAGCTCGGTGATTAACATCGACCGGCCCAAGGACACCTCCCCACCCCATAAAGTCGCCACCTTGCATCCAATATTCAAGAACTTGACACCTAGTTGACCTATACATAGCTTACTCACCAAAGCTAATATATAGTCATCATGATTATGCCATTAATGGCAACCGGCCGACAATCCATATAAATATCACCTCTCGGCCATTTCACCAACCACACACCCCACCATCTCTACTTCCTCAAGAACTCTCGTCCACCTCTCAACAAACCGCACACCACCACCAACTCAACTCTCAGTCATCACCATAACACCATCACCTTCACACCTTGAACCCGGTCACCTCTACACCACTACTTTTTCTCTTTAAGCTCTCGGTTACTACCACAAGGAGAACGAGACTTTGAGGCTCAAGACAATCATTCAACTCAGTTCATCAGAGAAAGAAGCTACCATCACTATCCTCACCCTCTCTTATTATTAAAATCGAAGTTTCAATCCATAAACCATAACTACTTAAGTTTATCAAAAATATATATGTGTTTAAACAACACATATAACCAACCCTTATGATTAAACATATAAGTTCTTTACAAAATCTTACAAATATGTTAATCTAATCAATAGACATTAAGAAAGATTTTATGAGTCTGAAGAAAATGAATAAATATTAAGTAACTAAAAGTTATATAAAGGAAATTATCAATAAAGGGTTGAAAATTATTTGCAAACTTGTTAAATTCGTTTTGGTATGTAATTAACTGTGATTATGGGAAAAAAATATTGTAAATATATTGGAATATTAGGAAATATTATTCTGTAAATTTTGATGTCATCACTATAACTAAAATAATTTATTTAAATTATCTAAGTATTTGAAAGAAAATTTCATGCCGAAAGAATCGAACCTTTCAAGTAGTTAGAAAAATTATATGTTGATTCTTATGATTCATAAGACTTTTAAAAAAAGTTTTATGGCCTAAATCAAATTTATGCATAAGTTATGAATTTTAGAATATTCTGCTATTTGAAAATTGGTACAAATACTTAAACTTTAAGATAAATTATGAAAAAATTACAGAAAATATAATAACTAGAGTAGAGTAGTTTGTATAAAGATTAGAAGTTGTAGATATATTCTGCTATTTTTACTAAATATGTTAAAATAAAAAAAAATTAGGAAAATAGGCTCAGCTATGATTTAGGTCTTAAAATTTTTTTGACGAACTCTAAATATTTTGACATATATTATGAAAAAGTTTGAAAATTTTTAGAGACCCAAAGATATATGTGATAAATTGTTCAAATAATATAAAAATTATAAGAAACAAACTATAAATAATTGGAATATGAAATTTTAATATGTTATGTCTGATTTTAGGCCCCACTTACTATAACAATTTAGTGGTATATGTTTGATTATAATTTTTATAATGGATTTTATAAATCTGAGGTACTGAAAATTTTGAAGAAAAGATATTTTCTAAACTATAAATGTTTTGTTTATAGGTTATCCACTGGAGTAAAATGTGAGATTCATAGCATCGTTTTTATTCTTATAAACTTTTGGGGGAAAAAACATACTGTTTTTATGATTGATGCAATTTTGAGATATACTGTCATTTATGTTACAACCATTAGTTCGGATGTGGAACCGTTGGATAATATAGGTAGCGCTATTTAGGAAAATATTTCCTGCATCAACAGGATGAGTGTTATGATGCTATATTATCTGATTTTATGAATTATGTTATGACAGTTATGAATCATCTGAGTATTATGTAAGGTTTGGTTGTATTTAATGCATCAAAAATATTTCTATGAAATTAAACCTATGATTTCACCAACTTTATGTTGACCATTTTGAGTATGCTTTTTCAAAAAATCACCATGTCTAATAGCATAATGTTCTCGTTTGATATGTTTAACGGCTGGGGAGAACTAATGGGGAAAGTTTGTGTAAATCTGACAGTTAACCTCTATGACCTCAGTGTATCGGTGGATGCTCATTTCTATCGTCTCTGAAGATATAGCTGTTAGATTTTTTGTTTGTAATAGGATTATGTTAGATCAAATTTTGACTGTTTATGATATGATGTAATCCTATCTTTATAATTATAATTATGGAATGAAGTATGTTATGTTATGTTTTATTGTGCTAATCAGTTTAGTTATTTAATCAATGAGTTCTGAACAAGCAAGTTATACCCAAAAGCATCTCACGCTTCTGCCAGGATGTGACAGGTTGGTATCAAAGCCATTGGTTATAGAGAATTAGGTATTAGAAAATGCCTAGACTATAACCATAAACTCAAGTTATGATAGACAAAATATTTGATGAATATATATATATATATATATATATATATAATATATATATATATATTATATATATATATATATATATATTATATATATAATATACATGGTATGATTTTATGTGAGTTTTGTGATTATATGTGAATTTTGTGATTATATGCGTATCTCTGTAACAAGAATATATGATATATGGAATCCTTATGAAAATATGTGACTAACTTTTTGCCAAAAATTATAAAAAAAAATTTGCAGTCACTAATTCAGATAATTACCCCAGTGAGACTGACCATTCTGAGTGCTCCGACCATAACAACTATAAGGAAATAACACCTAAACCAGAACCCTAGCAGGTTATGAAAACTCCTCAGACTGAAGTGAAGAATAACTTTAAACCAAAATTCTATATTCGACGTGCACCGGTAAATCTCGGGGGATAAAAAAGATACGACGTGCAGACAGGTTTTTGACTAAGCAAGAGGAAAATATAGAAATACAAAACTCTGATTCTTCCAGGAACCAAGAAAAGGCAACTAAAAAACAAATGCCGAATGAGAATCAAACAAATACAGCTTCGCAAACCCTTAAAAAGCTTAAGAAAATACAGCGGGAAATCCGGAAAATCCAGAAGGATATCAAGGAATTAAAGTCACCTAAGAAAAATATCTTTGCAAAGATATGGAACTAGGTTCATGGAAATTAAAATTCCTATCTAAAGTTCTAGTATATCAAACACTTAAAAAAATAAAAACTTAATGATATATATATATATATATATATATATATATATATATATATATATATCTGTGTGTGTGTGTGTGCGCGCGCGCGCAGGTCTTATGTGTTGAAATTATTATCTGTTATGTGTTGAACAAATTATATTGGGGTTATAAATTATGACTTGTTATATAAGTTATAAATTATTATAGTGAAACATACCACCGAAAGGAAACACTCAACCCGTGAGAAGAACGACACCAATAGGACGACCCAGAACCAGACTCGGAGAAGAAACTCCTATAAACACTACTATAAATGAGAACAAAAGAATTCTCAAATAGTAGCTCAACAAATAGAAGCCACTATGCCTACTTTAATAGCTCATTTACAGCAAAACTTAAATTTTAAAACCACATCCCACAGCAACGAGGAACCAAAAAATGCCAACACAAGGGATCAACAAGAAGAGGAAATACTAAACGGAGTCAAAAAAGGGTGCTCCTACAAAACCTTCATATCTTGCAAACCTCGGGAATTCTATAGAAAAGGAGGAGTTGTACAAGCTCTGCGCTGGATGGATGAGATGGAATCAATCCTGGAAATTAGTAACTGTGCTGATAATAACAAAACCCTCTTTGCCTCGCATTCACTAAAAGGAGAGGCATAATCCTGATGGAAATGGAAATGCACACCAAAGGAAGGCATAACATGAATGGATTGAGATGGGAAGAATTCAGAAATTTGGTAATTGAAAAATATTACCCCTATAATGAAATAGAAAAATTAGAAACTGAATTCTTAGCACTAGAAATGAAGGGAGCATCACATCGAGAGTACACCGATAGATACAATGAACTTTCTAGATTAGTACCGCATTTAGTAACCCCTAAAGCAAAAAGGATAGGTAGGTATATTTGGGGTTTAGTGCCACAAATAAGAGGACTAGTGAAATCCGTTATGCCTAGAACTTTCCAAGATGCCGTAAGTTTATCAAGAAGCCTGACTGATGAAATGATAAGAAACGATCTTTAAGTAACCCAAGAATAGGAGAAAAGAGGAAATGGAATGACAACCATCAGGAGGCAAGTTTGGAGGAAATCCTTAGAAAAGGATAGCTCGACAACTAACCAGGAATTTCTTAGGAATGGCGCAAGAAAGGAAACCCCAAACAGAGGGTTAGCCATGGTGTAGTACTTGTCAGAGATATCATCCAGGTAAGTGTGCAATGGTAATGTGTTATAACCGTAAAAGAAAGGGACATATATCCCGAGACTGTAAGAGCCCCACTAACCCGAAACCCGTATGCTATCAATGTGGAGACGAAAATAATTTTCGAAATAAATGTCCACAATTGAAGGGTAAGGCTCCAGTCTATCAAAACAACCCTCGTGGGAGAGCTTTCATAATGTAAGCCGAAGAAGTCCGAAAAAAACCTGAAGTGGTAACGGGTACGTTTCTTATTAACAATCAATACACAACAGTATTATTTGATACGGGAGCAACCCGTAGTTTCGTTTCAAATAACTTTAGACTATTGCTTGATCTAAACTCAGAAAAACTAAAACACAAGTATATGGTAGAATTAGCTAATGGTAAGATAATCGAAGCATGTGAAATTATTCCCAATTGCACATTAACTTTAGATGATTATTGTTTCAACATAGATCTGATTCCTATTGAATTAGGAGGTTTTGATATTGTTGTGCGAATGGATTGGTTATGTAAAAATCAAGATGAAATATTATGTGGGAAAAAGATGATAAAGAATCCTTTGGTTAAAGAAAATAAAACCCTCTGCTTATACGAAGAAAACCCTATAGGTGCAATGAAAATAATTTCCTGTAAGAAAGCACAGAGTTGCTTAAGAAATACATGTTTAGCCTTTCTAGCCCATATAATTCATACAAAACAAGATAAGATAAGTCTAGAAAGCATCCCGATTATCAATGAATACCTAGATTTTTTCCCTGAAGAGTTACCTGGTTTACCTCCCCATCGTTAAGTAGAGTTCAAAATAGAATTGGTACCAGGACCAGCTCCTATAGCTAAACATCATCTTGTTTAGCACCAACATAAATGAAGGAATTGATGAATCAATTATAGGAATTATTGGATAAATGATTCATACGTACTAGTGTATCACCTTGGGGTGCACAAGTTCTATTTGTTAAAAAGAAAGATAGAACTTTTAGGATGTGTATTGATTACAGGGAACTCAACAAGGTAACTATAAAGAATAGATATCCCCTGCCCAGGATAGATGATCTATTTGACCAACTGCAAGGGTCTAGTTACTTTTCAAAAATTGATTTAAGATCAGGATATCATCAACTAAGAGTTCAAGATGAGGACATACCAAAGACTGCATTTAGGACTAGATATGGTCATTATGAATTTCTATAATGCCATTTGGGTTAACTAATGCTCCCGCAGCATTTATGGATCTAATGAATAGGGTATGCAAACCATATTTAGATAAATTTGTCATAGTCTTCATAGATGACATCCTGATCTATTCTAAAAATAAGAAGATCATGAGAAGCACTTAAGATTGACTTTGGAATTGCTGCGAAAAGAAAAATTGTATGCAAAATTTCCAAAATGTGAATTTTGGAAAAGGGAAGTGTAATTCTTAGGACATGTAGTTAATCAACAAGAAATACAGGTTGATCCAGCAAAAATAGAGGCTGTTTAGAAATGGAAAGATCCAAAAATACCAACAGAGGTATGACAATTTTTAGGGTTGGCAGAATATTATAGAAGATTCATAGGAAATTTCTTAAGAATAGCCCAGCCTCTCACAGAATTAACCCAAAGAGATAAACTCTACATTTGGAAAGAAAAGCAAATGGCTGCATTTGAACTACTCAAAAGTAAGTTATGTAGTGCTCCATCTTAGCATTACCAGAAGGAACTGACGATTTTATTGTATATTGTGATGCCTCACGTCAAGGATTTGGATGTGTTCTAATGTAAAGGAATAAGATAATAGCTTACGCTTCCAGACAACTTAGGGGAAGTGAAAGAAATTATACTACTCATGATTTGGAATTAGGAGTAGTAGTATTTGCACTTAAAATCTAGAGACATTATCTGTATGGAACAAAATATACGATCTATACAGATCATAAGAGTTTATAACACATATTTGATCAGAAAATGTTGAATATGAGACAAAGAAGATAGGTAGAATTATTAAATGATTATGACTGTAAGATCAAATACCATCCAGGAAAAGCAAATGTAGTAGCTAATGCTTTAAGTAGAAAAGAGAGGACAAAACCATTACAAGTACGCGCCATAAGAATGGAGTTACGTTCCGAATTGACAAGTCAAATTTAGGAAGCTCAACAAAAAGATAAGTTGACAATAAAAAGGTAAATAAAAGATTTGGAAGAAGATACAAATGGAGTTCTAAAATTCAAAGGAAGAACATGGATACCAGATAATGATATACTTAGAAAGACTATACTACAAGAAGCACATAAATCAAGGTATTCCATACATCCAGGAAATAACAAGATGTACAAAGATTTGAAAAGTCAATACTAGTGGCCAGGAATAAAGAAATCGATCAGAGAATTTGTAGGAAAGTGTGATACTTGTTCAAGGGTGAAAGCTGAATACCAAAAACCCTCAGGGTATTTGTAGCAACCGGAAATTCCAGAATGAAAATGGGACCAGATAACCATGGATTTTGTAACCAAACTACCAAAAACTTCAAATGGATATGACACCATTTGGGTTATAGTAGATAGGTTAACCAAATCAGCATGTTTCCTACCAATTAGGGAAGATTACAAAATGGATAAATCGGCAAGGACTTACATAAAGGAAATTGTATCCAGACATGGAATACCTATTTCAATTATATCATATAGAGATAGCAGATTCACATCCAGATTCTGGCAAACTTTACAAAAAGCATTAGGAACTCAGATAAGCCTGAGTACAACATATCATCCACAGACGGATGCATAAAGTGAAAAGACAATTCAAAATTTGGAAGATATGTTACGAGCTTGTGTATTGGATTTCGGTGGTAATTGGGATACACATCTTCCTTTAATAGAATTTTCTTATAATAACAGTTATCATTCAAGTATTAGAACAGCCCCATTCGAAGCTTTATATGGAAGGAAGTGTAGGTCACCCCTATGTTGGAATGAAATAGGGGACATACAACTTACAAGTTCTAAATTAATACAAGAAACATCAGATAAGATCCTTGAAATTAAAAATAAGTTGAAAGCTGCCAGGGATCAACAGAAAAGTTATGCCAATAAAAGAAGAGAGCCATTAGAATTTCAAATTGGTGACAAAGTTTATTTAAAGGTATCACCCACAAAAGGCATTGTTCGATTCGAAAGAAGGAATAAGCTGAATCCTAGGTATGTTGGCCCATTTAAAATCACTGATAGAATTGGCTCGGTAGCATATAAGTTAAATCTACCTCAAGAATTAAGTAAAGTACACAACACTTTTCATGTATCCAACCTAAAGAAATGTCTAGTAGATGAGACACTAAAATTTCAATTCAGGAAAAAAGGTAGATAAGAAACTTCACTTTATGGAATAACCACTAGCCATATTAGATAAACAAGTGAAAAGACTAAAAGAAGTAAGATTTTCATAGTAAAGGTTAAGTGGAATGCTAAAAGAGGACTAAAAATAATGGGAAAGAGAAGATGAAATCATGAAAAAGTATCCCCACTTATTTAAAGTTGATAATGAGATAAGTTCTCCTCAACTTTAGACATTACACCCCAGTAACTTTCGAGACAAAATTATTCTTACGTGGGGAGAATATGACGAACCTAAAAATAAGGTTAGGTAAAATTAAATATAAATAAAATTATCATACATAATACTCATTATTTGGCCAACCTTTTATGTGTATATGTGCTTTGATTATATATATATATATATGTGTGTGTGTGTGGTGTGTGTGTGTGGTGTGTGTGTGTGTGGTACGTGTGCATGCTTGCATGCATGCATAATTTTTACGTGTGCATGTAATCAAATACAACTTCTTAATATCGAGTATTACATGATTAAGTATCATATCTTTATGGCATCTAACTAAACCAAATACAACTCAACCAAACACCACAATATAAAGGTAACATCAAGAGAACTTGGCATGAAAACAAAACTAAGTAAACCTCAAACACCTAAACCCTAACTCAAGCCTCAACCTTAATCATTAAAGGATTAGAACACCCAAAGTACACCCTAAGCTCGGTGATTAACATCAACCGGCCCAAGGACACCTCACCACCCCATAAAGTCGCCACCTTGCATCCAATATTCAAGAACTTGACACCTAGTCGACCTATATATAGCTTACTCACCAAAGCTAATATATAGTCATCATGATTATGCCATTAATGGCAACAGGCCGATAATCCATATAAACACCACCTCTCGGCCATTTGACCAACCACACACCCCATCCTCTCTACTTCCTCAAATACTCTCGGCCACCTCTCAACAAACCGCACACCACCACCAACTCAACTCTCGGTCATCACCATAACACCATCACCTTCACACCTTGAACCCAATCACCTCTACACCACTACTCTTTCTCTTTAAAGCTCTTGGTTACTACCACAAAAAGAACTAGACTTTGAGGCTCAAGACAATCATTCAACTCGGTTCATCAGAGAAAGAAGCTACCATCAGCTATCCTCACCCTCTCTCATTATCAAAATCAAGGTTTCAATCTCTAAACCATAACTAGTTAAGTTTACCAAAAATATATGTGTTTAAACAACACATATAACCAACCCTTATGATTAAACATATAAGTTCTTCACAAAATTTTACAAATATGTTAATCTAATCAAAAGACATTAAGAAAGGTTTTATGAATCTGAAGAAAATGAATAAATATTAAGTAACTAAAAGTTATATAAAGGAAATTATCAATAAAGGGTTGAAAATTATGTGCAAACTTATTAAATTCGGTTTGGTATGTAATTAACTGTGATTGTGGAAACAAATTTTGTAAATATGTTCGGAATATTAGAAAATATTATTCTGCAAATTTTGATGTCATCACTATAAGTAAAATAATTTATATAAATTATCTAAGTATTTGGAAGAATATTTCACTCTGAAAGAACCGAGCCTGACAAGTAGTTGTAAAAATTATATGTTGATTATTATGATTTATGAGACTTGTAGTGAGAGTTTTGTGGTCTAAATCGAAGTTATTCATAAGTTATGGTTTTTAGAATTTTATGCTATTTGAAAATCGGTAAAAATACTTAAACTTTAAGATAAATTATGAAAAATTTACATAAAACATAATAACTAGAATAGAGTAGTTTGTATAAAGGTTAGAATTTTTGGACTTATTCTTCTATTTTTACTGAATATTGTTTAAATAATAAAAATTAGGAAAATAGGCTCTGCTATTATTTAGGACTTAAGAAAATTTTGATAAAATTTAAATATTGTGAAATATATTTTGAGAAAGTTTGAAAATTTTTAGAGGCCTGAAGTATATCTGATAAATTGTTCAAATAATATAAAAATTATAGAAAATAAATTGTAAATAATTGGAATATGAAATTTTAATATGTTATGTCTGATTTTAGGAGAAACTTACTATAAAAATTTCGTGGTATATGTTTGATTATAATTTTTGTGATGGATTTTAGAAATATGAGGTACTGTAAATGTTGAAGAAAAGATATTTTTTAAACTATAAATGTTTTGTTTATAGGTTATCATTGAAGTAAAAGGTGAGATTCATAGTATTGTTTTTATTCTTATAAAATTTTGGGGGGAAAAACATATTGTTTCTATGATTTTCACAATTTTGAGATATACTGTCATTTATGTTACAACATTAATTCGGATGTGGAACCGTTGGATAATATAGGTAGCGCTACTTAGGAAAATATTTCATGCACCAATAGGATATGTGTTGTGATGTTATATTATCTGATTTTATAAATTATGTTGTGATAGTTATGAATCATCTGAGTATTATGTAAGGTTTGGTTGTATTTAATGCATCAAAAATATTTGTCTGAAATTAAACCTATGATCTTACCAACTTTATGTTGACCATTTTGAGTATGTTTTTTCAAGAAATCATCATGTCTAATAGCATAATGTTTTCTTTTGATGTGTATAACGGCTGGGGAGAACTAATGGGGAAAGTTTGTGTAAATCTGACAGTTAACCTCTATGACCTCAGTGTATTGGGATGCTCATTTTCATCGTCTCTGAAGATGTAGTTGTTAGATTTTATGTTTGTAATAGGATTATGTTAGATCAAATTTTGACTGTTTATGATATGATGTAATCCTATCTTGATAATTATAATTATGGAATGAAGTATGTTATGTTATGTTTTGTTGTGCTAATATGTTTAGTTATTTAATCAATGAGTTCTGAACAAGCGAGTCAAACCCAAAAACATCTCACACTTCCGCTGGGATGTGATACAATCTAAACAAAAACAACCTAATTAAATTTCTTTAAACAAAAGCAATAAAAAACTTAGTATACCAACTTAAGTCCTTGATAGTTGAATTATTTGAATAAAAAAAAGCTAGACGAAGTCGATCTAATTAATTAGAGAAGAAGGAACTTAGGAATGGTCGTTTATTTTGTAAATTATGTAAATGTGTTTCTTTAATAACCTATCAAATCATCAAAATTTTATTGAAACTCAATTATCAAGTGTTATTTTCGTTTCAAAATTTCATTGATCCATATAATACCAAAACCCAATATAATATTTTTTATAAATGGAGGCTCTTATTTTTTGAGGCACCGAGCTCATTACGTCACAACTTACACTACGGCCTTGTTTATATATATCATATTAATCACCTTATTTCTCATTCAACGAAGGACACTAAACATTATGACTTTAAAACTCACTCAAGTTTTAGCATTGTTTTAATGTTTAGAAGTATTCACACATGGTTAGAATTAAGTGACTGAAATGAGACAATTATACATGTCATAAAATCAGTTAAAACTAAGTTACTAATGTTTACATATATACCTGGTTTCATATACCAAACTAGGTTCCTTGGAGTGGTATAGCATGTTTTTTATAAAGCGCATCATTCTTCTTTCTTGATCATGAGCCTAATTTTCCAAAATACGATACTATGTTTGGAGTGACATGTCTATATTTCTTTATGCTAGTGATGTAACCTAATACATAGAAATATCGTTGTATTGATGCTTTTGATATTGATTTTAACCTTCATTATTGAAATGTGTATTTTTTATGTATTAATGTGCATATCCTTCTATATCAAAAGGTTAAGTTCGTGGTGGCAAGTGTGGTACCATTGAATAAGTATTATCTGTCAAAAGCATAGACGAAAACATGATTTTTACTAAATTTAGACACAAAAGATTATACTTATATATGATTTATATAATTAATAATTTGTGAATTTGCATTCTTCTTGTATTAAGAGCTTCGCAACCAGTTAAGATATGCCCAGAATACAATTAAAATAAATAAGATACCAATACATAAATCATTGAGTTTAATACGTGACTTGAAACAAAAAAATAAGTAACACTTTGGCGAACAAACCGTAGTGTAATTGATAAGGAATGAGCTAATGCTTTGTTTATCTAATTATTACTCCAACTCCTATGCATACGCACACAGTGAACATTTTGATTCAAAGGACCTAAGATCTTCGAGACTATGCATGTTGCTGACCAGTGACCAGTAGACACAAATGTCAAATTAAAACCCTCGGGCTTAAATAGCGACCGGAACTTAGCTTAGTTGTTATGTTTTTCAAAAAGTAATAAGCTTTTGTAAGTGTTGCATTGGCAAAAATACCAAATTCTTTGACCATTATAAATCATTGAAATTGTCCACAAAAAATCTGATTTGCAATTAAAAACCATGATCATTTCCTTTAGATATAACTATATCACATACTTGTTGATTTATTCTACATACTTACAACCTACGAGTGATATTGATTAGACGAGTTACCAAGATATACGGTTCAAATATAGATTCAAGTACTCTCAAAATAGTGTTACTTGCTAAAAGACTAAGGTATCTTGCTTGTTACTAATTTATACGTTACTAGCTTTAGTAATGTATTATATGAGTTTAATAAATAAAATAAATTTTTATTAATTATAATATTATATTTTAAGATAATATATAATTGAAATTACATGCGTAATTACTATAAGTAATAAAACAGTAATATTAACTTTTTAAATTTCTTTGTTTAAAAAACCAAACATTTCTTTCAAAACAAACCGTTTTAAAAAAATTAATTATTATAACTCCCGATTTCAATTATGTGTTATTTATAAATCTTTTACCTTTTAAAAAACCATTTTTAAAATATTGTCTATTTTAAATTTTTTATGTTTCTAAAAAATTTCTTATTTTATCAAAAAATTCCTTTACAAAAGTGTTCTTTCTTAAATTATTAAAAAAGTATTTTTAGTTTATAAACAAATCTGATAATTTATTAGTAATTATAGTAATTATTAAATAAAAGAAAAAAGCGGAAATTTTTTTGGTGAAAAGAAATGTGATGCTTACACATGTATTCCTTAGTTATTCTTATATTAGAGTACTAGATTTAGTAAACCCGTGTATTACACGGTTTAATAAAAAAGCGTGAGATGATTATTTGAGTGTGACTTGTTTGTACAGAACTCATTGATTAACATGGCCTATCATATAGCACAGCAAAATAATATAATAACTAGATTCATAGGATAATATTAAAGTTAGGATTACATCAATCATAATAGTCAAAATTTGATCTAATATAATTCTATTACAAACATATTATCTAACTGCTACATCTTTTAGTAACGATAGAAGTACGCGTCCACCGATATGCTGAGATCATACATGCTAACAGTTAGATTAGCACAAACTTTTCCCATGACTTCTCCCCAGCCATTGTAAACATCAAAAGAAAACATAATGCTATTACTCATGGTAATTTTCCTGAAAAAGTATACTCAAAATAGTCAACATAAACTTGATGAGTTCACAGGTTTATCTTAAATAAAATATTATTGATGCATCATATACAGCCAAACCTTACTTAATAATCAGATCATCCATACTGTCATAACATAATTCATAAATCAGATAATATAACATCACAACACTCATCCTGTTGATGCAGGAAATAATTTTTCTAAGTAGCGCTGCCTATATTATCCAATGGTTCCAGATTCAAATTAATGGTTGTAACATAAATGACAGTATAACTTAAAAATTTGCATCAATCATAAAAATCAATAGTATGTTTTTCCTCCAAAATTTTATAAAAATCAAAATGTGGCTATGAATCTCACCTTTACTCCAAGAGTGGACCTATAAACAAGAATATTTATAGTTTAGAAAATACAAATAATTTCTTCAAAATTTTCAGTACCTCATATATCATGAATTTTTATAATAAATGGGTCAAAAAATTAGACATAACATATTTAAAATTTCATATTTTATTTGTTTATAGTTTATTTTCTATAATTTTTGTGATATTCAAAAGTTCCTTCGGGTTTCTAAAAATTCTCAAACTTGACCAGAATACTTGGCACAATGTTTTTAAATTCTCAAAATTTTCCCAAATCCCAAATCATGGCAGAGCCAATTTTTATGATTTTTATTATTTTACCAATATTTAGTAACAATGTCAGAATATGTCCAAAATTTCCTATTTTCATACAGTCTTTTCTATTCAATTTTTAGATTTTCTGAAAATTTCTCGTAATTTATCTCAAAGTCAAAGTATTTTTCCCAATTTTCATATGACAGAAGCTTTCAAAATTCATAACTTATTCATAACTTCGAATTAGTTATGAAACTTTTTCTGTAAATCTCATAGATCATAAGAGTCAACATATAATTTTTTCAACTACTTTTTAGGTTCAGTTCTTTCAACATAAACTTTTCTTTCAAATACTTAAATAATTTATTTAAATTATTTTACTTATAGAAATGACATCAAAATTTGCAGAACTATATTCTTAATATGCTAAACATATTTTCAATGTTTGTTCCGACAATCATAGTCATTTACATAATAAACTGAATTTAACAAGTTGCACATAAATTTTTAACCCTTAATTGATAATTTTTTTATATAACTTTTGATTATCAATACTTACTTATTTCTTTCAGATTCATAAAACCTTTCTTAATATCTTTTGATAAATTTATCATGTTTGTAAATTTTTATGAAAAACTTGTATGTTTAATCATAAGGGTTTGTTATATGTGTTGTTTAAACACATATATACTTTGGTAAGGTTAACTAGTTATGTTTTAGGGAATGAAACCTTGGCTTTGATTGAGAAAGTGGGTGATGATAGCTGATGGTAGCTTCTTTCTCTGATACTCCAACTCGTGTGGATGTCTTGAGCTTCTAAAGTTGTTATTTCCTTGCAAAAGTTGATTTGGAAGGTGATGGTGTTCGATTGTGGTGATGTTTTTATGGTGACTGAGAGTAGTGATGTTGGTGGTGTTTGGTTATGGAGTTAACTGAGAGGTGATGGAGTGGTGCTGACAACCGAAATTTGAGTTGGTGGTGGTTAGTTGCTTCCCATGGTGGTGTTTAGAAGTGGTAACCGAGAGCACAATGGTTGCAAGTGTGTCTTCCATTTTGGCCAAGAGTTTCTATTTAACTGGGAGGATAATCATTAGGTCTAAGTCTAGGGTAGTGAGGTGTGTTTTATAGGGTCCTTAGGTGGCTTAAACTAGGTGTTAAGGTGGCGGTTTGTTGGAGTGTTTAGGAAGAGCCGAATAGGTGGCGGGTGGGGTGGGTAGATGGGTGTCAAAGCATGCAAGGTGGCGGCTTCATGGAGTAGTGAGGTGTCTTGGTCGATTAGTGTGTTAATCACCCTTTAAACGGTTAGTTTAATTCCTAATGCTTTAGTTAGTGTTTAGGTGTTTAGGTTTTGTTTAGTTTTGATGTTTAATTCCTTTGTGATATTGCATTGTATAGTGGTGTTTGGCTGGGTTGTATTTTTTGGTTTATTTGATGTATGATTTGATGTATGTTTGGTGCTAAAAGGTTGAGATTCTTGATCATGTAATGTTTGATAACAAAAACTTATACATACAAACTAATGCATACGTAAATTTTATGCATGCATGCATGCAAGCATGCATACGTACATCATACATATACTCACATAAACATATATAATTTATATGAGTTAACCATATATAGAGTAATATGATAGTTTATTAAAAATATATTAACGTATGAAATCCTAAGTTTTAGGGTTGTCACAAAATAATTATAAATATAATGAAAAGTTATTAATTATAAAAAGATGTTTTAAAATAAATATGATTGTAATCTTCCTTATTATAAATAGAATAAAACTTTTGTTTCAAAATAAATGTTTTAGAAAATTGTCATTTGAAAGACCTTCTTATTATAACTATCAATTGTAATATTTTTTGTTTATAAAGTTATTACTTTTAAAAAAGATACATTAATTTTAAGATATTTAATATTATTAAAAATGTTTGATGTTTTAAAAAATCTTATTTTATAAAATTTGGTTCTTTAGAAATAAAACTAATAAAAGTTCTCTTTCTTATATTTAAAAAAACTATTTTATATTAAAAATAGTTAAATAATATTATTAATAATTAATATGATTATTTAATATGAGAGAGGAGCAAGAAAATTTGATAAGAACAAATATAATGTTAACACGTGTCATAACTAGTTAGAATTTTATTATAGTAAAAATAAAAATACAAATTCTTTTATCCAAGAATTATCTAGGGTCTGTAAGTCCATCCTCTATAACCAATGGCGGACCTACAACCAAGGGAGGGGGGTCAGCCGCTCACCCTAAAATTTATTTTTCCAATGTTATATATATGTAAAAATCTTGACCACCCCCCACAATATTTTGTTATCGCCCATCTTAAAATTCTTGAAAGTAAACAAATAGCAAAATTATTATAAATACATTGTTTGGAGCGGAACTATAATGGGGTCTGATGATTTTCTGACAGGCCGGCGAACCATATTTTCTCATTACACGGGTCCATAATCAAATGGATTTTTGAAATTTCACTCTCAAATAATCATGTAATTAGTAGCAAGAAAAATTTATATCAAGATAAATATATTTGATAATAATATATCTCAAACATGTTGAACATATCAACAATTTTATAAGTATAATTGTTTCATATATCACATATCACTACTTTCACGAGTATAATTGCCTCGATACGATTTTTGTAATGTTATACATATACGTAAATTCACGAGTTTTGAAACCATTATAATGATTTTTTACGTCAGTGAAAAACCCGAATCATCCGACTCAAACCGAACTGATAAAATATATATTATATTGCGGTAGCCAAATAACACTTAAAATTTCCACTCCCCGTGAAAAAAAGTTCTAGATCCTCCACTATCTATTACTATTATTTATACTATTACATCTAGGATATAATGGTTTTGTGGGGTTGTGAAAGGTGTGTGAAGTGAAGTGTCTCAAACGAATGGCCTCAACTATCGTACTCTAAGAGCACTCACAGTGGATTCTTTAAAATTATGTGAGTGTGTTTGGTATATTATATGGAATAGTTTTGGGTGGTTGTGAGTGAAGGAAAGAGAAAATGTTATTGTGGATTGGTATATTTGAAGAATCACTATTCAATCCTTGTAAATTTTTTAATATTTTTTTAAGTGGTTGTGAGCGGAGGAGAGAGAAAAAAGTAATGATAAAGGTATAAAAAGTATTATTTAATTGAAAATAAGAAAAAAAATATAATGATTTTTAATGTAATTATATAAATAAAAATAAAAAAGCTAATTTAAATGCTATAACGTTTTCAATTTTTGCAGCCAAATACAGTTCACAATATTGGAATCTTTTATATTTGTTTAATATATTTCACATTTATTGTAATATCTTTTGTAAACGCACTATATTTTTTCTAACAATGAAAAGGATTATTTATTTTGTAAAGAAGAGTAGAGCAGTTTTCGTACAGTACTTCTTGAAAGAACTTTCTTTAAAATAATTTTGGGTTAACAATTTTCGTAATAAATTATTTTTTTATTAAATTGTTGGAAATAGTGTGTGTTGAACAATAGTATGAATTAGATTTTGATCATACGTTACGGCTGGTAAACTCCAAATTCGTGTTACAAGACAAATGATTTTATTTTCAAGATGCTGGTTTTGGAAGTTTCACACCAATGTTAATTTTATTCTAATGAAACTTGCTAGATACGGTTTAATTCTGTAAAATGGTTTTAGAGCCTAATGCTTTAGCACAATTTTAAATAAGTGTTCAGCATTATATATTATAACTAAAATGTAAAAATAAAACAGTACACTCCTCGAGAAATAGGTAGTTTGCCGTGAAACAATTTATATATTAGCTTTTGAGAAAACTATTTGTTGAAAACACAACTTTATTGTTTTCAAACAAATTTTAATTGTTCGAATTTACTATTTAAGTTAGATGTAATTAAAATTTTATAAATAAATGTGTTCAAATAAATTATAATGTTCAAATGTTAATAACAGATGCAGTTTATTGTTTAAACAACTTTTATGTTTTCTAACAGATTAGTTAAGTGTTGAAGGTTGGAATTTCAAACTGAAATAAAACATGGACTTGATCATAGCATGTGTGTCGACTTTTGTTGAGAGACAACTATAGAGAAATATTACTTAGTTTATCAACAACTTTGGAACAAATGAGAGTCATAAAATCGTTTTTAGATTGTAATTATTTGGAGTTCAATCTAAATTTTCAACGGAACAAAAGTCCGTATTCAAGTTCAAGTGTGGAGTTTGAGTGAATTTTGAACCAAAGAAAAATGACCAATATCGAAGATGAATTTCTGTTGTAGGCAATGTATGAATGCCTCAAAAACTGTCTTTTACACTTTCCAAATTCAAAATTATATTAAAATTGGAACATATTTTTTTTCGAATTTTACAAATGAATGTTAAAGAAAAACCAATTTTTATGCATTGTTACCGAATAAATTTCAATCAAAATATAAAATTTCACAGCCCGATCCTAGCAAAAACTCTGCCCTTTGAACCCAACAATAAGGGCGCCACCCTAGACATCTCCCAAGAGAGTGTTTCCCTTGGAACCCCCTTAGGGGATTTAATTAAAAACTAATGAGGTTCTAATATTGAAATAATAGTAAACTTAAACTAGCATGCACTTTGTATATTTAGACTATACTGATGAATATATTATAATTATACTAATTAATTGATCACATAGTTAATTTAATTACACTAAAATATATAATAAAATTTCAAAATATCTAATAAGAACTTAAGTGCATTACATATTTACATGCACACAACAAAAAAAATTAAGATAATGATTTTAAGGATGTACATAAGAAGTATTGTTCTTCATGGATTGTTCTTAAAGAGGGAGTCATTGTTCATGTTGCCATGCATGTCGTAATTGGTTTCGTTTTAAGAACTATCTCTCTGTTGAGAGAACTATGGTTAATATTGATGGTCATTAGACATTAACAGCTTTGGATATGTAAACCAAACCTCTTTATAGCAAGTAACTTACCTTTGACATCTTTCAAACATCTCGAAGGATATAATATCTTTTAGCAACTTGACTCTAAATAGATAATCATTCTTATAAAAAATTTCACCTCAGTTTTTGTTGGAAGCATTACAGGAAGAGTAGGGTTCAAATAAAAATGTTTCTTATTCTAAAAAGCTTAAAAATTATTTTTTATCATTGATAAAATGGTCAAACGAACCAATTAAACTCATTTTAAACCGACTCATCATAAACTATAATTTGTGTGTTTACAACTCAATACGTTTTTTTGTTTATCATTGTGTTTTTCCGCTCGCCATTATATCTTATTTCTTGTAATTCCTCATTGTGTCTTTTATGTGCATTATTATGCTCGTAAAAGAACTTAAGTAATTAGTAATATGTTATATATAAAACTCTAGAGTAAATTACACGGATAGTCCCTAGGGTATGCACGTATTGCAATTTTAATCCTTACTTTTAGTAAATTACAGATGAGGACTGTTTTTTGCATGGTATGCACATCGGTACTCCCCGACGCTAACAGAGGTTAAATTTCTCAGTTAAATCAATGTAAGATTACCAAAATACCCTTAATAAAAAATAAAAAGACCCATAATTTAAATAATACCAACCCACCCCACCCCACCCCACTTCATCTTCTTCTTCATCAATCACCCATCTCAACCACCATCATCCATCTCCACCACCACCGAAACCACCATAACTCACAATTATCGCCACCACAGGTCACTGCCACCACCACCGCTCACAATCACCACCACCACCAAAGGTCACCACCACCACCGGTTGAGGCTGTTAAGCACCACCTCTAATATCCCGACAACCTCCACCCCATCTCCATCACACAATCATCATCCGCATCTCTCATCACAATCATCACCACTATTGCACCGTAAGACCTTCTTCCCGTCGACCACCACCAACACCGCCACACAGTCCCCACTTGCGTGAAATCAAGGGACACCCCTATCGAAAGAACATGAAACCGACCACCCTACGCAACCCTTTAAAACCTTCCTATCTGATTTGTAACCATCGTCACCACCATCTCAGTTATCTTCGATCATATCTTAAAGTGACATATCTAAAACAACAAAAGTCTTCATTATTAATTTGGGTCTTGTTTTTCTAGTGCTAAAAGCATATATTTGGTGATGCTTATGATTGGTGGTGGTGTTGTTGAGTCGTTGACAAGTGGTGGTTATAGCGACCAGTGGTAGTGGTTGTGACTAGATATGGTGTTTGGTGTCTTATATGAAGGTGGAGAGGTGATGAAATTGAATAATGATGAAGAAGAAAAAGATATTGAAGATGAAGAAGATGAACATGAAGATGCAGGAAAAAGAGAAATGATATAGGTGATATGAGATGAGGTGGGTGGGGTAGGGGTGAGTTAAGTATGGTTTAATTTTTTAAAAAGTTTAGGGTTGTTTGGGTAATTTCACATTGACTTAACAGATAAATGTAACCTTTCTTAGTGCCAGGACCATTAGCGTGCACTCCTTGCATAGTATAGGCATGCCTCAATAATTTATTGAAAGTACAGACTAAAGTTGCAAATATACATACCTTAGGGATTGTTCGTGTAATTTACTGAAATATCTATATATATATATATATACACACACACATAGGGTTAGGATCATTACAAAACTATATTTTTATTTTAAAAACAAAAAAACCATTGATTTATATATATAACTTAAGTCTGATAATACTTGAGTTGTTTTACATATGTGTATATCATACATATATGTAAAACAACTAAATATCACAAGCTTTAACTTACATAGAATAAAGCATGGTTCATCATTTACATATATGTAAATCAATAGTTCTCTTGTTTCTGAAAATAAAAATTAGTTTTGTGACAACTCTAAAAATAAGGTTAGGCAAATTAGTATATAAAAATTCTCATACATATAATCATTATTTGACTAACCTCATATATATTATAGTTTATGTGTGTATATATATTGCAGGATCGTTTAAGGGCTTGAACACAATTACAACACAACAACACAATGAGAAGATTAACTAAACTTTAATCAAACAGTGAACTAGGTAACCAAAGGTGATACAAAGAACACAAGTAAAGCAAGAGACAGAACAAGAGAGTATAGTTTTCAAGGGAGCAGTATATTGCTTTCTCAAGTTCTTTTACAAGTGTTACAAAGCATATTGAAGATACAAGAAACTTGAAATACTTATACTACAACCTACAGCCGGCTATACTATGAAAGCCAGCTGGATACAATTGACTAGACACTAACAAAATCAATTGTAGAATCAAAAGGCATATCTGCCTTTTGACCTTGTGACTATGACATGCCATAGCTCACATCCTTATACATTACAAAAAGGATAAAGTACATAAAGTGGAAAGTTTCAGACTCAAGACCTCAATGTACAGTTACCAAAAGCATGGACCTTTTCACCAACTCTTGTAAGTTGGTGACTTATCAGAGACGCAGCGGAAAAGGTGCTTTATGGAACAGTACATCAGATAAAGCATGTGTACTAAAAGTCTTCGGAAGAAATCTGTCTTCATAGGGTGAAGCTTCGGAAGACTTTGTCTCTTGAAGCTTCGGAAGACTTCATGTTTGGCTTCGGAAGATATTGGTCTTGACTTCGAAGATTTTACACTTAGAATGTTTTTTCTAATGTATTGTGTAAAACTTCCGAAGCATTCTTCACTTCAGTACTTAGTGCATATTGCTGAGACACTTAGGCAGTTTTGGGTTGCATCAGACTTCAGGAATCCTTACAAACTCCCCCTAGGCTGATGCTACCAAAACACTTAGAAGATATTCAGATGTTGGTAGTCTTCAGTACAATCAAGACCATTCCTTCTTCATTTGGTGGTCAGGATCATCAAGACTCTCATAGTATCTTCTCATTTCAAAGAGATCATGCAGAGGTAAGTTGATTATGTCTTGCCAGGAGTAGACATTCTCACACCTTGATCTCTGACAACATGCCATCTTTCTGGATTGGTAGAATAAGTCCAGGACAAGATAGGTGTCTCAGTTGCTAGAGGAGCCACTTGCATAGGAGTTGATTGGGTTGCCTCATCATGCACTTCCTCAGGTTGATCTGATTCAGCCTGGGGTGTAGAGGTAGATGACTTTGGCTTCTTCTTTAGCTTTGGTTTAGAAGCCATTTTCTTCTTCCTCTTTAATGTCTTTAACTGAGAAGACTGGTCTGCAGCACCATGTTGATCATCAGTGTCTTTCTCAGTTGGGTGTTCCTCCCTCACAGGTTCAGAAGGAGAGGGAGTTTGACCCTGTCTTGGATCAGAAGATGAAGTTTGCTGAGGCTCAGCTGGAGGTTCTGGTTCAGGTGTCTCTGGTTGTTCAAACTTGACCTCCACTTCAGGTGGGACTTGACTTGAAAGAGAGTGCAAGTCAATCAATTCACCACTTTTAATCTTCTGCTTGATCACCTTATATGCTCATCCATTGTAGATAGAGACATGGGACCAAGTCTCCTTCCGGAGAATCCATATGACTTCAAAAAGCTCATCATTCTTTGTCTGTCAGCAGACTTCTTTGCATTCTTTTGAATGATGACTCTTGACTTTGCAGCTTCTTCCCTTAGCTTCCTTTTGGTTGTTTTTCTTTCTTTGACTGCTCAAGTTCAAGTTGCTTTAAGTATTCAAACTCAATGAAGTCATAGGACAAGGGAAGAAGTACATTTCCTGATAGAAGCCTGTGGCACTCAGGTAGTTTATCATTTTGATTCTATCTTCTTCTTTATCTACCTGAGGTTCTTGTGGAGCCCATCTTCCTGTGCAGGATTTTCTTGAACTGGAGAGAGAGTGGGAGTATGCTTGTGAAGTCTTTTCTGTCTCCTCTCCTCTTTGAATTGGAGAAGTAACCTTGCATCCTCTTTCTCCTTTATCTCTCTTGACACTTCCATGTCAGCCAGTTCATTCAACTCTTCTAAGGGGAGGGAGATGATTTCATCAACATCATAGTTCCTGGTCTGTAAATAAGTAATCCTGACTGCCCTTAACTCATCATCTTTAGTATTTGGTCTGGGGGCAGCCCTGATTGCAGCTTGCATGAATTTAGATGGCCCAGAAGAACTTTCTCCCCTTAGCCTCCTTTTCCTCTCTCTCTCTTCCTCCTCAATTTCCTCAGGAGTCATTATCCTTTTCCCTTTGTCACCAACAGACCTTTGTGACTCAGGGTGGATTGAGGCTTGGCCTTCATTGCTTGGTGTAGCTTCCATGCTCTGGCCAGAGAGAGGCTGAGAAACACCTTCACCAGTAGGTGTCTCAGATGGAGTTTGGACCTCTGCAGCAGTTGTTGATGGTGAGACAAGGGTCTCAGGTTCTGCCACTGGGCCTTCAGCCAAGGTTTCCCCTATGAAACTAATCTTAGGGTCCACCTCAACATCCAGTTGACCGATGACATTGCCTGATTGCCTAAGTCTCCTTCTTAGAGAGAACTCTGCAAGGATCCTGTCTTGGATTCTTTGAGCCAGCCTGTCAGCTTGTCTAGATTTGCTTGGATTGACAAGTGGCATGTTGACTAAATCCAGTCCTTCATAGAAGCTCAGGCTTTGGAACTGAAAGACTTCTTGTTGGCCTTGAACTCTGTGAAGTATGAGGGCTCTTCTGTCATCATCATACCTCCATCTGATGATGTAGTTGCCAGTTCCATGTGGTGGAGATGAGACAGCCCTTGGTATACCTTCCTCAAAGAGACTCCTGATGATAGAGTCTATAGAGTCCACATTAATGTGAGTTGAGGAAGTTGCTGAGAATGCACAACAGCAAGTGAGGATGGTGAGTCCTCTATGTCCATTCTCTTTGAAGAACTCCCAGGTTCTGTGGTTGTGATAACTTTCTCCCCCTTTTTGGTAGCATCACCCACTTGCATAGGTGAGCTGGAGGATAAGTCAGTCACTTCCACAGGTTCTTGTGTTCCTGGTTGAGCTCTCCTTAAAGGTCTCTCAGCTAGTTTTTCCTTCAAATATGAAATCTGAGTTGCTGATCATTGACCCTGTTTTGTAAGGTAGTCACCTGAGATTCCAAGTGACTAACCTTA
The DNA here is from genome assembly GCA_025506515.1 of Flaveria trinervia. Taxonomy (NCBI): domain Eukaryota; kingdom Viridiplantae; phylum Streptophyta; class Magnoliopsida; order Asterales; family Asteraceae; genus Flaveria; species Flaveria trinervia. Next base: position 90,859,630 of record CM046447.1, read on the forward strand.
GAGACTAGATAGGTGCATGTTTGTGACAATTTTTGTACCTTTAGTCTCAAATTCCCCTCATCTTCATCAGAAGAATCACTGGGGGATGAGAGGATTGGACCAAAGCCCCTCTCTCACCACCAGCTTGAGTTTCTTGGCTGCTGGTTTTCCTCTGCTCATGGCAACCTCAATTAAGATGCCAATGGGCTGAGTTGCCATGGTTGAGGTCTTAATGATGTAATCACTTTCAAAAGTGAGAGCCTCTTCCATATGGACATCCTGAACAGGTTCAGATGTGTCCACCTCAGTAATAGGTGACTGATGAGGGATAGACTGAGGAGAGTCAGAGGTACTCATCTCTCTTTGAGTAGGGGAGGAGAGAGAGACTCATGGTACTCACTGAATCCTAAGTCTTCATCAGTGTAAAAGGATAGGTTGGGAATTGGTTGGTTTAGATCCAAAGGCTGGGGATGGTAGCTCCCCTGAAGGTTGTTCACTTGAGTGTTGAGACTCAGAGTGAAAGCTTACGGTTGTTGGGCTAATGAGCTCATCAGGTTGAGCTTGAGGAACCTCAGCCCTGATAGGTAAAGTAATGGGAGTGGTTTGCTCCTCAGGAGAAGTGGGAGCTCTGGAGTCCACTTCTTCCTGTAAGGTTGAGTATTTGGGGGCCTGCACAGACTCAATAGCCTGAGCAGGGGTTCGTTGGGATTTTCTTTTGTAGGTGATGAATATTTGAGGTTGTGAAGAGGGTAGGAGAGCGGTAGGTGTGGGTTCAACACTAGCTTGGACTGCTATGTTGTCACCTTGAGCAATGAGCTCTAACATTTTTGGGACTAGGGCTGTTTCTACCCCTGAGAAGCCTACAGTTGGCTTCTTCATAATTTTAAAGATGTCGGGCTTCATCTGTCCCAGTTTAAGAATATTGCCTGTTTCCCTCAACTGTGAGCCCAGTTCACAGTTGAGAATGTGTGAACATATCTAGGAAACATGTAATACTCTAAGGAGTCTAAGTTTGCAAGTAAATTAGTATAAACAAATTGTGAATACCTGAACTTGACCCCCTGAACCATCCCATGAACTATAAAGGAGAGATCCTCAGGAATCTGGTCCCATCCACCATGGTTGTTTGATAAGCTGTGGATAACCACATGGAGCAGGTATTTCCACTGGGATGAGACCTTCCCTTTCCTGAAGGTCTTTACAGAGAAATCTCCTTCATATCCCATCTGCTCGAAGGAATGATTAACCGCTTCTTTTGGGAAGAACACTTCACCTGCTTCATCATCCAGCTGAAGATGTCGGTTGATGATGGCCGGAGTGAGTGAAAATTGTTCTCCCGTGCACTGTGGCAGACAGTGCCTTCTCCCCATCCATAATGACCTCTTGGCAGGTCTTCCAGAATTAAAGCAAATGATCCTCATATAGAGGAGGATCAATGGTTAGGGAGGTGAAGTAGCGAGACAAAGACAAGAAACGGCAAACCTCTAAGAAATGAGGATCTTTGTCAGAGCATAACAGAGCAACCTGATTGTGTTGTCTGTGTAGCTGCATGGCAAAGTGAGGATCATTTCTGTGTGTAAGGTCAGCCATTGTGAGGTAGCTCAGAGATGAAGAGAAAAGAATGGGAAGGAAATTTCAGAGAGAAAGCTTTGGGTTTTAGGTATGGAAGAAAAGCAGATGATAGAAGAGGGGGAAACCGTTGGGTTTATATGAGAGAAGGAGGATTTCAGATAAAGTTTAATGAAAGAGGATAAACTTTGAAATCCGTATGTCGGTCCCACCTCTGAAAAAGTAGTTTACCTTTTTGCTCAAAAAGTAGTTTTCTTGGAATTCGAAAAGCTTCCGAAAGTAATTTGTCTTTGGAAGTTGTGATTGAAAAAGCTTCCGAAGCTAAAGTGGCTTCGGAAGAATTTTCCTGAGCGTCTTAAAGATTTATGCTTCGGAAAAGAAATAAACTTTTGGATGCTTTGTATAAGAATGAACAAAGCTTCCGAAAGTAATTTTGCTTCGGAAGGAAAAAGTCCTTAAAAATGAATAAGTGTCTAAGTTAAGAATTTTAAGCTTCGGAAGATAAATTTTGACTTCTTCCGAAGGTAAAATTTCTTAGACAGTCATTTATTTTGAAGACATATTTTTCTTCCGAAGGTAAAACGTTATCTTCCGAAGTATCAGAAAATTTTCAAGAATCTAAGGAAAGTCTTCAAAAAGAGTTTTTCATTCAAAGAAAACATGAGCTTATGAAAGTGATGAACTAGACAACTTAGGACACACATATTTTTAAGAAGAAATAATTAGAATTAGTTTTAAGAAAAAGTCTACTCAAAGTTAATCATCCCAATAGCTGATATCAGATACTTAAATCTCTGTTCATCAAAAGCTTTTGTGAACAGATCAGCATATTGTTCATCTGTGTGAACTTTGACTAGTTTAATTAACCCCTTTTCATAGTTATCTCTTATTAAATGATACCTGATTGATGTGTTGGTCCTTGAGTGCTGCACAGGGTTCTCAGTGATAGAGATAGCACTGTTGTTGTCTATGTGGATAGGAGTCTCTTTGAAGTTAAATCCGTAGTCTAGCATCTGATTTTGAATCCAAAGCACTTGAGCACAGCAGCTTGCAGCAGCAATGTATTCAGCCTCAGCAGTTGATGCAGACACACAGGTTTGTTTCTTGCATTGCCATGAGACAACCCTTCCACCAAGGAATTGACATCCCCCAGATGTAGACTTTGCAGTCATGTTGCAGCCACCATAATCACTGTCTGTATAGGCATACAGATTGAAATTAGAATTCTTTGGATACCATAAACCAAGTGTTGAAGCACCTTTGAGGTATCTTAAAATCCTTTTCACAGTGATTAAGTGAGACATCTTAGGATTGGCTTGATATCTTGCACAAATACATGTAGCAAAATGATATCAGGCCTGCTAGCTGTAAGATACATAAGAGACCCAATCATAGCCCTGTATAAGTGCTCATCTACACACTCCCCCTCAAGATCTGGACCAAGGGAGTGGTTTCTGGCTATGGGTGTCTTAGCAGTCTTACAATCAGTCATGTTGAACCTCTTGAGTATATCTTGAACATACTTTGACTGACTTATGAAAATGCCATCTTCAACCTGCTTCACTTGAATTCCCAGAAAGAAATTAAGTTCTCCCATTGAACTCATTTCAAATCTATCTTTCATCAGCTTTTCAAAGTCTTTGCAGAGCCTTGAATTGGTTGAGCAAAGATGATGTCATCCACATATACTTGAACTAGCAGAATGTCGTTTCCTTGTCCTTTGATGAAGAGAGTTCCATCTATAGTACCTCTCCTGTAACCATGTTTACAGAGATACTCAGACAGTGTCTCATACCACTTCCTGGGTGCCTGATGCAGCCCATAGAGAGCTTTGTCAAGCTTGCAGACATAATCAGGATGATCAGGATCTACAAAACCAGGTGGTTGTTTGACATAAACCTCCTCATCAATCACTCCATAAGAAAGCACACTTTACATCAAGTTGGTAGACCTTGAAGTTCTTGGATGCAGCAAATGCCAGGAATATCCTAACAGCTTCTAGTCTAGCTACAGGAGCAAAGACATCAGTGTAGTCAATCCCTTCTTCTTGTGTGTATCCTTGAACAACTAGTCTTGCCTTGTTCTTGATGATGATTCCTCTATCATCCTTTTTATTCCTAAAAACCCATTTGGTTCCAATGGTAGTCTTCCATGAGGAAGAGGACAAAGGTTCCAAACTTTCTGCCTTTTGAATTGAAGCAGCTCTTGTTGCATAGCTTCAACCCAACTTCCATCCTTTAGAGCCTCCTCAACTTTCTTTGGCTCTGATTGGGATAGAAAACAAGAGTGAAGACAAACATTTGCTTCATGGGTTTGCCCTCTTGTCTTTACCCCGGAGATAACATCTCCAATGATGTTTGTGGTAGGATGAGACTTGTGGATCCTTAGCTGAGGATCACAGCAAGTTGCTGAGATAGATCCAAATTTGAGAAATTTAGATCTGGTCTTGAAGATTGATCCTCCACATTATCACACCTATCAAGATTAACTTGATCCAATGAGTGTGTGACATCATTGATGTTGTCATCTATGGTATGGTTATTAGCATCAAGAAATTCTTGATCACTATCACCATCACCATTGTTGTCTTCTGCAATTGAGATGTCTTTATCTGGTTGAGAAGCCTCTGAGCTGGAATTTGAAGGCATGCCAGATGTATCAGCTGGATTTGTCATTGTTGTGCTGATAGAAACCTCATTTGCTGAAGTAGTTTCAACTGAGCTGAAGGTCTTCCTAGCTCAAATCTTGGATCAGGATCACCTGTATTTAATTTTCTGCAGATCCTGAAACATGCTCACAAGATTTATTAAACAGTTGGTAACTAAATCAAGATCAAATAGCCAATCCGGACCAGAACCAGCCACACTGGGAGTGTGCTCATTGAAAGTCACATTGGCTGACTCCTCAATGATTCTAGTTCTGAGATTGTATACTCTATAGGCTTTAGCTTGAGAAGAGTATCCAATGAAGTGTCCATCGTCTGATTTCTCAGCAAACTTGGCAACTTGATCTTTGGTATTCAAGATGGTGCAGGGACATCCAAATGACCTGAGAAAACCAATGAAAGTTTTCCTCTTGTGCCAAAGTTCATAAGGAGTCTTACCATGTGTCTTAACTACTAAAACTCTGTTTTGCACATAGCAAGCAGTATTAACTGCCTCTGCCCAGAAGGTGATAGGCAGTTTAGAGTCAGACAACATAGTTCTTGCAGCTTCAATAAGTGTCCTGTTTCTCCTCTCAGCAACTCCGTTTTGCTGAGGAGTCCTGGGAGCACTGTATTGTCTTGTAATACCCTTTTCATCACAAAATGTATCAAGGATTTGGTTCTTGAATTCAGTTCCTTGATCACATCTTATGGTTTTGACCTTGTGATCACATTGATTCTCAATCTTTAAGATGAAATTCTTTAGAATCTCAGGAGTCTCATCTTTAGTTCTAAGAAAGAAAACCAAGTGAATCTTGTAAAATCATCTGTGATCACTAGACAGTATAAGGTCCTTCCTAAACTCATTACACTGGTGGGGCCAAAGAGATCCATATGTAATAAGTGTAGGGGAGTAGTGATGGAGTTCTTTTCCTTAGGCTTGTGAGATACTTGTGTTGCTTCCCTTTCAGGCATGCAACACAATGATCATCACTTGTAAACTCTTTCTTTGGCATTCCAGTTACCAGATCATGTCTGATTAATTTATTCATATCTTAAGTTTACATGGCACATTCTTTTATGCCATAGGAAAGACTCATCACTATTTGCTTTAGATAGAAAGCATGAAACTTCTCCAGAGGGAGATGTTTCTTGCAAATCCATCTTGTACATGTTCCCTTTCCTGGGGGCTCTGAGCAGGATATGCTCATGAGGAATGACCACTCCAGGCTTGAGAACAATGCACTCATGCTCAGTGAAGAGCATGTTATGACTCTGATCACAAAATTGGATACACTCAGAAGATTGTACCCAAGCTCCTTAACAAAGTTTACCTTCTCAATGCTGAGCTTACCATTTGTGACCTTGCCCCTTCCATAAATGTAACCACCTTCATCTCCTCCAAAAGCAACTGGTCCTCCATCAATTCTCTCAAAATTATGAAGTAAAGACCTATTGCCTGTCATGTGCCTGGAACAGCCACTGTCAATTATCCAGACATTCTTGTTTGTCTTGAGCTGTCCCTGCACAAAGAAAATGATTAGTTACATTTGGAAACCCAAGCTTACTTGTCTTGGGTTCAGTAAGTGTAATAGAAGGTAATGCACAGTAATAGATCCTATGGTTGTACAGAGGGGATCTTCAGCTGTTGTTGATGGAGAAACCTCAGTCATTTGGTCTTTCTTAGACTTCCACACCACCTTTGGAGTCTTGGACTTGACCTTCAAAACCTTAGAAGCTTTTGGAGCTTCACAAGTTTTAATGACTGATACTTCGGAAGAATCTACAGTCACTGCAGCAGACTTTAGTGCTTCGGAAGAACTCCATTCTTCCGAGACCAACTTTGCTTCCGAAGGTAATTCTCCATTTACCTTCTCTTTGATTTGGAGCTTCCGAAGGAAACAGACTTTCCTTCCGAGCTTTTACTTCTTGAGATTCTTTGAAGTCTTTGTATTGGTCATGTGGATAGTACTTTTAGGATTGTATGGACAATCCTTGGCAATATGAGAAGTACTTTCACACATAACACACAAACATTTCTTCTTCAAAGAAATCTCCTTTTGAGAGCAAGACTGGCTTTGGTCACATCCCTTTCTCACCTTCATCTTGGTAGATGCAGATACAATTCCCTTGGGCTGTGAACTGTTCTTGGAATTTGATGGTCCAGGCTGTGCAGCAGTGGTACACAGCAGCATCATCTCTTCTTCTTTGTACTGAGATGATTTGAACATGAACCAGAACTCTTGGCTAAGAGCTTTGGTGGATGTCTTCAGTCTTACAGCTTTGAAACCTGCAGAGATAAACACTTGTTTCTGCTTAGCATCAAAGGTAGCCTTGATTTCTTGAGCCTTCTTGCTTCCTTTTGCTCTTCCTGATCAAGTTCTTTCTCTTGGACTTGGTCATCACAGTTAATTTCTTCTCCTCAGAAGGATAGTGGCCCTTGGAGGATCCTCTTCTTCACTCTTCTCAGAGGGATTCCTCACTATCACTTCTTCATCATCCTCACTTATTGGATCTATGAGAGGAAGCTCATCTTCACAAGTTCCACACCTAGGAGATCTTACAGACAAGATTGTTTGTGGAGGAGCTATCTCATTTGATCCCAGTCCCTGTCTGTATATTTTTATAACAAACCTTATTGTGTAGGGATGAGGATATCATGTTCTTGAAGGTCTTCTTCAAGAACACTTTTCTCTGCCAGGGCTTTGCTGATCACAAGCTCAGCCTGGCACTTAGTCAACTTAGTGATGAGATCTTGGATCTGAGTTCTAAAATCTGTATGTTCATGTTTTAGTACTGAAATGGTTTTCTCCAAGTCTTCTATCTTTAACTTGTAATCATTTTCAGACTTTCTAAAATCAGATTTTAATATGTTTAATGACTCAAGATCAGATCTCATCTCTAGGTTGTAGGACCTGTATCTATTTACTTTAGCAATGCATTCAGGGGAGCAAAGATGTTCTAATACCTTGGCTTCATCATGGTCAGCCATCAATGCTTGGTTGGAGAAGCATCCTCCACCTGAAAACTCCAGTCAAATCCTCCTCTTCAACAGCAACCGCAGCATGTTGCTTTGTCTTCTCAGCCTGAGGGGTATTGTTAGTGTAGTTTGGTCTGAGTTGTGTTGTGACCCCCATTTGCTCTAGGTGCCTTACACTCCCTAGCAAAGTGACCCATAAGGTTACAATTGTAACACTTAACTTTGCTTTTATCTAGCCAAACTTACCACTGGTAGCATTGCTTGGAAATCTTCTTCCTGTCCTCTTGTAGAACTTCTTGGCTCTGTGAGTGAGAAGAGCCATCTGCTGAACTATCTCCATGTATTCCAGGTCATCTGGATGGATACAGTCTAGGTCTTCAAGAGTGAAGAGATAATTTCCACAGCTTTCATCTGCAGACACAAAGGCTTGAGAAGAACTTGTCTCTTGGATGGGCTTCCTTGAGTAAAGTTCTCCCTTGGTGTCTCCGGGAAGGTGATGAAAGGACCCTTTTGTGAGTTGTCAGGGTAGCATAGGAGATGATGTTGGGGTTCTATGCTGTCCTTTCAACCACATGAAGGGCTGAACCCATTGATTGTAGAGTTGCCAGATGAACCTTGTAAGTTCATCTCCATCTGGTATCCACTGAGAATCCCATATAACTCTGTCAGAGTAAGAGTTTTAAGGTTCTCGGTCCTCTTGATTACCACACAATAGTGTGTCCATTGCCTAGGAAGTGAGGACATGAACTTCCTTACAATGTCTCTGTTCTCAAGAGGAACTCCTCCATCCACAAGGGTATCCACAATCTCAACATACCTGAAGTATTGTTGGGTCATGGTTTCACCTGCTTTAAAGGTGAAATTTTCAAACTGCTGCTCAGAAGATCTTTCTTGTTCTCCTTGGCTTCAGAGGAGCCTTCATACATCAGCTTCAGTGCATCCCACAGCTGTTTAGCTGTCTTGCACTTCTTAAAACCTCTGTACACAGAGTTTGGGATAGCGGTCTGAAGAGCAGTCATGGCCTTCCTGTCAATCTCTACTCTTTTCCTATCTTCATCTGAGTAGTTGGCCACATCTTTAGGAATCATACCAGCACCGGTAGCAGAGGGGGTGCTGGGTATGAAAGGTCCATATTCAACAGATTCCACATTCTTGAGTCAAGAGACCTGATGAAGCCTTCCATCCTCATGCACCAGGTGTCAAAGTCATCAAGAGTGATCAATGGGGATTTGTTCATGGTTCCAGTCTCCATATCGTCTTTGAGATGGAAGCCATTTGAAAAGTTTAGTTTTTGTGTGTGTGAGGGATCTTAAGATGGTTAGATCTATATCACGAGCCTGAGTGCTCTGATACCAATTGCATGATCGTTTAAGGGCTTGAACACAATTACAACACAACAACACAATGAGAAGATTAACTAAACTTTAATCAAACAGTGAACTAGGTAACCAAAGGTGATACAAAGAACACAAGTAAAGCAAGAGACAGAAAACAGAGAGTATAGTTTTCAAGGGAGCAGCATATTGCTTTCTCAAGTTCTTTTACAAGTGTTACAAAGCATATCGAAGATACAAGAAACTTGAAATACTTATACTACACCTACAGCCGGCTATACTATGAAAGCCAGCTGGATACAATAACTAGACACTAACAAAATCAATTATAGAATCAAAAGGCATATCTGCCTTTTGACCTTGTGACTATGACATGCCATAGCTCACATCCTTATACATTACAAAAAGGATAAAGTACATAAAGTGGAAAGTAGAGACTCAAGACCTCAATGTACAGTTACCAAAAGCATGGACCTTTTCACCAACTCTTGTAAGTTGGTGACTTATCAGAGAAGCAGCGGAAAAGGTGCTTTTGAGAACAGTACATCAGATAAAGCATGTGTACTAAAAGTCTTCGGAAGAAATCTGTCTTCATAGGGTGAAGCTTCGGAAGACTTTGTCTCTTGAAGCTTCGGAAGACTTCATGTTTGGCTTCGGAAGATATTGGTCTTGACTTCGGAAGATTTTACACTTAGAATGTTTTTTCTAATGTATTGTGTAAAACTTTCGAAGCCTTCTCACTTCAGTACTTAGTGCATGTTGCTGAGACACTTAGGCAGTTTTGGGTTGCATCAGACTTCAGGAATCCTTACATATATATATACATATTATATATATATATATGCTTGTACGTATGCATGGTTGAATGCATGCACAAATTTTTACGTGTGCATGTATTTTGTGTATAAGTTTGATTCAAATTACATGATCAAAATATCTATCTTTATGGCATCCAACTAAACCAAATACACCCATCAAAACCACAATAAACATCAAAGAAAATTTGGTATCAAAAACATCTAAGCAAACCGTATACACTCAAACCTCAACCTAAGCACCACCTAAACACTAGTCTCAGTTCCTTTAATAAGCAAACCGATTGTTAACCTAAACACTAGCATTAATGAGGTGATGACTCACTACACTTTCTTGGTCGACACCTAGCAACCAAAACACCAAGCACCTCTTAATAATGCCACCTTGCAAACCTACATCTAGACCTAATGATGAGAAAATCCACTACTTGAGCTAGCGGTCGATGGCTTGGAACACAAACCACACACCATCTAAATCACTATCTCAAACTCTCTCCATCAAAACTCTCGGTCACCAGCATACCACCACCATAACCGAACACCACCATCTTCAAACACCCTCTACGCTCTCGGTTCTCTCCATCAAAACATACCAACCGCAACCTTAAATCCTCAATATCTCTTGTATCGGTTTGAAGGAAGATCAAGATCTTAAAAGCTCAAGACAATCATCCAATTCGGTTTATCAAAGAAAGAAGCTACCATCAGCTATTCTTGCCATTTTTCATTATCAAAATCAAGGTTTCAACTCTTAAACTAACTAAAATTATAAGTTGTATGTGTGTTAACAACACATATAATCAATCTTTGTGATAAAAACATGAAAAGTTTTCATCAAACGCTAAAAATATTTTATCTTATTCAGAAATCAATAAGAAATGTTTGAAAATCTAAAAAATATGATAATTATGAAATTAAACAAAAGATTATAAATAGGGTTGAAATTATGCATAAATAAACTTGATAAAATTGTTATACTACTTAAATAAATGTGATTGTGGTAATAAAAATAGTAGATATATTAGAAATATTAAGAATTAAGGTATTGCAAATTTTGGTATAATTAAAATCAGTAAAATAATTTATATAAATTATTTAATTATTTGAAAAAGAATTTTCTACTGTAAGAACTGAACCTGGCAAGAATCTGAAAATATTATATATTGATCCTTATGATTTAAAAGACTTGTAGAAAATGTTTTGTGGTTTAGTTTTAACTTATGCATAAGTTATGAATTTTTGATATTTCTGCTATTCAAAAATCAGGAAAAATACTTACACTATAATATAAATCATCAAAAATTTACACAAAGAATGAAAACTAGAATAGAGCAGTTTGTGTAAAAGTTGGAATTTTAGAACATATTCTGTTATTTTTACCGAATATTGTTGGAATGATAAAAATCATAAAAATAGGTTATGCTATGATAGAGAACTAAATTTTGAAGAAATTTAAATTTTGTTATAAATATTCTGACAAAATTTGATGAATTTAGAAGCCAAAGGTATTTCTGCTAATTTATGAAAATTAGTATAAATATTATAGAAAATAAACTGTAAATAATTGAAATATGAAATTTTAATATGTATGTCTGATTTATGGACTTACTTTTTGTAAAAATTTCGTGATATATGTATGGATATAATTTCTGTAATAAATTTTATAATCTGAGATACTAAAATTTTTGAAGAAAAGATTTTTTCTAAACTATAAATGTTTTGTTTATTGGTTATCCATTGGAGTAAAAGGTAAGACTCATAGCCCCGTTTTATTCTTATAAGCTTTAGGGGGAAAATCATATTGCTTTATGATTGATGCAATTATATAAGATTTTGAGATTACTGTCATTTATGTTACAACCATTAATTCGGATGTGGAACCGTTGGATAATATAGGTAGCGCTACTTAGGAAAATATTTCCTGCACCAACAGGATGAGTGTTGTAATACTATATTATCTGATTTTATGAATTATGTATGACAATTGTAAATCATCTGAGTATATGTAAGGTTTGTTTGTATTTGATGCATCAAAAATACTTTTTTTGAAACTAAACTTATGATCTCACCAACTTTATGTTGACCATTTTGAGTATGTTTTTTTTCAGGAAATCATCATGTCTAACATCATAATGTTCTCTTTTGATGTATATAACGGTTAGGGAGAATAATGGGAAAAGTTTGTGTGAATCTGACAGTTTACCTCTATGATCTCAGTATATCGGTGGATGCTCATTTACATCGTTTCTGAAGATGTAGATATTAGATCTCTATGTTGTAATAGGATTATATTATGTCAAATTTTGACTACTCATGATATGATGTAATCTTAACTTTAAATTATCTATATGATGAATATTATGTTATGATATGTTCTTGTATGTTACATTTATCAATTCTTTTGATCAATGAGTTCTGAACAAGCAAGTCACACCCAAAAGCATTTCACGCTTTCGCCGGGATGTGACAAGTTTCGTAATGATCCTAATCCTATATAGATATACGTGTGTGTATATATATATTATCTATATATATATATTATTATATATATATATATATATATAATATATATATATAATATATATATATATATATATATATATATATATATATATATATATATAGATTATCAAAGTTTATAAATTAACTAAATAACAATTTTAAAAACCAACAATTACAAAAATTACATAAATAGTCCATGTAGATTAAAAATCCAAACTGCTATTGACTAATATAATTACTTAACGTCAAATAGTCAAAAAGATGTAACATGATAATTTCAATATTTAAATTCTAAGTTTAAGTATTAGATTCGTAATTTATGATATAAAAGAACAATATTGTAATTTACTCCACTAATATATTATGTAGTTAGTTTGTTTTAACTTATTTTGTTGACCTAAAATCAATAACATGAAAATGTATTGAATTGAATGACTAGGCTAGCCAAACTTAGCCGCAACACAATAACGTCAAAAGTTCAGATCTACGTGTTCAGGCTGATTATTAATTGGCCGGTTCTCAAAGTCGATGGTTTTGTAGGGTTTGTTCAGCAATACAAAATAATTTATTTATTTATTTTAAAAAAAATAATGATAAAAGCTCTTATCTTTTTAACTTTTAATGTTATTTAATATATAATTTATTTAACTCGTAAGATGCATTAGTTACTATAATACTTTATTAATCCTCAGTATGTATACATACCTGTAAGACACAACTGGTATGAAATGATAGTAATTATTAATTCTATGTATGTATACATTCATGTAAGACACAACTTATATGACATTTCGGAGTAACTTACATAATTATTAAAGGAAACAAATATAACCTACCACACATAATTTAATGCAATCGTCGATAGGGTCTAAATAAGCAATATTTTTTTTGTGTTATTATAGTTCTGTACTATGAGGATGTCTCCTCAACGACAATATGCGTAGATGTTTATTTAAAGTGTATCAACGTTATAAAGCCATAACAAACGGTATGAACAGTAGCTAGCTTGTTGCTTACTATATATAAAATATGCTTTCAAGTCATTTTAAAGTTTACTAATACGATTTTCTTTAATAGCATTCGAGTCTTAAGTTAAAATAAAAAAAAAACAACTGAATACTCGGTTGTGTATAATTTAATTTTTTTCTTGATGTTCCGAGATAATTTTTGTTAAAAATGGAATAGGGTTAATTTTTGTATTGTAAGTTGTATCGATTGTCGTGGATATACTCATACCGAGATGAAGGGAGTAGTACCACCTAAAGAATATTAGTTCTTTTATTGTTATTACTGGAACATACTCTAGCGTGTTTATGGTTTTCGATAGATGTAAAAACACGGCTTTATTTTATGAGTCACATCATAGTTATGGTGTCGTAAAATAATGAGTTATGTTTGGAATAATTTAGTTTTTTGCCATAGTATTAGTTTTATCGAAATCAGTGACAATATTGATTTTTATGTTTCTAATCGATGTAACACAATTTACTTTTTCAAAATATAATGTTTTATAAAAATTTAAAGATATTTATTTATTAGCATAACGCTAGGGCCTCGGATAAATTAATTTGATAACACTACTTTTACAATACTTCCACTTCAATACATGATTACCCTGTAAAACAAATAAATGAAAACATATAAAAGGTTAATATTGCGTTTTTTATATTTTAATTATTGGTTCGTACACTTCTCATATGTACTTTAAACTGTCATAAAGGGTGGGACTTATTTACTATTATGAACTTAAAAGGTATACTATTTACTATAACTTATTTACAAAGGTAGGTATCGGTAGCCTCAAGCACATGGCATCAACCATCAGATCACTACACAATATATTATCTTTAATCTAGATATTGTACCAATAGGTTTTTGTCAGAGTTGGTTTGATGTTTTCACCATCAAATTGAAGGTGACTAGATCAATTCCTACACCACTCAAGTTTTTTTTCTTTGTTTTTATTATTTTCACATGTCTTTGTCACCAGCCCTGTCTCCCCCTTCAAGTTTCAACTTCTGCATTTTCATCCCTAATATTGTTTATAAAATATAATTTTAATCCCTTAAAATTTTTAAAGTTTTAGATTTACTCATGAACATCTTTTATTTAAAAAACTATATTCTTACATTCGTGTTTTTTTTGTACGTGTTGATATAACTTCATTTTCCTTTGGAAACGAGTATAGTTAAATATAAAATGTTTTCGACTTAATTTTTATTTAGACTTTGAGTGGTCTACTTTTCGATGTATTTTGTTTGGAAACACATAGGTTCAAATATTATACGTTTCCTTTCGACTGTATAAATTCGAGTTGCTCTACATTTTGATGTTAATTCAATTTGAAAACAAGTGGAAACAATTGTAATAAATACTTTATCACACATCATACAATGTCGTTGCATGTGGTTTTATGTACATTTTGAGTCTAGATTTTCACATAATTTTGTTTTGGAAAAAAAGTCAAATCAAATATAATATGTTGTCATTCAATAGTATAAATTCGAGTTACTTTACATTTCGATGTAATTTTAGTTCGGAACGATATGGGTCGATTATAGTCCATACTTTATCAAGCTGTATACAATGCCGCGCAAGACGCGACGCGTGACAATTCTAGTTAAAGTTAAATTGTATTGTTAATTTCAGTATATAGCAAATGATTAATTTTATTTGTTTTTAAAGTTATTTTTTATTATGAGTTGAAATGATAATTTTGATTAATTAAACGTGCTAGATTTTAAGACGTGATATTTTCTTATTTTATTAATATAATTACTATTAGGTAAAATGTCACTAACTAAGTATTTATACACTTGGTCCCTTATAATAATCATATATTTCTATTCAGATTAAAGTAATTAAGGTTTGTGATCACTTGTTATGTAAGGTTGTTTATCAGATCTAATAATGATTATTTGGTTATAGGTATTGGATTATTCAGCTTTGAAATTTACATATTCATATCTAAAACCCAATCCATCCGAATTAGAAATATTGTTATTTGATCTGAATCTATCTGAATTCAATACGGATCAGACTCGGATAAATCGAATGATCCGAACTTAAAAGAATCTGAATTACAATTTTTCGCTAACTTTTGGTTCATGTTTATTTTTTTCTTAATTTTTAATTCCAAACATTTTGATACTTTAGAATCACAAATAGTAAAATATATTAAATGAATTTAATAAGACGTCAAGGACTCAAGATGGTTGCAGTGGATAAAGCTGTGAGTTTCTTATTTACGTATGAAATTTAGGTTTAGATTTAGTTGTTTAATGATCCCGATTTTACCATTGTAATTATTAAAGTAGCTCACAAAAACGTGCACATAATAATTTCAAATAAAAGAAAGTGATTTTCAAAAGTGGTTAGAGCTGTACTCGTACATACATACTTAAATGTGACAACAGTAATGATAATAGGATATTATGACAATGTTGCAGTGGTGATTGATCAAGAAGAAAATGTAAAAGGAACCAAGTTTTTGGCCTGAGAAAGTTTAGAAAAGATGGAAAGAGTGAGTAGCTCACGTGTTGGTTTCAAAAGACTAGAATGCAACTCTAAAATAAAACAACAATCTATAACTGTAGGTAGATCTTAAAATGATGGAATAACTGGAACTAATTGAAAATGTTTTGTTAGTGAAATATGATTAAGATATAGGGGTAAAACTTGAATTATTCTAATAAAATGTTATATATCATACATTCAAAACTTATATTCAAGGTGAGTCGATGTATAAAAAATTAAGTACTTTAGCTTAGGGTTGGTCGTAATATTTTAATTAAGGGCTTAATATTTTTGACAATATACCATATCACACAATGTGAATATGATTTTATAGCTTTTTGTTTTATCAATATATGAGAAAGTGTTAAGATAAATACTTTTTAGTAGTTATCATTGTGAGATTTCCTTACATTTCACATATTGTATAAAAATTTATTTTTATTAAACTTTTATTTTATATAAAAATTTTGATTTTTATATATTTTGTTTTAAGAAAATGACTTTACAAAAATAAATAAAATATGTATGACCATTAAAAAAAGATATTGTTTTGTTATGCTATATACTAGTATTAAGCTCACTCACGTTGCAATGGGAGTTATAAAACCATACATGTAATATTAATGACACACCACCGTCAGTGATCACCAACATTGAACAAACCAATAAAACAAAAAAATATATAAATCAAATTAAAATTATATGTAAAAACATTGAACAATACACTTATGCAAGCAAAAAATAAAACATAATTATATTGATATAGGACTGGTGCATTATAACGTGATCGTTAAAATAGAAAAATAAGTGAAAAAACAATGAATCACACACGAACGTTGTGGCGTGTTAACTCATAAAATTTAAACCAAATGTATAACGAAAAATTTGTAAAATTTAAAAAATATAAACGACTAAAGTTGAAAGTAAAGAAAAATATTGAGGCTAAATTATAATATATGTAAAAGTATTAGGTTAATATAAAAAGGTTAAAGATTAAAAAAATTAACACATCTCATAAAGCACATAATACAACTTACAATGCATACCAATAATTAGCATATATATCATTTTTATTTTTGGGTTTATTATTGTATTGGGTTGGGTAATGGGTATTTTGGTTTTTTTTGTAATTGGTAATGGGTAATAGGCAATATTATTTAGGTTTTTATAGATTGTATTGTGTTTTTATAAATTAGACTTTTAGTTACAAAATCTAAACTTTTTGTGAAGTGCTGAGTTTAAAATTTTTTTGAGGTAACGTAATTTTTCTCAGGGGTAACGTAAAATCGAAACTTTCTTTTTACATAAAACCGTAAAAAAAATTTTTCCCTACTGTAACAAGTTGAGGGGTAGCCTCAACTCTATGTATGTCCACCACTAATGACTAATATGGTATTTATTACTATTAACTTATTATTAATAAAAGAGCGAAATTATTTTGAGTGTTTAACTTACTATAATATTATTTTGGAGAAAAAATTATATAAGGATGTTTAGTAAGAATGAAAAATGACAAAAAGATAAAAATACATTCTTTTATTAGATACAATACATGAATTTAAAATTATTCTTTAATTTATGTTAACCTAGTTTTATCATTAAAATAAAATTACACAAATTAATTAATAACTTGGTATCGGATGCTAAATGTATATATAGACAAGTTTGATACATTTATATGTTAGAGTTCTTTTAAGAGACGTCATATCAAAATTGAAAATACAAACTAGTTTGTAATTTATTTATGTAATTCACGTAGGACCTACAAATTAATTTAGCCACCCCTATTTTATGTTATAAGTTAATATTATATTTTATAGTCATAGGAAGACATCATTATAAGTTCAGATCAATGTTTAGTGACACCGATCGGAGCCGGATTCGAAGGGCCAACCTATGCGGTTCGGTGGTTGTGCCGGGATATTTTTGAATTTTTGATTTTATTTTTCGGATTATAAGAGTTTAACGTGTGGGTCGAATGATAAATTGAAGTGTCGGACATAATATTATTGTTCAGTTTTATACATAAATATAAAATACACATATAATATACTTATGTTGAATGATATATAACTATATGTATAAGTATATAGTCAACCGGTTTTTTAAAACTTGTTCAACCAGTGAAACAGTAAGATGAAAAGTTCGCCACTCGATTCGATTTTAAAAACATTGGTTCAGACGGGTCATTCTTCTCCTCTTTATTCCTTTCTTATTTTCACTTTGAGATAATATTATAATATCAATCCCAGTATATAAGCAAATAATCTTCCTACATTTTCATTAAATTTTCTCTAATTTTTCTTTCAAAACATTATCGAGTTGGTAGGATAGGGGCCAAAAAGGGCAAATGTTAGTCAAACTAATAATGCATATAATTAAATATCCAATTATTAAAGGTACTAACAGTTATTAAAAGAAGGCTTGTATAAAAACAAGAAAAAAGTTACCTTCAGGATGCTACGGTCATATATATTACCTGGGGATTGAGGACCAAAAATATGCCTTGTCTTTCTCATTAGGGTCACTTTCCCTTCATTAAGTAAACAACCAACATTCTCATGGTATGGCTCCACTTTTCATGTTCATATATTTTCCTTAAAATAACTACAAAGTTAACTTCTTTTTATATATATATATATATATATATATATATACACTCTTGACTAGCAATGTATTTGACTTTTTGACCTTTTAAAATTCACCCCTTTTGTTAAGGATATGTATATATTTGATTAATTAATGTAATAGAAAAACATGCAAAGGAAATTAAAAGCAGAATAGCATTAAAAGAAAAAATGGTGGGTGTGTGTTGCTTGGTACAACTTTATTTCTTTATTGAGAGAAAGCGTTAAGGGATGCATGGCCCTCTCCCTTTGGAAAATGACTTGAAATAATTCAAAGCAAAAGCACTTCATCATGGACCACACACATACATATACAGATATAACTACATGCATACATAGATGAATAAGTATATCTATACATTTACGTACCAACAAAGACTTGACGTACGGTAGTAGCTGACTTAACCTAACAAAGAACTTCAACACGAAACTCGATACGTGTATACGATTTTGGTTGTTTTTTTCTAGGTAAATACGATATGGGGTGAAATTTTAGGTCTGGCTGTTAAATCATGTTAAATAATTGATGCATAAATGTGATAATAGAAGTGAAAGGCTCAAATTAATTTATTGAAAATTGACCGAGCTGCAAAGTAACACATGTAGCTAGGTTGGTAGTGGCTGCCCACCTTCCAATTTTTCTTGTAATGAGTAGATGTGTATGAATAATTTTGGTAAAGCATGGATAGGGGTTTTATTGTTTCATGTACATCAACTTTTCTAATTAATAAAAAGTATCGATCAGAGTTAATATCAAACTCCGAAAGTTTCTGTTCGTATTCTTTTATTTTCTTTTAATTTTGGGCCTTATATCAATAGATTAGCTTTAGTAAACACACGTATTATACGAATTAAATAAAAAATATTAAATATAATGTAAATTTACTAATTATAATTGATATTATAACATAAAATATGATTGAAATTATGCGCAAATGAGAACTATAAGTAATAAAATAATAATATTTATTTTTTAAACCTTTTTCAAAAAAATAAAGTTAACATTTTCTTTCAAAGAATACTGTTTTTTAATGTAATTTTTAAAAACCTTACTATAACTCAAAGTCTTAATTATTTTTCTTTATAAAATAATAATATTTATAAAGATCAATTTTAAAGTATTTCATATTTTTAAAATAGTGATTTTTTATAAATTTTCTTACTATATATAAATCTATTCTTTATAAATAACAAGAAGATTTCATTCTTAATTTATTAAAAATAATTTTAATATAAAGGGAGTTAATTAATATTATTAGTAATAATGTTATCATTTAATAATGAAGGAAGCAATTTTTTTATAAGAATAAATATGATACTAATCCGTGTCTTCTTAAGTCCTATATTTATTAAAGCAAGTAGATTTTGTAACTCTTTGTCTAATGTAGGGATGACTCTTAAAGTACACATAATTTCCGTCTTATGTAGAGATGATTTTTAAAGTTAAACACAATTACCTATATATATTCACGATGGATATTATTTGTTTATTAACTATAATATTTGTTGATCGAGTGTTCGTTTAATTCAAATCTAACAAATCAACTTTGATGCATTTACATCATCACATTTTTTAAAACATTATAAAATATCACTTTAACCTCTATGTTTCTAATATTTCATGTTTTCCTTTATAGTTTTTATTTAAAAAACTATTTTTTAACACTCGTATTTCTATGTACATATCGGTACAAGACGGGTCAAATATAAAACGTTTTCGTTTTTATTATTATATACATTTTGAGATGATCTACGTGTCAAGGTCCGCCTTTGTTTTATCATAAATTTTTTAGATATGAACCAAATCAAATATAAAATGTTTATGTTCAACGATAAAATTTGAGTTAATTTACGTTTCGACGTAAACTTAGTTTGAAAACAAATAGGGTCGATTGCTAGTTTACAATTTATCACGCCACATACTATGTCGCCCCAGCAACTTACAGCAAGTAATAAAGTATTTTACTTTAATAAATAGATAATAGGTGATTAAAAGCATGTGGACCAAAATAATATAACCAATATAAAGATTACTAGTCTAGATATACATACATACGTTATTTTCATAACCCAAAATACTAACTATTTTTATAAAAAAAATAAATAACATAAGGACACCTGATGGACAATAAAATTTTGCTACCCACCTTGTAATTTGTTGGATAATAACTCAAAATAAAAATAAAGCACCTATGATAGGTTGAAGTGTCAACAAAAGTTCTTGTTGATCTATCACATCATCTTACACGAAAAGTAAGTAAAATCTCAATTTTCACAAGACAATTATAAAGAAAGCCTGTATATAGGTATATCTGCACAGTGGTCCATGATAAGAACATGCATGCATGATGCATGTATGTATGGTAATAGCATATATATACATATATATAAATGTATATAGACATATAGATATAGATATCGGAGGAGCTAGAGGGCCGGCAAAGGGTGGCCGTGGGCACGAGGGTGAATGTGGTCCAAAAGGAGGTGACTCGTTGATCGATAACTGACAGGCTGTGATGAAGAAGAAAGAGCATGCATGGCTCCTTAATATTATTATTCATACCTATCTTGGCTTTAATATTACCTCTCTTATATGTTCCGAAATTTTATTTATTTCTTTTGGTTTTTTTGTCTTTTCCATGATTTAAAGGCGCAAATAACTTGTGGATATTAACTATGACATGTGTGTGTAAAGTCTTATGTTTTTCTATATATATATGTCCCCATTAGAATAGGTAATTAACATAATCTGAAATTCTCTAAGTATAGAACAATAATATAGCCTAGTTGGTTAATTTTTATTAGGGCCTGCTAATCTCACATCAACTGAAATCTGATCCTAAACCATGTCAACATAGCTATACGAATACACGCAAAATGATTGTTTGGCTATTTTAGAGCTAACGTCCTCAACAAATGGATGTCAACTGATCGTCTAGGTATCAAACTAAATGTCCGTCTTAGGCCATGGCTGACTGTTCAGTTAAACGACTTTTCAGTTGTTAGTAAACGTTTGTTTAGGCTTGTTTTAAAGTATTTTTTGGTGGTATACATGTGTTAGACCTTGTTATACCATGACCTTTATTATGATTTCTAAACATTTTTACTTTTTGTAGTCTTAATTAAATGACTGCTTGGTATGCTTGTGGTGAATATTTGTATCTTTCAAATATGATTTAATAGATATCACAAGAACATATGCATCCACCGCTCGTGATTGCGGTGATCTTGAAAGTACACACTAGTGCTTAAGAAGACAAATGAGACGGATCTAATTTTTTGAAGAGGCGGGTGTTAAAAAACCCCGCCCCTTAAAGCCTTTTAAAAATTTAAATAAGAACAAATAGGGCCCCTTAAAATACACACTAGTACACATGCATTGTGAAGTTTGTGGTTAATAACTTTAATAAGCTTAAATCTTATTGAAACAACATGAATGAGCACAATGAATTTAACATGATTAAGGAAGGATGATGAGGAATATTCATAGGATTCTTCAAGTTCACACTTTTATAGAGTACCATAGATCATATTTATTTTGACCACACAAAAGCCTGACTTTGTGGTGGATCCAAACAATATGAATCAACACAACGAATATGACAACTATGACATCTTATTAAAAGTTTCTAAGGCTCATGACAACATCACAAACTAGTGTTGATCTATAACAATGCATTCGTAAACTTTACAATATCTAAAGGATCGAGCCTGGAAGTTCTAAACATCTATTATAGAAAAAATATTGAGATTTGCTTCAGGACTCCCATAAGAGATAAGATGATCCAGAAAGATGCGATTCTTTAAATGTACACATTTTGATAAATACCATATTGAACAATTGGTAGATGATACCTCGTGTCTTGTTTTCATGTATATGGTTAACAATGGTCACAAACGTGAGATTCTTCAAATTTATGCTTTTCTGGTTTTAGTCTATACAAATGATGAAGAGGAAGATGTTGTGTTCATGATAATTGGGAGGATTATACGTGGGATTGAAAGAAATTGAAAGATTAGTGTTCAAAATAGTGGGATGGATAAAGAAAAACTAGGTGGTCAATTGTAATATTGCATTTGTGAACTTCAAAAACATGTGTAGAAGCTTGGAAGTTCCATACATCTTTAATCAGACAGTTGATATAAATTATTTGGGTTTATACTTCAGAATGTATATATAACATCTTCCGTCTTTCTCGTGATTACTTTTCTAATTAGACTACTATCTACTTTATCCTTATATATAGGATCATCGAGAGTTAATAAGCTGCTTCAGAGGTTTTGAAGTTTTCCCTTTGGCAAATGATTCACAACGATGTTATATTTGAATATAGTTTCAGACATATATACTTGTTTGGAATATTCTTGATCATAACCGTAGTTCAATCTAATTGAGAAATCCTTACCAAATATGCATGGTAAAGAATTCGTTACTCTAATATAACTTTTGAGGTATTAGTTTGATTAGCTTAAAAGTATTTGATCTATGGTATCTACTAACCATAGAGAAAGATATTGTTGTGGACGAAACCTTAGGAATATAAGGAGTCATGAATGTTTTTCCTTTTATAGATTCTTGTTCCTAGTGCGGTTGATAGTAAACAAAAAAGATTTGATTTTCCTTTTGATCCAGGTGGCTTTGGTTCGAGGGCAAAACTCAAGGATGAGTTTTTCTTAAGGATGGGAATATGATGTAGTACGTAGCAATTAGCATCTAAGAATTTAAATTTAAATATTTATTTAAATTAATTATCTTTTTATTTAGCTTATCTTTTATTTTAGTTTGTTATTATCATGTTAGGTTTACTATAAATATTAGGGTTTGGTAAACTTTCTTATTAGTTTTTTATTAAGTTTTGAATTAATTAGAGAACTTTTGTTCTTCTTTTGGTTCGATTTATCGTCATTGGTTAACAATTGTTCTTGAACCATTTGATCGCTTCCAGTTATGCATCATATAGTTTATGGGTTCAATCTTCGTCGTGGTTTTATTTTTTTCAAAACGGTATCCATCTTCAATGATGTATTCAAATTGTTTTCAACTCCATGTTTTTGTTTACATGACAAAAACACATGATATCCTAGGTGTCATTTAGTTGGAAAAAGAATTACTAACCATCATTTAAGAGGACAAACACATGGGTGTTTGTTTTATTAGACGAGCCGAGATGTGTCAATGTATGATGTCAAGAAATAATTTTCACATTTAGGTAACTATGATTATGAATAAAAAAGCTTAAATCAATACCTTACACTTGTTATCTTAATTCGATTGAGATAGATAAACCTATTGTGATAAAATATCTAATTTTCCACTTTTTAGCTTCGATTCAACATAAACATGTCACATTAGCTCACTTAATTAACTTTATATATTATATTATATCAAATATATATAATCACATTTCTTTGTAATTCTAAACCACAAACATAGTTATCTAGACACATGAATCAAAGGGGCATAAATTCACATCCCTAGATGCAAGATAAGAAAACTAATTGCCTGAAAATAATAAAACAATGGACGTATATAAATGTATTAAAACCTTTATACCATATTTTATTGTACCTCAATATTTCAATCATATGTACTTATTTTTTCTTAAATACATATATAATTTATTTCCATTCATAAGATTTTCTTTTATCGTTATTCTATAATATTTCAAATGATTAACAATCTGAATAATATCAAAACTAACACAAAGCTCGTTAACCGTTGTTTTATGCTACGGTTAAACTCTTAATGTCCTATTAATACACTACACGAACACGGATGTCGGCACCCGCGGATGAATTGAAATGGGCCTCTGGGCTTTTGAAGGATTTCATATTATGTGGGCCGATTTTAGGAAGTGCTATGTAGCATATTCATACAATATAATTTAGAGGTGCAAATAAACTTGTTCTAGAATAAAACCCAACCATCTGACCGTACAAACCGGGTTTAAACCCGATCCAATATGGGGTCCAAACCGAAACCGGTTAGATCAAAACGGTTTGGCCCTCAACTGGTTCGGGTTGAAACCGGTTTCAATACTGAAAAACTCGACTCTACCAAACCAGTTTGGGATCGGTTTGGAAACCGGTTTGGGCCCAAACCGGTTCGGTTTTCTTTTTAAATTCATATAATAACTAGTTTTTCAAATTCAAAGAATATTTAAAATTTTGGGTATATATATATATATATATGAATTTATACAATTTTTATCATAAAATATATAATCATATTATTATTTATATTAAAGATGTATATTAAAACATTTATAAAAGTAATCAAAGACTCAAAGTGAGATATATAATAAAAGTGAACTATATAATACATTTATATAATTTTAACAACATACAAGTTTCAATAATAGTTTTTAAAAACTAAACATTTATCGTATTCGTTTCTTTGTTTGTCCATACATACTTATACATTTATTATTCGCCACCAGAACTAAGGCTGGCAATTTCTGACATGAACCTGTTAACACGACACGACACGAAATTAACAGGTTTCGTGTTTAACCTTAACAGGTTTCGTGTCTTAGACAGATCAACATGCTAAGACATGAAACAATTCATGTCTTAACAGGTTAGATAACATGTTAATGACTTGTTTTATAATTAAATAATTATATATATATATACATATACATATATATGTATATATATAAACAAAACCCTAAACTTCTAAAGTTCTAAACCATCGGCATCAGTGAGCATCACCCAGACACCCACGTCCCAGACGGCCACACAACCACACTTCTGATTCTCCAACCGCTACCGATTCTCCTCTCCATCGCGATTCGCCACCGACACAGCCACCATCGCAGACCCACACAGCTACCGTCGCGACCAACACAACCACTGTCGCAGACCGACATAGCCACCATCGCGACCACACAGCATCGTGACCACAGCCACCGTCGTGACCATAAGCCACATTCGCGACCACCATCCACATTCGATTTGTGTTAAACAAGTGTTTAAATGTGTGATATTACAAGTGTTCCAATACAGGTTTCTAAATAGGTTATTTCGTGCAACCTGTTTCTTAACAGGTTCGTGTTCGTGTTTTAAAAAAAAGACACGATAAGTTTTCGTGTCGTGTTCGTGTCCGACATGACTGTTCATCGTGTCTTATCGTGTCGTGTCTGACCTGTTATGCCGGCCCTAACCAGAACCGGAACTGTTACGAAGTTAGTCATCATATGTCGTTTCATCATCGGTTATTCCGGGTGTCAATCTGCTCTCTACCTCATTCTCGTATAATTCTGCTTCGTATTCTAGTTTTCCTTCAACTGAGTGTTTGTCTTGTACTCTTTCCACGGCATCCAAATAATATTTCAAGCAAATTGACATTTCAACCGTTGGTGGAGTGAGTCAAGTTCGTCTTATTGATATAACCCTTCCACTAATAACAAAAATAGATTCCGAAGCTACCGTGGAAGCTTGGACGGTTAGTAAATCTCGAGCCATGGTGGATAGGATGGAAATTTGATTTTTCTTACCTTTCCACCAAGCCAACAAGTCAAAAATTTTAAATCTTGTGAAGTCATGGTGGATAAAAAGTTTGTAAGACCATACCTCCCGAGTTCACTACTCGGAGTGTTACCACGTTGACGTTTATTACATTCATTCCTTAAAGTATTATATAAATCAAACATTGGATCATTCAAACTTTTGGCATATGCCGCATGCCTTAAAGCCTCATGGATTTGTGATGTTTCCCCGTATTTTAATAAATAAACATCATATATTTTTTCATTGTTTGTTAAAAGTAGCTTTTAAAGTTTTACTATATATTAGGTTACCAACTTCTAAATCCAAATTAAAAGTAATTTTATCAAGTAAAGTTTTAACCCCCGACAAATTTAAACAAGGGTTTAAAGTAGCGGCACATGTAATAATCAAAGATACTTCTTTAAAATACTTATAAGTTTTTCTTTCATTTGGAGTATCATATCCGAATAAGGTCTACCCATACATGACATTTCATTTAATTTTGAAGTTATTAAATAAATTTGGTGAAGTGCTAACGGACTCGTTGGATAATAAACTCTGGAAAGACACGTTGTTGTGTTTTTAAAAATTTGAAGCATTTTTGTTACTTCTTTAATAACGGCCCAACCAGATGGATGGTAAGAATTTGTCTTTTCATGACTTACCAAACTATTATGAAATACTATTAAACTTTCTTTTAGTTCAATAGCCTTTTCAAACATGTTAGAAGTGAAATTTTATCGTGTTGGTACGTCCCAATTCAAGCCTAAACATTTGGTATTTGCGTCTTTACAAAACTTGCGATATTTTGTATATCTTTGGTTATTGCTAAAAATATCATGTAACATCCTTTTAAAACAATCTTTCAATGTTTCAATTGTTTTTAAACTGTCTTGAACGGCTAATTTTATAATGTATGCAATGCATCGACTATGAAAAAACACACACTCACACATCGGTTTATATTTTAATTTCAAATGATCTATCGCAAGGGTGTTATTTGACGCGTTATCAAAAGATATAGAAAATATTTGTTTTTTAATTTATATGTTTGAATAACTTTATCAATAAGATAAAAAATGTTTTGGCCGGTGTGAGAATAATCAAACAATTCCAACACAATCGTACGTTTCATCATTTGCCACGAATCAGGTTCAACCCAATGGGTGGTGACACAAATGTACGAGTCCGGTGAACCGTGATGTGTCAACCAAACATCACTAGTTAAGTTAACACAAGTTTGTAAATTTTCAAAATAAGATATTAATTCATTTTTAACGTTTTTCCATATTTTTAAACAGTCTATTCGAAGAGTAACACGACTTACATTTGTGTAACGTGGTTGGATAGTTCGTTGAATGAGTTGAGCCAAACATTCGTTGTCGAAATGTTTGAATGACAAGCTTTCTTGAATTACAAAATGTGCCATTTGCTCCCGAACTGCATCAACGTTATAAGGCCAAATATTTCCTTCATTCGTCATCGAAGCTTGACCTTGAGAAGGTTCACCTTTCAACGTTTTACAATATTTATTTGAAATATGGTTTTTAACGTTGTGTTTGCATCTTTTTTTGAAAAACTTATGACAAAATTTGCAACGAATCTTGTTTGGACCGCCAGCCATTTCACATAAATCGTAATTGCATCATATTTCGGGGTTCCTATTCGTAGGAAGGATTGCTACCACCGCATTGCTTGAAGACGCTTCACAACCAACGGATGACTGAGCACTTAATAAAGCCATTTGTGAGATTTTTTATGAGAGCGTTTAAAACGAAAGTATTTGTGAGAGCGTTTTTTTAGATTTTGGAGAGTAGAGAGTGTTATTAGTTATTGTGATTCAACCAAAATATCAAATACATATATATACTAACCTAGTGGGTTATAATGGTAAAAAAACATCAAAAACGGTCAAAAATGGTACAAACGGCTATATAGCCGTTACCCAACGATATCGGGTTAAAATCGGTTTGATGACCGAGTTGTGAACCGGTTTGAAAACCGAGTTGGAACCGGTTTAAAACCGGGTTGGAACTAGTTCGGTTCAGAAACCGGTTTCAAATACGAAAATGGAAGACCGGGGAAGAACGGTGGGTTGGGTCGGATTCGAACCGGTTTGGGCCTCAAACCGGTTTTGGGTTTTCCGACCAAACCGGCTTGGTCGGGAAACATTGGCTGGACTGGGTGCGCGTTCTCTAACTTTACTTCATCAGCCAAACCAGCTCTCCATAGATCGACCCTAAATGGCTCATGGATGAGAGGAGTGGTGAGAGCGTGAACCACATCGACGACAAACACCCCCTCCCCCTCTCTCTCCCTCCTCATGTGCTATACCTCTTGGTCTTAGCATTTGGTTACTAAATATGTGATTCGACGTTTTGAGTTGGGAGTAGAGATGCACAAAATAACCGAGTACAGACCCGGGTTCGGGTACAACCCGATGGGAGGCATACCCGGTTCGAACCCATTTAAACCCGTAGGGTTGGAACCGGGTTTAGTTTTGAGTTTTTAGCGAACCCGAACCGAACCCGACCCGGTCCAAACCCAAATTGAACCCGGTATTGGACCCGATATTAAACCTGGTATTGGACCCGATATTAAACCTGGTATTGGACATAAAAAAAGAAAAGAAAATTAGAAAAATAAACTAAACCCGGTATTGAACCCGGTTTCGGACCCAACCCGACCCTACCTGGGTATGGCGGGTAGGAATTTCCCGCAAGTGAACCCTACCCGGGTTCGTACCTGGGTTTACCAATAACCGGATACAAAAAAATCCGATTGGGCTCAACCCGGTTTGAACCCGGTTTCGAATCCAACCCAAAACCCATGTGCATCTCTAGTTGGGAGCAGTACTAAACTACTCAAATGGACTTACATAAAAATGGATAATTTATTAATTTTTGTACGAGACTACGAGTCCTGGTTTGTGGACATGGGCTTAAGAAAACTATAATACTTCATATACTGCCAACTGGACCAAAAGATGTCCCAAAACAAAGTTTGTGGGCATGGGCTTATGATAATATTGGACTATTTATTTTTAGGCTTAAGATGAGACATATTGTTACTTTCTTTGTATATTGTTTACTATTCGAGTGACGCTAATTCAACTTTTTAAAGAGGGACAATATGTGGATATTTATCTTTGGATTAACATTGTTGTTGTCTGTCAGAAGTGTGCACTTTGAAGTATGAGAATTTTGCAGTTTTTTAGCAATTGCATATAACCAGAGTTATTGTGACTTCATCTTTACGCATTCGTGCTTGACGTAGGGCATGTTAGAGTTTTTTAGAGGTCAACGTGAAATGAATTTGGAATCGAATGCTATAAATCCTAATTCTTTAGCCAGTTTAGGAGCGGGTTCTAATAAACTAAAAGGTTTATAGTAGAGGGAGTAAAAAATTAAAGTTATATAATTAAGGTTAAATTGTGTTATATGATTATTTAACAAAATGTATTATATCATAAAGCTAAAATATGCACCCTAAGGCCTAAATCTCTAGAAGAATAACAGCAGTATAGGCGAAAACCATGAGATGAAATATGTCTAAGTAAGCTAGTCAAAGGCTTATAATATAGATAAATACAGTAGTTAAGTTTACTAAAGAAAACAGATACATTCTGCTATAAACGTGGATATTAGTCTGATTGAAACATTTAACCATTCAATTAATATGGTTCTGGCATGAGAAATTTCATTGCAGTGTGGAATTATCTTGCATCATACATTTATACCCTACAAAAGTTTCTGGTGATACTTAATTAAGGGCCATAAAGCCATACCACCAAACATGGTTGAGTGACCTAAGGATATTATAGGGAAAGATAACTTTAATTCTTTGTATTATGATATCACAACTACATGATTATGATGTCAAACAAACTATGCTTGATCATAAAGAAATATATTCACATGTTACTCTTTCATTATAGTATTTATTGTCTCCTAAGAAACATAAACAAACAAACATGTCTAATTTGTATTATGATATCACAACTACATGATTATGATGTCAAACAAACTATGCTTGATCATAAAAAGATATATTCACATGTTACTCTTTCATTATAGTATTTATTATCTCTTAAAAACATAAACAAACAAACATGTCTAATAAAATATAACTGAGGCGTAGAGTGAGATGAGTACAAAATTTACCTTTAGTATATAAAAATAAGAACAAAGATGGTGCTTTTAGAGAAACCACAACTAAAAAAATTGCTTCTTTCTTATTTTTGAATGAAAAATACAGTGAAGTGAACATTCAAGAGAAGGCAACTATCATATTAGAAGAAGTTTATGAAAATTATAATTAGCAGAAGAAAAAAAATGAAGATATAAATATTTTTAAAACTAAGTAGCTAGAACTAAACGCCTATATAAAACTAAAGGCACATCTACAACGAAAGACACCCCTAGATTACAAACAGCATAAAGAGTAGCTAATACTAACACATCTAACTACAAGCAACCTAAAAAGTAGCTAACGCCAACTTATATGGTTAAACGCAAGCCTAGAAAGTAGCTAATTCCAACACTTATGATTGGAAGCAACTTATGTAAAATACTAGCTATGGTAAAAGCCCTACCAAAGATCGGAATACATTCGCTCTAGTAAAAATCCCTAGCCACTTCATCTCGCATCTCCAAACACCCTATCATCGATAATGTTCTCAGGAAATTGTAGGTCTAACAAATCCTATTTAATCTGCTTATCCCATGGCATTTTTTGTCTTTCTCTACTCCTCTTCCCCTCTACCATGAGGATTTACATGCTTCTTACAGATGCCATAATCTATTTGTCTCACATGTTATCCCTTGTCCGATTTAACATTAAATTTGCATGGTTGATAGAGTGTTTCGTGAAGAACTAATTATCAATGAGAATTAATAAAAAAACATATGCTATCAATAACAACTTTTAGTTCCAATAACTAATTAAGGGCAACAACAACCATTTTCCGGTTTACATTATTAGAACATTTTATCAATGAGATTTAACAGTAATGTTGATAGTAATTACAATCGATAATAACAACTATCAATAGCAACTTAGGGGTAGTTACTATTAATAGGTTCGTCATCATCCGTAATTCAGTTAACGTTAACAAGCTCATCATCAACAGTAACTAAGTTACTCCTAATGTTTTTTTATTCACAGATGGTAACTAACTAAGTGTTAACGTTTTAAGTAGTAATGAATATAGTCTTTTAAGATGGATGTGTTAATTCGTTACATTAATTTCTTTAACTATAAAGTTACTAAGTCTTTGATCATTTTCCGGTGTACATTATTAGAACATTTGACCCACACTCGTTTTTTAATTTGTTTCTTTTTAAATTATCCAACTTAGATGAAGTAGTATTAAAATACTTGAAAGTGAACAATTAAACATACATGGTTCACAAAATGTACAAAACTATTTTAATCTGTAAAATATATAGATATATTATAGTTTATCCTTTCATACAAACTTTATGATGAGTTTTATTTTCGCATATATTATTCATATAATTTTCTATAAGAATATGAAGTGTTAATTAAATGTAAAACAAAGATGAAAAGGATAAATTACTACAATATTAAACCAAGATGTATTAACGGTTATAACAATAATTAAATAATAATAGTATTTTTTTATTATATTATATAATAATAATAATTAAATAAATATAATAATAATAATAATAATAATAATAGTTTAGTAATTATATTGTTATTTGAATACACATGATTGGTCAACTTAGGGGTTGTTCTGTAGCCTTTTAATTAGCTTCTTAATGGTTCAGATGTTTGAATGGTTTAGTACTTAATAATTCAGACTATTTGTTTTGTGAGTACATGTTTGAATGGTTAAGACACTTACCGCTTAATGGTTAAGCATTATACTAATGCTGAATGGTTAAGAGGTCTAATGCTGAATGATTAAGAGGTCTAATGCTGAATGATTAAGATATATTATCTGAATTGGTCAGACATTTGTCTTTGAATACTTAAACAATCTACTAGCTTTTAATGGTTCTGACCTTTTAATGGTTTAACACTTAATGATTCAGACCTCTAAATGGTTCAACACTTAATCAGTCAGAAATTATCAAACATTTCTTTAGTCATGTTGTTTTAACCCTCTTAAGTTTTGTGGTTTTGGGTTTATCCCAATATAATTTTTACTAAAAAACTAATTTTTTGTGTTCATATTTTAGATACATATCGGTAGTGGTTCAAATGTAAAATGATTCATTGCATAGTTTTATGTACGTTTTGAGGTGGTTTACGATTCAACGTTTGCCTACATTTTTAATTTACGTTGCGTTTAAAAATGAGTCGCGTCAAATATAAAACGTTTTCATTAAACGATATAAATTCGAGTTTCTTTATGATTCAACGTAAATTTAGTTCGTGAAAGAGTTGAGACAATTGTAATCTATGTGTTTTTTATATACATTTTGACTTGATTTATGTTTCGATATAATTTTGCTTGAAAAAGAGGCCGTTTAAGCATTATACATTTCCATTCAATAATATAAATTCAAGTTACTTTACGATTCGAGGTGAATTTAGTACGGATACAAGACGAGTCGATTGTTAAGTATATAATTTATCTCACTGCCGTAACACGTGTCCGGTAAAAAACAGTTACTTAATAGCTAGAGGAATGAAACTACTTTATCTAGAAGAGAATTTTATATATCCACAATTTAAGCTTAATAATATTAGATTATTAAATGAGTGTAACACCTTAGATAGAAAATATGTATCGATTTATATAATAATTTGAAGAGGAAACATATGAATGTCTCTCTTAATTAATTAATTAAGATTTCATAAGAAAAATATCTCAAATCTTATTAAGATAAGAATATCTATGGCTTAATATACAAAATAACTGGGATAGAAGAAAATATGTGATAAAAGATTAAAACGTTTAATAATTTTATTTTAACGACTAACTCTTCAATATTTTATGATAAAAACATTATAAACATTAGCCTAGAGGATTTAGACTTTTAATTATTTAGCCGTGAGCATATCACTTGCCACTTGGATTTGAACTGACCGACCAAAGTTTTTCCCACACCTTAGTATGGTCATATGTTCAAGCCTAGTCACACATTTTTATCTTCTTTTAAGTTGTTACTCGGGTTCAATGGTTTAAGCGCACTTCCTCCTCATAAGTGGTGTGTGTTCGACACTAGCACATGGGGTTTTCTCATGGCCTGTTGACATTGATAATTGCTAAAATTAGTTGGAATTATGTAAATTTTTTTGTTAAATATATAAAACGTGTGTGTGTATGCACATACACACATAAATATTTACAATATGCTAATAGTCTTGTAGCCTAGTAATATAGTTGATTTTCCTATAAAAATGACGCGTGCTAAAATTTTGTAAACTAGTTTTTGTCCTTCCGCGCTATGCGGCGGGGTTCGGTCATCTTTCTCGTACGCAACGTAGAATTCCTTTAATCGTAATCGAGATAGCTGGTTGGAAACCATAAAAGTAAAAGTATTGTGACGAAACCTCTAAAACAGTAAATTTTAATGGTCAAACTCTAAAAATACGTGTCAGAGGCTAGTCATTTTTTTCTACATACAACGCCATAATGTTACTTGGTTGTTTACTATCCGACTCGTTGGAAACTATAAAATCACACTTTGGTGGTGAAATTTGAAAATACTAAACTTTAGTATGCAAACTTGAAAAAATAAAACCTCCCTATAAATAGTTTAGCGATCAAAATCTAAGTTCTTGACCAAAGTCAACAAAAAAATCGATGGCCAAACTCTAAGTTTCAAAACTTTAGTCGTCAAAATAAATAAAAAACAAATCGACAATCAAACTATAAACATACTAAACTTTAGTGGCAAAAGTTGGAAAATTTAACTTTTTTGATGGCTAAATTTTAAAATCTTAAACGTAAGTGGCCAAAGTCAAAAAGTTAAGATTAAATATGAAAACATTTAAAACTAATATGGTTAATATTAAAAAACTAAAACTAAACATGTAATCAAATGAAATCAAGGGGAATTTGTAGGTTAATTAAAATTCCAAAATATATTATGCTAATTTATAAATACTAAAACGTGCACTATTCATTTTCATTCTCTACTAATAATAGAGTAATGTAATGTTAAGTGGTATGTAGGAGTTAAAAAGTTTGCTAAAAAATTGTTTAAATTATGACATTTGTTTATGAAGTAAAATGATGAAATTTGTATTCAGATCAAAGGTTCGAAACATGTTTACGACAAGTTGATATAAGTTAATTGCTCTAAAATAAAAAATATGTTTGGTAAGTTTGTAAGTTACCGTTACTAAAAGAAAATCTACAACCCAATGGAAATTAAAAAAACTTAAGGAATAAATATCTACAATATTTGCCTACTATGACCATTTTCCAATCGGTATAAATAATTAATTAAATCCCGGTAGACACTCGACAACCTGCACCCCTTATAAACCACCACCGAGCACCGTCACAACCACCGTGAGTTGGTATCTTTTTCTTTATCAAATATCTCTATATACAATGTCGTAAGAATATGATTCAAGAGACATTACTATATTACTTATCTGAGCACCCATCGATCGTCAACTTCCGGTGGAACCACACACAATCATGGGGATATCCACCACACGCGGTGGTTCTGGCACCGGAACAGAACCACCGCGTTCCAGTGGCTTCTTTGCTTCCCTTTGGTACGCGGCCCTCTGGTCGCGTATTCTTCTGGTCATACATATTTTATTTGACTAGGCTGCTTCATACGCTTCGCACTTTTATTGATTGTTATTCTCTCTTGTCGTGACCTCTCGTTCTTTCGTGTGTTTAACCAATGTATCGTCATTGTGATGTCGTTTATCTGGCTTGAATTCTCTCAATCGTTCCAGATCTTAGCTATCGTTTTCACGACGTGGATCTACTCTGTCTTGTATGGATATATATTCTGGACTGCCATTGGTCTGCGAAGCGCGAGCTTCCCACTTGTAAAACATTGTCAAATGGTGTTGTTAGGATGTAACCTTTTATGTCATATAAGAGTTTGTTAATGTTCTTGAATTCTTACATCAAGAGTCGTAAAAGAAAGAAGACGATAGAGAAACGAGCCTCTCAGTCTCATATCTGATTATAATGTTACACTCATGAAATTTAATACCATTGATTGTAACAAAAACAAAAATAGTTGAAAATAAAAAGTTGTGGTTCCCCTTATTAGTTATCAATAGGTTTACCATTAGTGTTATTTATTATTTATATATTAGGATCAAAACGCACATAATGGAGTAGCAAGTATTCAAGTTGACATATCAATCATTTACCTTTAGGTTCAGTTGATATTATCGCCAAAAAATAGAACTAAGATCCTTAATAAACTTATAATAAATTTGATCGAAGCATATCATATTATGTGAGGACACAACTTCGTAAATCACGAAATAGCCTCACGTGTGTCTAACTAGTCCAAAAGTTTTACAAATGTTCGTTAACTAAATCTATAAATAAATTTACTATATAAATTTACGAGTTTTTGCTCTTTTGGTAACTTGCAGGCCACTTAGCTTGTAAATAATAAATTTAATTTCTATTTAGTTAAGTGTAAACATGAACGTACTTTTTAAAGTCTTTCGTAGGATAACGATGTTATAAATAACCCATAATATATGTTCTATGGATCATTCAAAATTCATCAAATGATATAATTATTTTCTAATAGTATGAGATGATTATTTGATGGAAATATTTCATAATTATAATTAAAGTTTCCTCTTAAAAATTATAAATAGATATAATCAACAAACGATACTTGCAATATGATTATATAATATCAATTATGACTAACTAATTGTTTATGGGTTAGATTGTAAGTCTCATAATAATTAACAATACAATACTAAAGAAAAATGTACGTTTAGCTAGTTTTACTTTATTAGATTTTTATTCACGTTTCACAAGTGTAATTAATATTTAAGGTGAGAGTGATAGAAAAGTGTTCCCATGAGTATAAGTTTGGTCACTCTCACCCTCACTAAGAACAGCTTGTAATGATTATTTAATCATTGTTATTAATTGATTTATATGTACTTTTTAAACTTCGACATTTTATTTATCAAAAATAAAACATAAAATTGATTTTAGTAATAAGAAATCACTAAAAAAACATAAGAAACATTCCACGATCTTGGCCCATAGCAGGATTTTTCCCAAATTAAATAAGTCTTTTCCACGATCTTGAATGTGTTCTTCATGTTGTAAATGGGTCGATCGATCCATGATGATTGCAGAAGATTTGAGGTAAAAATATAGTAGGCGATGGTGAAATGTTATAAATTATAGGAGTCTTTATAATGATTTTTTTCTAAAGTTTATTGAAATTCATGATTTTTATTCAAGAAATGACCAACCTACGTGACCATGATAACCTCTCCCTCTTCTCATCCACCGCTACACCCAACCAAATAATTCAATTAAAAAAAAAGAAACATAAATAGTTAGAACTAAGAATAATCTCATTTTTAAGGGAGGAAAAGGTGTTTAATAGCGTGTTTTTAGTAGGTTTGATATATTAGTTGTGCATGCCAAACAACCATATGGATTATTTTCGACATTATTCTAACTTTATATTAGACAAACTGAAACAAATTTAAGTAAATAAATCTATCTCATGTTAGACAGCTTAGTTTTCTTATAAATTTGGTTTTACATATATGATATAAGTGAGCGGAAAGAAAAAAGAAAAATTATTGACTGTTTATTTTGAAAACTTATTAATATTATTCAAGATTCATAACAATAGTGATAAGGTTGCTCATAAAGACGCGCAAACCGTAAACATGCCACGGTTTATGCATTTACGAGGATCTCATAATTCTCTTCTTTTATATAAACTGCATATTATTATATTAAAATTAATAATGTCAAGAAAATGAACTATTATGTTATAAGACCTTGAATTTAAATATATACCACCCACGTGATGAAATGTTAATTTACGGTTTAACTTGTACTCATATGACGTGACTATTTAGCTCTTTAATTTTTAATATTTAAAAATTTTAACTTAATATATATCTTTTATGTAAATTTGAA
Source organism: Flaveria trinervia (assembly GCA_025506515.1). Lineage (NCBI taxonomy): Eukaryota > Viridiplantae > Streptophyta > Magnoliopsida > Asterales > Asteraceae > Flaveria > Flaveria trinervia. The sequence goes on from CM046447.1 coordinate 90,896,182, forward strand.
TAAGCACTAATTATGATATGTTTATTTTTGTAAACTTTTTAATTAAATTTTAGAGTAAGTTACTCAGATTTCCTTTAATTTTGCTTAAATTTCATCTTTCGTCCCTGAAATTGAAAAAATACACATTTACTCCTAAAGTTTGAAAAACATAACACGTTATATTCCTGAGTTAAACGACCGCTATTTATTTTGTTAATTAACTATTTTACCCTTTTTTTTTCTCATTTCCTTTTTAGACCACCGCACCATCTCTATCTCAACCAACACCACCAATCCACCACCACCACCACTTTTGTCATGACCACCACACACCTCATCTGCATCACTTATGGCCGGGTTTTCATAACACCCTCCCGGGTTTCACTCCATGTGCTCTTACGTGTTTCTTGTAATAACGGGTTATTATTTACTTTGGGTTTTATGGTGGGTTCAAAACGTGTTACCGATTCGACCAGAGTGCATCCATAGATAAACTTTCAATAACCAATCTGTATTCTAGACATTGAGGACACCCACACCCAATCTCAAATTCATGGAGACCATTCAAAGTCATTGATTGAAATTCTTATGGTACTTTAATTCAACCATCATACCAATAACCAATTTCTTCTTCTTCTGCTTCTTTTTTTCTTTGCGTCTTAGTTGATTATCCGTGAAATGATTTCGTCTCTGAATATCTCGTATTAACATCGAGTAATGATAATCGAGAGACCTAACCCCTTTTGTGGATCAAATATTTTTGGACATTTAGTTTATGAAATTTCAGTTATAGATAACTTATTTTGGAAATTAAAGCAACAAATTGTCGTAGTATAGTGGTAAGTATTCCCGCCTGTCAGGCGGGTGACCCGGGTTCGATCCCCGGCAACGGTGTAAGCCTTTTTGAACCGGGTTATTTTTGGGCTTTAGTTAGTCTTTGGGTGTACTAGCCTTGATCATCGTTACATTTATGAGCCAACTTTAGGCTTTACTGCTTTAGTAGCCTTAACAAAATAAATGCATAAATAGTCTTTAATGTTATGCAGCACACATTCAAAGCCATTGTGACTTATATACTGCTCAATACTTTCAAAAGGTGAACGATTTTCGAACCAATGACTCGATCAACCGCAAAAGTCATTGTACGTGATCAAGTTAACTCAACAAATTTCAAATACGTTTGGTCAAACCAAGTCAAAGGTCGAATTAGCACCAATGATCATCATTAAACAAGCTAGGTTCAGTTTCACTTTCTTGGTTTTGTCACTTCTAATCATGATTTACCGTAATGAAAAGTTGAAAATAGAATAAAGAAGAAACATGAAGGAACACGAGAACTTGAACCGATTCGAACACCATTTACATGGAAACATTCATCCTAGTTTTCTTCGAATTCAAGAAGGAATCAAATGCAAAATCCACATTTTACCATGAACAAACTCTTTAATGGCCGACCAACTTTTTGAAGAAGATGATGTATAAACCACATATATGCTTATTCAGGAGATGACAAAAGGATACAAGCCCATTGTACTTACAGCTTAATTACTTGTACCATACTGCCCCTTATTAAACTTTCTATATATAGCATTCACTTATCTCCCCATATTCTTTACACTTGCATCCATTCTCTAAACTGATAAATGGGTGAATGCAACAAAAGTCAAAGGTCAAAAGGAAAACTAAAATGCACAAGACTTGGTAAGTTTCTTAAACAACAAAGAGGAAGGCTTTACATCATGAAGAGATGTGTGGTCATGCTTCTTTGTTGGCATGAGTAGAGCTACATATCTCCTTTTAAGGTTGTTCCAAACCGATTGGAGCGATGCAATCATGGGACTTTTGAGCGCGACTGTATGTCTGGTCGTTGTAGTATCTTGGTTCGATCACTTGGCTGTAAGTCACCAAGGTTCGTTTTGTTTAGTAGGATTCTAATATCGGTAGGTGGTAGATAACTCAAGTTCCTTAAATTGTTGAAACATACTACTAGTGATTCCATATGTGTACTATTTGTTCTTTTTGAAGGATGTAAACCAATTGGTCGATCTAAATTGCGTGTGGTGTAGTTGCAAGCAAATCTTGGCTATATGTCATCAATGTTTAATAAGCAGCCAATATGAATGAAATTAACCCCCATGTCATTATGGAAGAAGCTATAACTCCTAAGCTTTGAAAAAAAAAACATGCAAAGTTGGAAACCGATGACATTTTATACAAACCACGCTACAAACAATATTTTGGGATTTTTAGATCGGATTTTCATGTTTATGCAATGAAAACTACAAAGTATATACCACAATTAAAATTGTTTTTTTTAACAATTTCCACCATGAATACGGTTACAGAAAGAAAAACCATAAAAATATACATCGACATCGATGTTTAGTGCTATAAACTTTGAAACGTAGTTGTAGAAAACGTCTGGTGTTTTGAACCGAACACTTTCTTGTAATGTTATCCACACCGACCAATGAGAGCTCTAAGAATCACTAATATTCAACCCATCAAAGTCAAGATGTACAAGAACACACTATAACTAGAATATTTAAATATGTCAACACTTAGAGAACCTTAAATCAAACGTGCTTAGATTTGATATACCTCGTATCAGATATTATTATTTGGGAATTATATTTAAATATCTCATAACACTAAAAACCATTAATTTACATCAATATAAAATAAGTTTGATGATACTTGAGCTGTTTTACATATGTAATGTCAGATACGAATAATAAACTATGTAAAAAATTAAATATCACTAGCCTTAATTATATATATATATATATATATATATATATATATATGTAAATCAATGGCTTATAATTTATATTTATGTAAATCAATTATTATTTTGGTTCCGAAAATAAAAAGTAATTTTGTAATGATCCTGATCTAATTTTTTTATTCAAAATTAGTTTAAATTTTGATGTAAATAACCACAAAAATATTATAAAAGTAAACAGTAAATATATAAAAATATATACAAAACTAAACACGGTGTATGTTCAATAGAAATATAAAAAGAGAAAACTAGCTAATTAGGATTTAGGAGATTGTAGGGTGGTAGCGGGGCTCAAGGTATGTCTAGTTTTGCTCTTGTTCGACCATCTGTCTATTGTCTTCTATAGTCGTTGCATCATTTACAGTTTATTGTCTCACTACTTTTGTACTCATTTCCAACCTTACTTCCATGGCATCAATCTATGCATATTAAACAAATTATTAGTTTATTATTTATGATGTAATAAAACATTATACAAAGCTTATTACGAACCTTTTCATTGTGACGAAGAAGATACTAAAGTCTCAGGCTCACCGCTAGTCGCATAATGGGGATTGTTAGTTGTATGTCATCAATAACTAGTGTGTCAGAATTTAGATACACATGTTTTTCAACAAGTACATTATTATACTTTACCATGGTTTAACAAAACAAAATAAGAGTGTTGGTTTAAAGAAAATATATAATGATATAAAATTATTTTAATAATTAATTTTACCCACTCTTCGCAAGCCTAGGCAACACCACTTCAAACGTCGAAACCCCATCACCACTCCTTTAAGTGCCTCTTTTGGAAAACTCGGCAAAAGTGACATTACCTGAATACAAATTTAGTTTTCATACTCTAATAGAATATGAAAAGACACTTAACATATTAATTTGTTTTAGTGACTTATTAGAGTTAACAAATTTGAATAAGCTACTATAGATGGATATGACAAACAATTGAAAATATTATAAGAAACTGAAAATATATAAAGTGCCTTTCGATATATTAGATAAGGGATTTATGTTCCGTACACCACTGATTTGACATGACACAATAAACGGTCGTTTAAGACCTTGTAAACGGTCGTTTAGCAGACCTGTAATTAAACGGTCGTTTACTAGACTTGCAAACGGTTGTTTGTTGACCTGCAAACGGTTGTTTTCTGACCAGCAAACGGTCGTTTGCTTTAGTGACTTGACAACTCCACAATTTGTTTGTTTTCTACCCAATCGAACACACCAAAATATATACCACCATTTTTTCATCATTATCTTCATTCTTCACCATCATCTTCATTCACCACCATCATCTTCATTCTTCACATTCATAATTTTTATCTTCATCATCTTTTTATTATTTTTCTTATTAAAACAAAGGTTAGTTTATTATTATTATAATACAATTTAGTTTGATATATATTTTATTGTGTTACTAATTGTAATTATTTTAGGTAATGACTTCAAGTTCACGTCAAGATACAGCATCGGTTCGTGCTTCGAATCATCCGTGGCTTCAATTTCGTCGAGGATCAGATGAATATAAAAGCTTCAAAAACTTTTAGATAAGAATTTGAGGCTTCACGTTCGATATCTTGGAGCTTGTTACGGGACGTGGGTGAATTTACTCGTGCTCGTAACATGATGAACGAGCCGTGGACCAGATTTTTTTGCAATTAGTGGCCCGCAATATAAGGAGCTTGTTTAGAGTTTTTCTTTACATTTAATTTTGACTCGAACAATAACTATAGGTATACCAATTTAGTTGGATTATATATAATTTCGAATCTACATTTAATTTAACTTATATTTGTTTTAACAGTGATAACGATGCTATCAGTTTCGTGCTCGGGGGGGGGGGGGGGGGTGCCACGTAATTATTCTGTGGCCGAGTTTGGTGTTTTGATGGGTTTATATACAGTTCAAGAGACCCATCAATCTGATTTTTTGAACGGTCTTACGCAATTTCCAGAAGATTATAATGAAATATTTTGGCAAGAAATGGTGATGGCCAATATATATCTAACAATAAAACAAAAGCTACAAGAATGAACGATCCGTTGTATAGATATCTTCATCGGGTTATTGGTCATATTATAGCTGGATGTAGGATGACTAGTGGTGGGGTGACTAAAAATGATTTGTTCTTTTTATTTTGTTTGATTAAAAGGAGGCCTTGTAATTTGGCATATATGCTTGCTGATTATTTTACTTCTTGTACGGGTACAAAGAAAAACGGGCATATTTGTAGTGGTACATATGTTACTCGACTTGCCAAGTCTTTACATATTCTCACCCCTGAGAACGTGGCAAGTTTAAACGGGCCGGTACTTATGTCCGGATTTGTTGATTGTGAACATGTTATATGGATGAACATGATCGCAGATTATCCACAAGTTAGGTGGAGGTTTAAACATAATAATCAAATGTGTATACCTCCATATCAAGACCCTCCAGATGATCCGTATCAATAAATTGTAATTTTATTTGTTTTGGAAAAGTAATGTAATTTTTTAGTTATATAAATTGTGATTTAGTTTTTATTTGTATATAAATTTTATTTATGTTTTACTTATTGTAATAAAAAATTATTTATTGCATAGTAATTATTGGGAAATGTGCTGGATAAAATCAATAATCGTTTACAGAATTTATTGGGAAATGTGCAAGAATTTGTCAATAATGGAAGATGCCTATAAATTTCGTTTACACAATTCACAATTCACAATTCACAAGTATTCAAATTCATTTATTCACACACCATCGTTATTCAAGTCAATAATGTCTCAATTTTATAATGACTGGGTGTACCAAACAAGAGAGGAGTTAATGAATTGGGTGCAAAACACTGCACACACCCTTGGATATGTTATTGTCACACAACGAACGAAGAAGACTGTATACGGATTCGTCAACAAGGCATTTTTATGTGCAATTGTGGTGGTGTATACAAGTCAACATCAGATTCAACCACACATTCAGGGACAAAGAAGACAGGTTGTCCATTTCAACTTATAGCGAAATATCATGAAGAAGATGGAGGTTGGAAAATACATGTTTGTGACGAACATAACCATGAACCTTCTAAATTTTTGTAAGGTCATGCTTATGCAAAAAGATTGTCTAAAGAAGAGTATGCATTAGTGGAAGATTTTACAAGAAAGAATATGCAGCCACATAATATTATTACGGCTTTAAAAGAAAATAATGATAAAAATGTGTCCACAATTGAAACTGTGTACGATGCACGCACAAGAATACGAAAGATGGATAAAGTTGGAACCACCCCAATGCAAGCACTTCTTCAATCCTTGCAGATGGGCGGATACATCTATGATTTTACTACTGATGACGAATCAAATCAACTAAATGATTTGTTTTTTGTCAACCCCACTTCATTTAAAATATGGCGTGCGTTTCCGCATGTGATTATTTTAGATTGCACGTACAAGACGAACAGGTATCGCCTCCCTTTTCTTCAAATTGTTGGCTTAACTTCAACAAATAAGACATTTTGTATTGCTTTTGCGTTCATAAGAAATGAGAAAAAAGATAATTTCAAATGGGCTTTAAATTGTTTGAGAAAAACATTAGATGACTATATGGTACCGCGTGTCATAGTCATCGATAAAGAGTTGGCATTAATGGATGCATGCCAAGTAATTTTTCCAGAAGCAACCCGATTGCTTTGTAGATATCATATACAGGAGAATATCAGAAAGCATTGCAGACCATCTTTCAAGTCCCAGACTGAGTGGGATAAATTTATGTATTACTGGAGATTTCTGCTTCAATCTCCAACCATTGAGGCCTACTATGAAAATCGAACACGATTGCAAACAAAGTTGATGAGCAAGCATCGAAGTATTTTTCTGATCTACTCAATTTATTTTTTAATGAAATTGAAACTAACATATTTCGTCTAACTTGCAGTTGTGTTAATTATTTGGATGTTAACTGGCTGTACAATTACAAAGAGATATTCGTGTCTGCATGGATTGATCAACATCTAGATTTTGGAGAACGAACAACAAACAGAGTGAAAAGCCAACATGCTCTGTTAAAAAAACATTTGAATTCTGACAAGTCAAATTTAGATAAATTTATAGGAATTTTAAATAACATAATATGTTTACAGGAAACACAAATAAAGGCAAGTTTCGAGGAAAGCCGAATTAAAATAAAACATCAACATAAACATAATTTATTTGTTTTTTTGTTATCAAATGTTTCTCATGAAGCTTTGGATATATTAGTTGGAGAGCTAACACAAGTTAATAAAATTCAAGACCAATCACAAAGCTCTGGCTGCCATATTCGTACTAGTTGCGGTTTACCATGTGCTTGTGAAATCGCACGGTATTTAAAAGCAGGCAAATCTATTCCACTAAATTCGATAGATATATTTTAGAGGAGGCTTGACTTTTCACCGGTATTGTTAAACGAAGATGAAGAAGATATTCAATGTGATGACGAACTTGAGAGGTTCAAAGAAGCTTACCAGAAACAAAAAAAATCCCACGGTGAAAAGGAATTGGTTAGAAAGAATAAAAAGCATAAGGGATCCTATCAGCATAAATCTTAACGAGCCTACAGTGCAAAAAAAATACTCGTGGAAGGCCAACACTCAAATCTCAAAAACAAAACAAACCAGACCCTTCACCTGCTCAACCTACCCGAGGTCATACCTACACGACAAATGATTTTGTTAGTTATGATTTTATGGGGATGAGCCCCCCGAAACATAGTTCAAACGTACATAACACAACTCAATCTTCTTTATATCACCATCCTTTACTAACACAGATTCCAAAACTTTTCCATCCATATATAACACATATAGAGAACGTAAACAGTGATGGTAACTGTGGGTTTCGTGCATTTTCCTTTTCCTTAGGATTCGGTGAAGAATATTGGCTGAACATGAGGTATGAGCTTTTAAACGAGTTACATAACAATTCTAATTTGTACAAAAATCTTTTCTCTAGCTCATATGATGAGACAGAACGTAGTTTATCATGGCTACATCCGGGTCCAGCTCCTGATCAACACTGAATGATAATGCCTTACACAGGATTATTGATCGCAAACAAATTTAATGTGATTCTTCAATACTTATCTCCCACTGAAAGCACAACTTATTTTCCGTTATGGACAGGTCCGGATGAACTGATGTACCATCAATTCATTAATATTGCACATGCGTATGGTTGCCACTACGTCTCTATGCGTTTAGAGGGTGAATATCCATTGCCTTTCATAACACCGTTATGGAATTTTCACAAAAGTAATAGTGCGGTTGTGTGGGAAAGAATATATGAGGAGAGACTTCAAAGATATAGTCAATATATACTTCAAAATAAAACTGTTACTCGTTTTAATATAGATTAGATTAGTATAATTTGTAATGGATCTCTCCTTCCGGCTAAGGGCGTCAGCCACTACATTGGCCTTGCCCGGATGGTAGTGGATCTCACAATCATAATCCTTTATAAGCTCCAACCACCTTCTCTGCCTCATGTTCAGATCCTTTTGCTCGAAGAAGTACTTCAAGCTCTTATGGTTGGTGAATATGGTGCACTTCGTCCCGTAGAGATAGTGCCTCCAAATCTTTAGTGCAAAGACCACGGCTGCTAGCTCCAAGTCATGAGTGGGATAATTAACCTCATGAACTTTCAACTGTCGGGATGCATAGGCTATAACCTTCCCTCTCTGCATTAACACACACCCCAACCCTGAGTAGGAAGCATCAAAATAGACCACCAGATCTTCGCTTCCGTCGGGTAATGACAGAACAGGAGCTTGAGTCAGTCTTGCGTTCAGCTCTTCGAACGCCTTCTCTTGAGCTTGACCCCATACAAACTTCACATCCTTTCGGGTCAACTTAGTTAAGAGAAGAAATCTTAGAGAAGTCTTGGATAAATCTTCTATAGTAGCCCGCCAAACCCAAGAAGCTATGGATCTCGGTTGGCGTCTTTGGTGACTTCCATTGCATAACCGCCTCCACTTTCGCCGGGTCCACCATTATCCCGTCAGGATTCACCACATGACCCAAAAACTGAACTTCGTGCAACCAAAACGCGCACTTGGAGAATTTAGCATACAATTTCTCCCTTCTCAACGTCTCTAGAACCTCCCGAATAGGACCGGCATGCTCTACTTCGCTCCTCGAGTAAATAAGGATATCATCAATAAACACAATCACTGATTTATCCAGCATCGGCCAACACACACGATTCATCAAATCCATAAAAGCAGCTGGCGCGTTGGTCAAACCAAAGGACATGACAAGAAACTCGTAATGACCATAGCGCGTGCGAAAAGCTGTTTTAGGGATATCTTGTTCCTTTACCTTCAACTGATGATAGCCAGACCGAAGATCTATTCTTGAAAACCAACTGACACCCTGAAGCTGATCGAACAAATCATCTATTCACGGTAAGGGGTATCGGTTCTTCACTGTCAACTTGTTCAGCTCGCGGTAGTCAATGCACATCCTCATACTACCATCCTTCTTCTTTACAAACAGGACCAGAGCACCCCAAGGAGAGATACTCGGTCTAATGAACCCCTTATCAAGCAACTCTTGCAACTGTTCCATCAACTCTTTCATCTCCGTCGGAGCTAACCGATATGGTGCCTTGGCAACAGGTTGGGCACCCGGTATCAGATCAATCTGAAATTCAATTTCTCTGTCAGGTGGTACCCCTGGTAAATCTTCTGGGAATACGTCTGGAAAGTCACACACAACCGGTACATCAGACAGTTGTGGTGTTGGTGCATCTACATCCTTTACATAAGCCAAGTAGGCACTACATTCACGCCTCATACAATTTCCCGCTACCGCCATTGAGATCACCTTCGGGATCGTCGTGACTCGATCACCATAAACCGTTACCAAACTTCCGTCAGGCGCTGTCAACCGAATCATCTTCTTGCGACACACAATGTTCGCCTCGAAGTCCGCCAACCAATCCATCCCAAGAACCAAATCGAAACCACCCAAGGTCATCACAAACGGTCTAACAGGAAACTTATGACCCTCAAGTTCCACATCATAATTCTCTATCATCTCAGAAATCCTGGTTGACTTACCTATGGCAGTTTCTACATCAAAGGGCGCATCAACACGTCTACTACTAATAGGCAGCTTAGCACAGAAAGCAGCAGAAATAAAACTCCTACTAGCACCAGAATCAAATAGCACAGAAGCTAAAGTTTGGTTCACCAGAAACGTACCGGACACGACATCAGGGTTTGTCCTAGCTTCCTCCTGTGTCATGGTAAATGCCCTGACGCTCGCCCTCGGTCATTCACCTCCAGTTCTCTTCATCCCAGAACTCTCAGCCTTCGACTTCTTACAATCCTTCCTTACGTGACCCTCTTCACCACAATTATAGCACCGGACTATACGACAGTCCCTTGCCAGGTGCCCCGCCTTCCCACATTTGAAGCACAAGTTTGACCCAAACCTACATTCCCCACTATGCTCCCTTCCACACTTGCCACACCTTTTCGCCCCCGCACTTGATGTGACCACACGGCGATCATCCGTTCGTGCCTTCTTATTACCCGTCGAGGCATCACCGCGACCAAACCTCTTCCCCCGCCAATTTCGATCACCACCACTCTTCTTGTCACCCTCAGTCACCACCACCGTTCTCTCATCGTACAATCTCCCTGCCAAATCCACCGCCGACCTAAACGTACTCGGCTGGGCAGCTATCATGTGCCTGCGAATATCCGCTGGCAAACCCTGAATATACCTTTTAACTTTCGTGACAAGGGTGTCACCTGATCCGGCACCAGACGTGCCATCTCGTTGAATTTAGTGGTGTACTGCTGGTGCGTCATAGTTCCCGCCTCCAGTTGCAAGAACTCCCTTTCGACCTTGTCCATTTCCCGATGAGGAAAAAATTCCTCAATCACCAACTTTCTTAGCTCAGGCCATTTCATTTTCCCAATGGCCCTACTACCCTCAGCTTGGATAATGTTGTCCCACCAGCACAGAGTTGAATCCACAAAAGAGTGGGTAGCAAACTTCACCTTCTGTTCCTCTCGGCACTCGCTGATATCGAGAACAGCCTCCATTTCCCTCACCCACCGGTGAGCAGCTGCAGCAGTGCCATTTCCATCGAAAGTAGGGGGCTTGCATCTCATAAAAGCCCCATAATTGCATCCTCGTGCCGTCTCTGGCGCAGGCTCTTCTTCTTCCTCTTCGTCATCAGATAGAACCGTTTCCGGCTCTGGTTGTTCCCGTTCTCCAGAGGATCTGTTTCTTTCTTTTCTTTCCCCTTCTCGTACAACCTTAATAACTTCAATCACATAGACAGTAAGATTGTCTGCATGACCTGATGGACTTCTTCTACAACAGCCTCCTTTACTGAGGCTCTCAGATTAGCGCTTTCGTCGCCACCCTCTAGATGATGGGTCTCTGGTTCTTTATGAAACACTTTCTCCACTCTGGGTCTCCCTCTCTTGGGTCGCGGTTCGGAACCGTGACCTCCACCCCGTGAAGCTTTTGAAGATCTACCTCCGGCCATCACACGCACACTGAAAGATTCAAACACCAACACGGTCATTCAAGGGAACAACTCAGTTTATGTTAAGTATAGTAAGTCCCTAATTACAGTGGCTAGTTGTGATTAGCCACTTACTTTACTCTTCACACCCTGAGCATACCTGTCCTGGCCACATCAGTATTTAAATCTACATACAACACATAACCACATACCATGCGCACATAAAACCGGTTAACTTTGCGAAAATACCTATGGCACGCAGCTACTCAGGTTGGCATCCCATTCCTATTCGTCCCATTCTCAGTTTAAGATTAGGTTTATTTTGAAAATTTACTAATTTCACTTAAACTTTGGCTCTGATACCAACTTGTAAGGCCCTGTTCCCGGGACGCTTGCAGTTGGGTTCTCATCGCACATAAAACGTATAATTACATTTGTATTTCATAAAATCGCAGCGGAAAACTAAAACAATCTTTCATTTCCATGTAAATGCTTTTGCAAATTAATACAACATTCATTACAAAATAGCTTGTTCGCATTACAATGCAAAAACATTAATCAAAAGAATGCCATCCCAAAAGAGCTGAGTAGTCGCCCGTGCCATCCTCTGCAATCATTACCTGCCAACTGGAAACACATCAAAGTCAGCGTTGCTGAGTGAGTTCTAGTTTTATAAATAAAACATACTTTACTTTACATTCGTTCGCGATCATACATCATACGTACATACAGATAATATCAGTATTATCTTCATCATTCCGTTCATTAACTTTGCTCATTCAACGTATTACATTATCGTTCACTTCTCTATCTAGATCCGGTCAGACTTTACCCTCTTCGTGGCACTCAGCCACGATTACTGAGGTCGAATGACCAAGATCCTGTTATGTACATTATTCCGATAATTCATTTACGTTCATTCATACTTCGTTCTTTCATACAAAATATTTCGTTCATTTATACTTTCGTTCCTTCGAGTCTGTTGCGACAACAGGGTCGCTCACCTCATTAACAATCCCAATGACTTCGCGCTATCCGAGTCTATTGCAACCATAGAGTTGCTCACCCCAATTGCCAATTTCAACGATAGCATGCTATCCGAGTCTCCTGCAACCCTAGGGTTGCTCACCTCATGGCAACTTCACAATAACGCCCTGTCCGAGTCTGTTGCAACCATAGGGGTGCTCACCTCATAGCAATCTCAAGGATTGCATACCATCCGAGTCTGTTGCAACAACAGGGTTGCTCACCTCATTTATGTGCTTGCAAGCCTTTCCTTCGTTCGTTCATCATTCAATAATGCATGCATTCTTACTTTATGTTCCTCTTTTATTATCTTTCACTTTACGTTACATAATACTTCATTCATTCATTAACATGACACGTAAAGCCACCAGAAAGATAAACATACATCATAATAAGGAACATATCACACGCAATCATCATCATCATACAGGCACATCATACATACGTAACAAGCCTAAACATGCAACACCATCATCGTCATGCCCAACATGCTCTCTAAGGCCTCAGTCGTCATCTTACATGCTCTTACGAAAACCTTTACGTCAAAACTTACATCTGCCCTTTCTCCCGAAAGTCAGAAGTCAAACTACGCTTCCCACGGGTGCAAGAGCCCTATTCGGGCGTATGGACACCCTTCAGTCGCGTGGCCTCCATGCGACTGAACACTATGCGAATAAACTAATGCGGATGAATACCCATGCGAATGAACGTTCGGTCGTGCGAATGGACAATGCGGATGAACTTCATGCGAATGGGATTAATGCGGATGAGCACTTATGCGACTGGACCTTCAGTCACATGACCTCCATGCGACTGGCCTTTCAATCATCCGAATGGACATTCAATCGTGCGAATGGACCCCAATCGCACCCTAATCGGCCGTATGGCCTCCATTCAGCCTCCAGTCGGTCGCCTAGCCCTAGCTGATGCAGAATGCAGTTCATCCCGACTACAGCCGAGGGTTTTCGGTCTCCAAACTCATCTAAGCCCATTTTTAGCCCAAATCTACCATCCTAAACCTTAGGGATGCATACCACGACACCATTCAAGCACACACAAGTTCACAATCAAGCCACAAACACATCATACATACACATATACATACACAAACGGGTCAACATACACACACTCAAAAACCCGATTTCAGATGTTTTCCAGCCCCAAAATCATTAGAAAACAAGTAAAAGTGGGGTTCTAGAACTCACACAAACGACCACGACGAGTAGAGCTTCGGTTTGACTCGTTTCTCAACAACTTTGGCTACTCGAACCAACCCGAACCAACACTTTTCCTCTTTTTCTCTTCTTTCTCTCTTCTCCCCTTTCTTTGGCTGATTTGTGAGTGTGGGGGAGAGGGTAAGGGCTGCCCTTTCCCTTATATACTCCCACTCACCCGACTTTTTTTTCGTTGGCGAATTTGATCCCTCGACTTTGGACTTTATTTCTTTTCTTCTTTAGTCGGCTTCAAAATAAATGAATAATAATCGGGTGTATATATATTATGCATAATTTGATTGTACTCATCCTTTTTGAGTGGTTTTTTTGTAATTTTTTGAGTTGTTTTTGTATTTTTAGGCGGTTTTGGTATTTTTTGGCGGTAAGGCTACATAGTACAAAGAAAAACGATAAAATTACGAACGCGTAACGCGGGGAAAAAACAAGACTTTTTGTTTTGATTTTATTTTTTATGTTTTTTTTATTTTTTAGTACAAGCTTTTTCGATGTGGTGTACATTGACAGTAGTGCGTCATTGATGTTATTTGACAGGGTTTTACGTCTCCGCCGCGACGCGGGGGGCTTAAGACTAGTTTATTCTATATGCATGATTTTTGCAGCGTTGTTATTTTGGAATGAGTTTATGTTTTGTTGCAATGTGTTCGGAGCTTAAAGTGTTAAATTGAAACAAATAAAGCAAAACACAAAATATCAAGGACTAGAACCAAAAATATTAAAAGTTGTAGAAAAAGGAGGCTAAAAAGGAGCCCGGTGTATGATTCTTGCTAAGATGTTTTGTATGTCTCAAATGGGATTTGTGTTAAATTCTAATAAAATCCTAAGCTATTTTGAAAAGCAAGATTTAGAAATCGTTAACCTAAAAGGCTTCTGAGGGTATTTTCTTCTCAAAATCTACTATCATTAACTTCTAGATTTTCATAAATCAGATCAAACAATCCTTATAAATTTGGCTATAAAAGTATAAATATTTTCATAGGCATCATGAGCACATTTAGGGATGAACATGCAACCAATTAATATTTTTGCTTTTTCAAGTAATGATCACACCAGGTTGTTATTTTAAGCTTTTATACAAAACTGGTTTCATACCGGTTATTATACAAAACCGAAACTGGTTTACTCATTTAAGAACTGAACCGATTAGGTTACCATGAGGTTCAGTTCCGGTTTTTAAATTTAGGTTATCCGGATCCCGGTTCAGGTTTGGTTTCGGTTGGTTCGAACTAGTTGCACACCTCTATGTGAATGAAATTTAAGTATTAGTTTATCTAAAAGGTTTGCTTATAATTAAAGTTGCGTGCTTAATTATCGGTTTTCAGTTTACTTGCATCATTAAATCTTTAAAAATAATAGACAATTTAATATAGGTACATTAACAACATTATAAACAAACAAATCTTAAAAGAATGTTTTTTTGTCATTACTTTAATAAAAAAGTTAATATCTTATAGTTACGTTTGTGCAAAACCTAATGAAACATGGCCGTTGCTGATCTTGCGGAGTTTGAAAGCCAGAAGTGATTACTTTTCCATTAATTACTAAAATCTCATTTAAATTTTATTGTTTTTTTGCAATAGTGTTTAATAAAATCACTCAAAGTTTAATTTTTTGTTATATTAAGTTACAACACTATCCATTATCAATTCTCACTTAAGACAAAATTACTTACTCCTACAAAATAAAGATAGCTAAAACAAATTTATTAACTTGTTTTGACTAATGTATTAGGTGACTTTATACAATGCAAGTCTTATTAGGGTTTTTTTAACATTACTTAATTTAGGTTTTATTGAAATACATCTTGATTGCGCAAGTCTTTTTAACATGTGTTAGTTTTACATGTTTAATACAGAAAGTAATTATATTTTTATTAAACCTCAATTAGTCTGGTCATATTTGATTGTGGAGTTTAATATTTTATAGCAACATGGTATTTGATTTTATGTAATCTTTAGGGTTATTTGGTAGTCTGTTAATGGTCATTAAGATACTATCTCTTAATAGTTTATAGTATCTTAATAATTAAGATGTAACCCTAGTATTGAAAGGTTAAAAGGTTAATCTTAATTGTATTTCTTAATCATTTTGGTGCTTCTTAATCATTTTGGTACTTCTTAACTATTCAACATTAGAGTAATCACTGAACAATTAATAAGCTATGAACCTTTAAAAAGTAGTCTTTTAATGATCAATAAGATGCTACCAAACAACCCTTTAGTCTCATACACAATAATAAAATATGTCCTGTACTTGGTTAAAAAACATTTTTTGGAATGCCATTACTCATAGCCCGATCTTAAATTTACCTAAAAAATGATTTAAAATATCAAATACTCAACTAAATTACTAATAAATTTTATAATTTTAATAGCTATAAGCTTCTAATAACTTCACATATTATTGGTTATATTTTAAGATATATGAAACATAAATATATTCCGTTATACGGGTTGTGGTAATCATCACCTAATAACATACCATTTCAAACCCTTATAAGTTTCTAAAACTAATCTCATACCTAGTCTCACATGAATACTTTTACTAAACATTTTAGCCTATGATAAATCGGTATTGGGTTATTCACCATCCTAGTTATGAGCTTTATGGTTGTGATAAAGGTAGGGGTGTTCATTTTGGATTTCCGAAAATTTCGGATAGTGAATTTCACTATTCGAATCTGAAATTTCGGATATTTGAATTTCAAGAATCCGAATCCGAAATTTCGGATTTGGATTCGGATATCTATTTGGATATCCGAATTTAAAAAAAATTTGTATTATTTAATAAATTTTATAAAAAATAATAAACTTTATAAAATTTATTTCATATACCCGAATTTTATTAAAACATCCAAAAGATCAAAAAATATCTTAAATATTTAATTAATATTTAATATTTTTAATTTTTTATAAATTTTTTTTGGATATTTCGGATATCCGAAATATCCGAAAATTCTCAAAATCACTATCCAAATCCGAATTCGAATCCGAAATTTCGGATATCCGAATTTCAGAATTTCGGATATTTTGGATTCGGTTTCGGATTCGGATATTTTTAAACACCCCTAGATAATGGAGCCTAAAACAAGTATACATATATGATTTTGTAAGTGTGAAAAAATTTAAAGATACGTTATCAAAAAACCTTTTTATTGTTGATACACACATGAATAATCAAATATAATCCGTTACATAATAGTTTGCTAACATAATATTATAGTGTTTGGTATGCATGTATGTAAGATAAAACTATTAAAAAACATGTTTCTTAATCACTTAAAGATAAATTAGATCATTGCATAAATATTATGATTCATTTCGTTCTAATAATCATTGCATAAGTAATGTAATTCATTTCATTCCTTAAATTGATGCATGAGTGTTTTCTTTTCATTTATTCAAAAAGTTATGGATGATGGTCTTTTAATTAATGATCTGAGTAATAACTCAACACATGTCCTGACCCATGACCCAGCCACCATCATCAATCACTACCACCATCAAAGCTGCCAAAACACCAATAACAACCAACCAACAACCTCACTGTTAAAAACAACCACCACCAGGCACCATTACCTAACACTACTCTAATCACCCTTACCCCACACCATCATCACTAGCCACCACCACTATTAGAGATATTTTGAGAGATTAGTTAGTTATGTTTGTTGAGTTAGTTCAAAGTAGTTTTGAGTTTGTTAATGTTAGTTTCTAGTTCTAGATTCTTCTTAGATCTAGTATAAATACTAGATGGATCTCTCTCATTCGATAAACACAAAATCTAATAAAAGGATGGAGAATATTACAAGCTTATACCTTTCTTTATGGTATCAGATCCGACATCTTCCACCGGTAATCTTTCTCCGGCGACCTTCCGTTATCTCCGTCATGACTCTTCTCCATCCTCTTTCTCCTTTACACCTACAAACAATTCATCAAATCCAACCAATACCTTGCCAAACATTGCAAATTTTCTTTCTATCAAACTTGATGATAGTGACTATCTCAATTGGAAACATCAAATTACCACAGTTTTGAAGACATTAGGGCTGTTAAAGCTTTTAAAATCCGATGTTCAAGTACCAGAATCTGGTTTAACTGAAAGAGATTCATGGGAGAAATATGATGGCTATGTTCAAGCATTGATTACAGCAACTCTTTCACCATCAATTATGCACTTAGCTCGAAATTCAACCTCTGCCCCTTCTCTTTGGAAGTCGATTGAAGATTCATTTGTTCAAATCGTTTTTGCAAAACAGTCACAATTAAGAACTCAATTTCATCTTTTGAAACAAAACACCAAATCTATAGTTGAATTTCTGAACGAAGCAAAAGAAATCGTTGATTCTCTGAATGCAATTGGAGATCCAATCTCCGATGAACTTCTTGATCTACAAGTTCTTCAAGGTTTGAGTCTTGAATATGAGATTTTGTGATGAATGTTGAAAAGCAAGATAAGACTCTCACCTTTTCATAGCTACGGTCGCGATTACTCACTTATAAGGCTCATCTGAAACAAAGGCAGCCTCCTGTTCCTTCTCCGTTTGCTGCTATGGTTGCTTCTACATCAAATCCAACCCAATGTGATGGTTCTCGAGCTGTGATTTGCCAGATTTGGACAAATCTGGACACAACGCTTCCCATTGTTATTTTCGGTATACATCGCCCGCTAGTCGAAGTGGAACTCATGCTGGTGGTGGTTCGAATGGCGGTCACAATATCATTTTCACTTTCAAGGTGGTGGTCGCGGTCACGGTGGTTTGAGGTGGTCCCCGGGTGGGGGCTCTTTTGTTGCTCACATTGCTGATATTCAAGGAATGCCCTACACCGCATCTTATTCCCCTGGTTTTGGTTTTGGGCCGGGTATACTTGGATCTGGGCCAGCCAATTCTATTAATAGTCCAATTGCCTTTGGACCAACTGCTTTTGGACCACCAAACTCCTCACCTACTGGGCTGACATATTCTGGCCCACCTGCCGGTGGTAATGGTTCGCATACTGGTTTTGGTGCTAATCATTTTCAAGCATGGTCTTCCAATGCTTCTCCATAATTTTATGGCCTTCACGCTGATTTTACACAAACATGTGAAAATATTGATTCTTGGATTCCGGACTCTAGTGCCACAACTCATATGACTTCTGATCCGACCATTTTTTTTGGTTCGGTTCCTTATACTGGCTTAGAACGTGTGATTGTTGGTAATGGTACTTCTCTTACCATCTCTCATGTTGGTTTCTCTTATCTTCGATTATCCCATTGTACCTTATTGCTTCGTTATGTCCTTGTTGTTCCTGGCCTTGCCAGGAACTTATTGTCTATTACTCAGCTTGTACTTGATCATCATGTATCTATTTTGTTCTCACGATCTGGTTTGTCCATACAGACTCCCACAGGGCAGCTCCTCCATCACATACGAGCTAGTCCTCATCAGCTCTACTCTCTCTCTGCTACTTTCTCTATCTCACGGGAGCTCTGTCATTCTCGATTAGGGAATCCTTCTTATCCAGTGTTGTCTAGACTTTCTTTTTACCAATGTCTCATAAAGTTCTAGATAAACCATATAATTCTTGTTGTATTTCTAAATCTACTTGTTTACCATTTCAGACTATTATATCTCATTCTACAGTTCTTTACATATTGTGCATTGTGATATTTAGGGCCCCTCCCTAGCTTTGTCTCGTTCTGGTTATCGTTATTTTGTCACATTCATTGATGATTACAGTCGTTTTACATGGATGTATCTTCTGACCAGTCATTCTCAGGCTATTGATTGTTTTCGTCATTTTTGACCTTTAATCAAAAATCTTCTTTCCTGCACCATTAAACATCTTCATGTGATGGTGCTCCTGAACTCATTCATGGTGATATGGCTCATTATCTCTCTGAGTCCGGTATTGCCTATCGGATTTCTTGCCCTTTACTCCCCAACAAAATGGGGTGGCTGAGCCGAAGAATCGTCATCTTTCTGAGGTTGCTTGTGCCTTATTGTTTCATGCTCATTTACCAAAGAAATTTTGGTATGATGCTTATGCTACTGCAGCCTTTCTTATCAAACATTTTCCTACGCCAGTTGTTCATTTCTCCACCCTTGCGAGGTTCTTTTCGGCACTCGTCTTGATTATTCTATTCTTCGTACATTTGGGTGTCTGTGTTATCCTTATCTTGGCGATATTCGTCCGGATAAACTTTCACCCAAATCTACTCCATGTCTTTTTCTTGGCTATGCTCCTAGCCATCATGGTTATCTTTGTTATGATTCTAGTACTTCTCGCACTATCACCTCTCGTCATGTTATTTTCCATGAGTCTGTGTTTCCTATTCCTGGTTCTATTCCTTCCCCTGCTTCCTCCTTCTCTTCTGACTTTATCATCCCTCCACCCTCCTTTCTACTCCTCCTCCTTCCCATTTGCCTTCTCCCCTTTCTCCTTCCCATTTGCCTTCTCCCCCTCCTCCTCCTCCTCCTTCACATCCTATGGTCACTCGCTCTCGTGATCATACCCGTCAACCTAAACACTTTCCTGATCACATTCTCTTTCATACTACTACTGTTCCCACCACTAAACCGTCTTCATTTTCTTAGGCTCAGCGTTACTCTGTTTGGTGGGATGCTATGTGTACTAAGTTTGATGCTTTGTAGTCTAATCACACATGGGTTCTTGTACCTCCCCCTCCTTCCGCCAATTTTGTTGGTAGTAAGTGGGTTTACAGGATTAAGCATAATTTTGATGGTTCAGTCAGTTGTTATAAAGCTCGACTTGTTGCCAAGGGCTTTCATCAGACGGAGGGCATTGATTACCACTAAGACATATAGTCCAGTGGTTAAACCCACTACTATTTGGCTTGTTTTGTCTCTTGCCTTCTCTCATGGCTGGACTATTCATCAGGTTGATGTCAACAATGCTTTTCTTTATGGTGATCTTTTTGAGACTGTTTACATGTCTTAGCCACCTGGCTTTGTTGACTCTTCTTGTCCTGATCATGTTTGCCTTCTTTGGAAGGCCTTTTATAGTCTTAAGCAGGCACCTCGTGCTTGGTTTTCCAAGCTCTCTTATGCCCTTCTGACCCGTGGCTTCACTCAGTGTGTTTCTGACACTTCATTGTTTGTTTATCAGCGTGATGGTCTTTCTTATTATGTCTTGGTGTACATGGATGGCATTATCATTACTGGGAGTTCCTTAGAGTTTGTTGCATCTTTGATTACTCGTTTGGACTCTCAGTTTACCTTCAAGGATTTAGGTACTTTATCCTATTTGTTGGGTGTCCAAGCTACATTTACTGCTGATTGTTTGCACTTGTCTCAACAATGTTATCTTCTTGATTTACTGCAGCGTAATGGTTTGGCTCATTGTCGTCCTCTCTCCACTCCTGTAGCATCTGGGAGACAGTTATCCCGCTATTCTGGTACTTGTTACCTGTTCCTGGTGCTCTATCGTAGTACAATGGGTGCTTTGTAGTATCTGGTTCTGACTCACCCTGAGATTGCTTATGCGGTTAGTAAGGTGTCTCAGTTTTTACAGGCTCCTACTGATCGTCACTGGATTGCTGTCAAACGGATTTTACGCTATCTTCATTGTACTCTCACTCATGGGCTGACATTTCATCGCTCCACTTGCTTTGATATTCATGGTTATTCTGATGAGGATTGGGTCGGTTTTCCTGATGATCGTCGTTCGATAACAAGATTTTGTGTGTTTCTTGGTTCTAATCTTATTAGTTGGAGTTCCAAGAAACAACACACTGTGGCTTGTTCTAGCATTGAGGTTGAGTATCGTGCTCTTGCTCACACAACTGCTGAGATTCGTTGGATTGTGTCTTTATTACAGGAGTTGCAGGTTCCTCAGTTATCACCTCCCACTCTTTGTGTGATAATATTGGTGCCACTTATCTTGCAGCTAATCCTATGTTTCACCAACGTATAAAGCACATTGAGATTGATCTTCATTTATTCGTGATATGGTTTTATCTTAACAGTTTTATGTTCGGTATGTTTTTACTACTTTGCAACTGGCAGATTTATTGACCAAAGGTCTCTCATCCTCTCGTTTTGATGACTTCTGATCCAATCTTCATGTTCTGCCTCTCCCTTCAGCTTGAGGGGGCATATTAGAGATATTTTGAGAGATTAGTTAGTTATGGTTGTTGAGTTAGTTCAAAGTAGTTTTGAGTTTGTTGATGTTAGTTTCTAGTTCTAGATTTTTCTTAGATCTAGTATAAATACTAGATGGATCTCTCTCATTTGATACACACAAAATCTAATAAAAGGATGAAGAATATTACAAGCTTATACCTTTCTTTAACCACCACCAATGTATTTTATTCATTCGTCATTTCATGTTTAATAAAAATCACAAAGTAATGATTTATTTTTTTTTGAAAAATATAATCAAAATAGGATAATGAAATATTATTGATTAATTTCATTACTTTGTCAATTTTATTCCTATATATCTTTCGCTATCTCGTTCATTTCATTGATAATCTTTCAAATTATTTCAACCAAATCTAAAGATTTATATTATCATTAATTTTCTTTCATTTTCTTAAAATTTTTATCGCCAAGCTTTTCTATAAACTTTCTGAAAGCCTAAATTTGTTCTTAACTAAATAGAAGCAAGTTGTAAAATCTGTCCTCGAGTTATACAATAATGGTTTAATTAGGCAAAAATATTTCTAGATAATATTTGCTTAATATGCAGTTTAAATACCTTTTGTGTTCCGTTTGATTTTTGGCTGTGCTTACTTATCATCTTCTTTTGGCTGTGCTTATTTATCATCTTCTTTTGGCTTGTTGGGTTGTTCCTCTTCCAACGCATTTTTTGGGGACATGGGATAAATGTGTAGAGTGGAACTTCTAGAGAAGTCGAAAGGCCAACTTAATAACTAGAATTACCGATGTATATTATTATTAGCTTGTAACTTAATTATAAAAATGGTTATTAGATAGAATAGCGATCATGTAAAAGTTTTCAATATTGGCTATTAGATATCGATTTTGTTAATTGCGAGTTGTGACAGATCATCCATCCCAGGTTAGAGTGTTACGATCTAACACACTTAAAATTTTCAATCACTTTTTCATAATAAACTTGTGATACGCCATTCACATTATAACAAAGTAAACACTCTCATTCAAGAAAGAGTGCATGCAACATTTGGATTGTTTAGGTGGTGTTCACATAGTATAAATTCTTACATATGTATCCATTAATTTAAAGGCTGTGTAAAATTGTACCAACATATGCTTTAAAAGGTTTATTATATATATATATATACTAATTAATAGCTTAGTTATGTGTTATGGATTGTACCATATATTTAGTGTGTTGTACTTATTTTTTGTTTTTTATTTTACTTTTTTACTCTATACTTTTATATTTTTTACAATTTAGTTTTAATATTTTTTTACTTTTAACTTTGGTCTTCTATACTTTTTATATTTTAAAATATTTTAGTTTTACATTTTGTTCTAAATTATATGAATTAACATGACGCAACGTACTTGTGTAGTTCAACTCTTTTATGTTTATTTCTTACTCATTTAACGGTCCCGTTATAACGTGCTAGTCCTAGATCAAATTACTTATTGTTTTATATGTTTTACGTATCGTCTGTGTGGTTCAATGTTTTTACATCTATTATTTATTCAGTTTTATTTTTTTCATTTTATATATCTTTTTTAATATGAGTTTTTTCAGTATTGATGAAGACTGACGGTGATGTATTATTAGTGCTACTTGGTATGATTTTAAACCCGCAACAACACATTGTGGCTTAATTCTAGTTAATACATAACATCAAATCATGACATTTTGAAAAACTTCAATGGAGGATAGGCCTTTCCATCTTAATTGTTGAGTTTTCATCGACTTGACACCAATCTAATCACCACCTTCCCCCACTTGCATTTTCGTGATTCTAAATTCATTAACGTGGCCACACTATCACCATCTTTATGTCCTAACTCGTAATTAAGTGTATAGAGTATTTAGAAATAAATCTGTTTATGTTTAAATAACCAAATTAGTGGTATAATGTACGATCTAATTAATGTACAAAACCATGGACCCCCACCTCTGCTCCACGACAAGTTCGTATCCATCTCCAAATTATTATATAGATTATAGAGTATGGTACATTTTTGGTCCTAAGGTTTAGGCCAAATCAACATTGTGATTTTTCGAGTTTAGCTTTCTGAGCATTGTTTGGTTTCAATCCGTTATGTGGTGCTCAGGTCAAGTGACATGACTATTTTAACTTTTTGTTATTATTATCATCGTCTTCTTCTTTATAATTGTTATCATTGGAGCAGTTTAATTATAGATCCCTTTATGTAAAAGACAAACAAACAAATAAATATATGATCAATATTAACCCCCCACCCCCACCCCCACCCCTCCAAAGAAAACAATATGTCTTCGTCCCACCATTGTGCTCTCCCTTCTTCAATTATGTCATCGAAACAAGCATTGTTGTCGTGCTCTCTTTGATTCTAGCATGCAAAAGAGGGTTGAACGTATATTAAGGAGATAATACAGGGAAGGAACACATATTGTTATCGAAAACAAGCATTGTTATCGTGCTCTCCATGATTAGGGTTTTCTTCATAGTTGCGAAATTCATGTGAGATATTAGGAAAGGAACACACATTAATGAGATAAGTACAAGAGAAAAGATGGGCTTGAGAAAAATGGGATCGAATATTAAGCAATTCAAGGAGGGCTACATATTACCGACAACCTTTGAGACGGGTGCCACCACTACTGATGAAATGTTTTCTCATGATCCCTTTTGTAATTGATTGATAGGGGATTGATAATTCGAATGTGCATAGACAAGTAACCATAAAGGAGAGTGAAAAAACGATCGACAAATCACACAAATTATAACCATAAGACCTTTTAAATAATTTGTGTTTTATTTTAAAACTAGGTTAGTCCGGTGTATTACACGAAATGAATAAATAAAATATTAAGTAATTAGTAATCAAAACTCATGAATTATAAAATTATGTTTGAAGATAAAATATGATTATAATTTTATATAAATGATTACTTTAGTAAATAAGCAATAATGTATATTCGTAAACTTTGTTTTATAAAAAATTGATTTTTAAATATTTTATTATAAGAAAAATGATTTTTGAAGAAACAGTTCGTTGTATTATGTACTATATAAAAAAATTATTTTTAAAAAGTGTATTTTAATAAAAAAATAGGTTTTTAATTTATTAAATTATATATATTTTAATTTGAAAATGTTAAAAGTAAAATTATTAGTATTCATTATCATTATTATTAATATAGAGAAATGAGAAAATTAGTATGATAAGGCTTAAATTTATTTCATGTTATCTTAATTTTTTATAGATAGATATATAAGTTAAAACCCCATTAATTAAACGGATTATAATTAGTAAAAACACGAAAAGTTAAATTATAATATTTTAATATTAAATATGAATAAAAATTACATATGTGTAATAGGTCAAGAAATAAAACAACTACACTATTTATAACTCTCTTATCTAAATGGTTTTATTTTTAGACATTCATTTTAAGATCTTTTTTATTAAGAAATTAATTTTTTATAGAATCTTGTTTTTTTAAACTATGATTTGTAATTATTTTGGTTGTTTTAATAAGAATGTTTTTAAAAATTTCACCTTTATAATTTTTTAGAAACAAAACGATTTAAAATTTTGCTTAGAAAAGTTTTAGTGTTTTAGAAAATTTTATATTATATAAAATTTTTGTTTTTTATTATTTATATTTTAGTTAAAAGATGTAATTTTTAACTTCCTTAATAAAATAATTATATTTTAAAAGTATAGTTTGATTTCAAAAGATCTAGATAATAATTACTATAATTCTATTTGGAGGGAAAATCAATGTTTGAATATATAGATATTTGACAAGTGTCAAAAAGATGGGTTAAAAAATGATAAGTGGCAAAAAAACATTTTTTTATTATTATTGATAGATTGATAGATGATAAATTTACCAAGTCGAGATGTTGGTTATTTTATTAATATATCAGTTACGATCTTTATATTGTCTAAGCCACCGGTTAATATGTATCTTACTTTGTCCTACTTTAACGTTTCGGTTATGAATGTTGCCTATACATAGGTCAATAAATGTCTCTCTTCTATGCACATCTTTTATGTCGTTTTTTGGTTACTTAATCCAGTGTTGTTGATGACCTTATTTTATAATGACATTGGTGATTATGTCTCACATACAAAAAAATGGTGTTAAAGAAAAACTTAATTACAGAGTTTGTTTTTCTTTTAATTTTTATAATTTCTATAGTTCGAAGTTGTATTGAACTGGATTGACAGCATCCTTTGAGATTATATGTAATTGAAAGAAAAAAAGACTAGGTATCTTGTTATGTAATTGAATATGAAGTCTTGTATTCAATCTTTGTGGGTTATGACTATAAACTCCTAGGCTCGTAGGTTTATATTTAAGAGGTAACTTGAAATGTTGCCTATCACCTTAAAAAATCGAATTCAATTCATGAGGACCAAATATTGCATTTGGATAGCTTAATAGAGATTTAATAAAAAAAGTAGTTAAAATACCTTAAGCTAACTTATTTAACGATGAATTCAAACGCTCTTGACGTACTTTTATCTATTATGGGACTTGAACTCTTATTTTTTCCTTTTATTAATGGACATCAATCCATCACCCTTTGATACTATCCGGCCGAAGACTATCTGCAAATTTTACAAACCTTTACTTTATAGTCTAATTGTAATCGTAAGATGTATAAAAAGGAATAGGTTTGCCCATGCGTGTATTGCATGGAGAGTTTCATCACGCTCCCAAATATTAAAACATGATATCAAACACGTCACAAATGCTATCAATCAATGTAAAATTGAGCAATTACCCGCGCTCCTGGATCCGTTTTCAATAAAATCAAGCACGTCATAAGGATAATTATGTTCAGAATTAAAGAAGGTGATGTCATGTTATTAAAATAATCATACATGAAAGCGATAACTAGTTTAAAAGGACTATCACAATATATTTTATAAACCATTTTGGATATCGAGTATTACAAAATGAAAATATAAAGTAATATAGAACTAAAATAAAATAGTTTGAAAGGTTAATGCATAAACATATTGTACCATATGCCTTAACGGGTGTACCACATAAAACTTAAATCACATGTAATGATCCTATGTAGATATTTTAGCAACAATAACCATTTTAAAAAACATATAGATATATAGGTATAGATTTCGATCAATAAATCTTGTCTGAATTTGTCTTTTATGAATACTATTAGGTTGTCCAAAAAATTTCCTTTAAGGAGAAATATGAAAGGGAACAATGAGGACACAAGTTGATAAATGCAAAACAAATCATGTCGGACAAACAAAATTATAATTGGCTTCATGCAATAATTATGGATTTCTTCATCAAATTATTAAATTTGATGGAAATATTAATTAAACGATCTTTATAAACTATTTATTAACGAAATGGCGAATCTTATTATCATTATGTTTACCAACATCTTCTTATGTAATGATCGTATAGACAATGTGTAAGATGTAAAACATGACAAACTAGCTAGTATTGTATTTATTTTTTAATAATTTTTTACTAAGCAGCCCCTGAAAAATTCATTAGATCTTTCATTTATGTGGTATCCATATTTTTATTACTATTAAATTAAATTAAAAATTATTAAAAGAGAAATTAAATGAATATGTACTTCTTTGGTTTTTGGGTATTGACCACAAGTGTTTTATGATGTTTTACGTTTGGTCCCTACATTCTCCTATTTAAATCCACTAGGATTCATTTGCATCGGTTTTTAGAGAGACAGTGGGAATCTCTGATGTTGTTAATGTTGATGATGGTGTTAGTGGTGATTGTGGTTGTGGTTGAGATGTTGACGACATTAGCTGTTGCTTTGCCTCCCAGTTTACCTTGAGGTGGAGTCGACGACGACAGTGGCGATGGTTGTGATACAACTACCTCTGTTGTATTTCTTTCTTCCGATTTGTTCGCTACCCTTTTAGGTTTTTCTGATCTAGCCCTTTGCTTCTTTGATTGGTCATTCAGGTGGTGTAGTTTTCATGTTGTGAGTTATATTAAACCTCCGTGGCACACCTTAGCGGAGTTATTTCAATGTCCGAAAGTTGTGCCTTCCGATTGTTGTTCCCCGATGCAAGTCATGCCCTCCCAACATCCCTCAATGTTGTCTCTGATGGTGTTCTCCCCCGTCTTAAGCTTGATGTTAAAGGTAGCGGTGGTGATGGTGGTCAAGCTAATTCACCTTATCTTAAACTAATTCTTGTATGTTGATGATCACAGTTGTGACATTTGTGAAGATGGTCAGTCAATCTATGTTGTATTGATGATGATGAGGCTTTCCTTATCTAAGACTAATTCTAGTTCCCTATTTTGTTTCTATCATGGTAGAGATGTAATCTGGTTGTCAATATTCGATAAAAAACAAGTTAATATATTGGTATTAGCCACCTTTATTGTGTAAGGGTAAGTAAGATCATCTTCTTAGGGAATTTTTGGAAAATGTTTAATAATATGACTCAATTGACTTAAAAACATGACTTTGTAATTAAAATTAAAACTTTTTATGACTTCAATAACACCAATGTAAAAAAGCAACAAACTTTAGAATGAATTAACTTAACTAATGAAAGACAATAACTTTCACATCCTCAATTATGAAAGATCAGCAATTTATATGCTTAACCATGATTTGTCAAGACCTAATTCTTAAGATTTTAACTTTTGATTAACATAGTAACAAAGGATCAACATTTTAAGACTCGTTCATTCATAATATTATTAGTTCGCCTATATCAATATTACTTCTCAATCTTAACGAGTTCACGATACAAGAAAACCGAAAATAGATAATCTCAATAAGTAATCTTATTTATAAACGAACTTCTTAACGTAACCAAAATGTAGAATTACATTTAAAGATCGTTGTGTAACCAAACCTTAATGAAAACATATAAAAAGTCTAACTTAACCTAATCGATGCTATCAAAAGAAATCATGAATGACCTAGGCACACACCATCTTCTCAAAATCTCGAATCTTGTCTTGAGGATGATCAATGATGATTCTCGAAGAGTTATAAAGCTTGAAGGTACTAATGAACTCCTTGAAATCTCATATTTTTGACTGGGAAAAGTTGTTCTTTATATTGGGGTTAGGTAGGTTTAAATAACTTTGAAATTCATAAATTCCGAGTGTTGTTAGGCTACCCGCGTATGATACGCCGACCCTGCGCATATCATACGCTCACCCTCTACTCCTACACCCAACTTTCTATTCTTTATGTCAAATACGCCCGTCCTTACGCCACTGATATGCTGACCAATGTATTATACGCCGGTATCCTCTTACCGTGCCTTTTCTTGTAACTTTTGATATTTACATCTTCAGTCCTTTTAATTTCGTGTTTAGCTTCTTTTTCTTCTAATAAGCTCCATTAAGCTTCAAATACCTATGAAATAAAACATAACCAAATTAAGTACATTAATTCCATAATAACAACGGTATAAACCCACATATTTAGATCAATTAAACATTAAAACATTGTCATGTGATCAAGATGTCGACGAAGAAGTGTTGTCACTCATTTAAAACGTGTGTTTGGGTATGTTATTTTGGTGTTCTATTACTTTGGCTATGATTGAAATGCAAGACCCGTACCGATTGTTATGGCTTGGAAATCGATTATGGCATGTAGCCACAACTGGACAACGGTTTTGGGCATGACTACTACCATATTGTCATTGTTATTAATCCATTTACCCATTATTATATTTGAAAATTCTCTCCATTACTATTACATGACAACCCACTATGGTATACAACGTGATTGGAATTCTATTATGAGCCAAGTGTTTAGTTTGCTATGCAAATAGAACAATGATTATTATATGATCCATAGTTTATAGTCATTTTATCACAAGTGCAACGCGCGTGTAGGATTTTAACTAGTTACTACAAATTTAAACATGTACCAATTGCTATAGTTACCACCGTTATAATTATAACTCCAATATAAAAAAGGGATACCATGATTTATTGGTGGGAGGATAAGCATTTTATTGTCTCCTTTATAATAAAATTACTGTTAGTCTCACCAAAGAACATGACCTCTTGCGATTAGCCTCTCGTAAGAGAATCAGTATGGAGTTCTCTAAAGCCACTAACAACCGTCCTGTTTTCCTTATTTTTCTTCATGTGACATATCAACGTCATATCAGCTTTTTTATTTTTCTAGTTTTTCTTCATTTTACATGACATCATCTTAATTTTTCCTAGTTTTATATGGTGTCGTCCTAGTTTTTCCCATTTCTCATTTTTTTTAAAAAGTTTCAAAAGGTTGGTGCTGGTATCAGTCAATCCCGATAATATTCACTAGGTTATAACACCTTGGAACCAGAGGCGTGGTATTCTGGTCAACCCTCGTTTTTTCTAGGATTTCCTTAGCTTTATTCCATATCCATTCGTCCCCCTAAAAGAAAAGTAGTTGCAAGGTAAGGTTGAGAGAGTGAACGTAGAAAGGTGGAGAGAGAACTACGCTAAGAATTAAATGAATTACCTTTAGGTATCTTATGGGGTTATAATGGTGGTTTTGGGCCTTAGTTTTTTCCCAAGACAAAGATATGTAATATTTGATTCTTTATTTTCGAGAAATTCAGGAAGATGCTTTTGTGTTTAAGTGATTTTGGTTTTATGATTGTTTCCATTATGGTGTAAGTTATTGACTTTGGTTTTCTAATGAAGGAGGATTAATATTGTTTTACTAGCACTCATTGATTTTGTCCGCCATATGCTTTTTGTTCTTTCTGTAGGGTTTGCTCTATTTGCTCAGCATCTTTGTCTCTATATGAATTCGTAGATTAGTGCATGGCATTGTGATTTTCTTTTCTTGGCTCTAGCCTTGTCTCATTGATTGATAGAGACCGGTGTTGGATTTTTTTCCTACTCGTTTAGGTGTGGTATCATTTCTTTCAATGAGAGAAGCTGCTATCATTAGCTTACCCCGTCATTTATGATTATTGTTACTATAAAAATTATTACTATGACTATCACTATGCTAACAACTATTGATACTTGATTGTAGTTGATCACACTTGCTACTAATGTTTGATCGATTTCCAATTCATAGTTTAATACTATTGCTATTTCGTTGCTTCTATGCAAAATTTCATCAAAGTGTGAGATTAAACATTTATAAATTTAACGTTTATAACCCACTACTAGATGCAAGTAAATATAATTTGAAAAAATAACCAGGTCATATTCAGCTTACCTTTTAAATTTGTATTTAACAAATTCATCTTATAATGTTAAGAACAAAATTTTTTATTGTAAAGTTTCAAATCTAATAATTTCAACACTTTTAAGTCCGACTTTTCTAAAGGTGTTTCTGATACAATTTAAGAATAAAGTTTTATATATGATCTTGTAAATTTTTTATCTTTCTTAAATAAAGAAATATAGCATATAAATTTCATATCACTCAAAAAAATTATTAGCTTTACAAGAATTAGCCATATCATAGTGAGAGAACAACTTAAATTACAACTTAGAAAATAAAATTTAAACACTCGGTAATACCCACCGAAATTTCTTGAATTGGCCAGGTTAAATTAAAATAACATTCACAAGTGTTGATATTCTCTTGTTTTGGTATTAAAATTTCAGAGTGTTGGACATCAAAATCATAGATATTCCTGGGAAATGAATATCAAAAGTAACTCACTTCAAACTATTTCATGAACTACAATCATAATTGGGTTTCAATATGATATTGTACACATATCCTTAGACTTGATAGAAACATTAGAACTCGATGTTCTATAATCAAACAACAATAAGAATAATTGTTGGTGGTAATTATCTGAACTATAGTAAGAGCTGTATGTAGTCAAGATGAAAACCGTGTTCCCTTGCTTTGTGTAAGTGGTTGACATCTACGATGCCTCATTGATTCAAACAAGTGTATGTGCATGGCCATGTCCAAACTAAGAGTGTGATTTATTAATTTGAATCTTGATGAAGAAAGAAAATGGTTGAACAACATATGAGAATGTAAAATCGATCCATGTCGCATGTTCAACATATGTCTATTATAGAAATGGAAGTTGACAGATTATCACGACTACTACGGAAAGTTAAGCAGGAGTACTTAAGCTAATTGGTAGTAGGAGACGCTTTTACAAAACGACCAATCTTATTATGGATAGTGAGATGTAGCTAGACATCCACCACTAGTTGTGTTGACAATGAATGATAGTCGTGCAAGTGGGAGTTTGTTGGACTTGCTTGTCCGAGTAATGACATTAGACAACGCTGTTATAAAAATAAAATTTTAAGAATTACACCACAAGTAGCAATAAGAAATATATATTTTAAATAGTTAAACAAGTCATTCACAAAAGGTACAACCGGTAAAATAATTATTTATGAATAATTCTGTGTATCAAATTCGTAATTCGAATATACAATAAGGAATTAATCAACCAGTTTTGTAATTAAGAGTTACAAAATAAAAGATCAATTATATATATATATATATATATATATATATATATATATATATATATATATATATATATATATATATAATATATATATATATGAGATATTGATTTGGTTATCGAGACTCGATTAAAACAAGTTATTACATCGGTCTTACCTGCCTTTATTATGTAAGGTTAATTAAGGTTGTCTCCACAGTGAATATGTGAAAATTGTTTAACAATTTCAATTCAAATAACTAAAAGAAAGAAACTTGAAACTAAAGCTTAAAACTTTGAATGAATTGAAGAACACACGTGCATAAAGCAAAGAACTTTAAACTACCTTGATTAAATAATAAGAAACAATCACTTCTGGTTTTCAAGTTCTACAAGATCAATAATATATCAGATGTATTTTAGGGTGTAAGGCCCCGTTCCCGGACACTCACAGCTGGTCGATCATCGCACTTAAAACATATAAATACATTTGTCTTTCATAAAACAACGCAGCGGAATTACCAATTATACATCTCATTTCATTATAAAAGCTTTTGCAAAATAATACATTATTAACAAGTTACAAAATACTTGTTGCATTACATCACAAAAACATTATAAAAATAGATGCCATCTAAAAGAGCTGAGTAGCCGCCCCGTGCCATCCTCAACAACATTACCTGCCAACTGGAAACACATAAAAGTCAGCATTGCTGAGTGAGTTCTAGTTTTTAAAATTAAACATACTTTTCTTTCATTAAAACCGTTCTTTACTTTCATGCGATCATACATCATATGTACACATAGATAATATCATTATTATCTTCATCATTCATTCGTTTATCTTTAACTTTCGCATTCTTTCATCATTACTTCTTTTCTTTCCATCCAACCATAAAATTTACCCTTCTGTTCCTCATACTGGACCTAGGCCTATCACAAACCTTCTATAACGGTGCTCCGCACCTCTGGTCACAGCACCTAGGGTAGAGTTTAGGTGTACCATTGCCATGTGCAATACCCTTCTGTTCCTGGTACTGGACCTAGGCCTATCATAGACTTCCTATAACGATGCACCGCACCTTTGATCACAGTACCTAGGGTATGCAGAAATGGTTCTATACAAATGGTCATCACAAAGAAAGACCCCGATGTGCATCCTCCCGGGGTAGCGAACCCACACACGTTGGGCTAACACCTTTTAATGGCGTGTCTCGACATACAAGGCTTGCAAGACTTTCTTTACTTTCATATTCATTAATGCATGCATTCTTTCATCATGTTCCTCTTTTATTATCTTTCACTTTACGT
This sequence comes from Flaveria trinervia, assembly GCA_025506515.1. Classification (NCBI taxonomy): domain Eukaryota; kingdom Viridiplantae; phylum Streptophyta; class Magnoliopsida; order Asterales; family Asteraceae; genus Flaveria; species Flaveria trinervia. The sequence continues at coordinate 90,929,566 of CM046447.1, forward strand.
TACATAATACTTTCATTTCATTCATTAACATTCAACATAAAGTCACGGGAAAGATAAATATACATCATAACAAGGAACATAACATACACAGTCATCATCATCATACGGGGCAACATCATACAAACATAACATACATCATGCATAAACATGCATCATCATCATCATGCCCAACATAGCATCTATGACCTCAAAGTCAACTTATATGAGCTCCCGAGAATCTTTCACATCGAACTTACATCTGTACGTTCCCCGAAAATCAGTAATTAACTACTTTTCCACAGGTACACCGGCCCTACTTGGGTGTATGGGCACCCTTCAGTCGCATGGCCTTCAGGCGACTGAACATCATGTGAATGGACCAATGCGGATGAACCCCTATGCGAATGAACACCCATGAGAATGGACCTAATGCGGATGAGCCCCTATGCGAATGAACACCCATGCGAATGAACCTAATGCGAATGAGCATTTATGCAAAACGGCTCTCAGTCGTGCGAATGAACTTGCAGTCGTGCGAATGAACTCTCAGTCATGCGAATGAACTCTCAGTCACACCCCAATCGGCCGTATGGCCTCCATTCGGTCGCCTAGCCCTAGACGATGTAGAATGCAGTTCATCCCGAACCCAATCTGCCATTTTCGACCTCCAAGCTCATCCAAACCTATTGTAAGCCCAAATCAACCATCCTAAACCTTAGGAATGCATACCACAACACCATTCAAGCACGCACATGCCCGAAAATAAACTCCAAACGCATCACACGCAAACACATATAAACGGGTCAAACACACACACATACAAAAACGGGTTTTCAGATGTGTTCCAGCCCTAAAATTGACCAGAAACATTAAAAGAGGGGTACTAGAACTCACACAAACCACACCGAGAAGTAGAGCTTCATTTGGACCCGCTACACGATGGTTTTCAAGCTCGACCCACGTGAATCAAGCCTTTCTCTTCTTTTCTCCCTTTTCTCTCTTCTTTCTCTCTAAATTGTAGAATTTTGGGTGTGAGGAGAGGATAAGGGCTGCCCTCTCCCTTTAAATACCCCCACTCATCCAAATTTCTCTCGTTGGCGATTTTGGTCCCTCGACTTTGGAGTTTATTTTTTTTCTTCTTTCGTCGGCTTCAAGATAAATATCCAGGTGTTACAAGTCCACCCCCCTTATATACGTTTCGTCCCCGAATCCTGTTATTCCTCGAACAAATGTGGGTAATGCTGCCTCATTTCTTCTTTAGTCTCCCACGTTGACTCGGATCCTTTCCTGTGCTTCCACTGTACACGCACAAGAGGAACCACTTTATTTCTCAACCTTTTCTCTTTTCGATCAATGATTGCCACTGGTTGCTCCACATAATTGAGCCGTTCGTCTACTTCGATATCCTCCAATGGAATAATCATGTCTTCATCCGCCAAGCACTTTCTCAGATGAGATAAATGGAATGTCGGATGAATTCCACTTAACACATCTGGTAACTCCAGTCTATAGGCTACCTCTCCTACTCTAGCAATGATTCGGAAAGGTCCTATATACCATGGGCTCAACTTGCCCCGCCTCCTAAATCGATAATGCCCTTCCAAGGTGAGACCTTCAACATAACCCGGTCACCCACCTGGAACTCAATCGGTCTGTGTCGTTTATCAGCATACGACTTCCGTCTATCTTTGGCTGCCTTCATGAAGACCTTGATCTTTTCGAGCTTTTCAGTCGTAGCCTCGATCACCTCGACGCTCCCTAGTTCTTTTTAACTAATATCACCCCAACAGACGGGCGTTCTGCATCTCCTACCGATAGTATCTCATAAGATGGCATACCAATGCTCGTATGATAACTGTTGTTGTATGAGAATTCAGCTAACGGTAAGTGGTCATCTTAACTTCCCCCAAAATCAATAACACATACCCGAAGCATGTCTTCCAATGTCTGAATGGCCCCTCGAACTGACCATCAGTCTGGGGATGATAAGCCATGCTAATATGTAACCTCGTCCCCATGGCGTCGTGGAATTTCTTCCGGAATTTGGATGTAAACCGATTGTCACGATCAGACACAATAGACATTGGCACACTGTGACGAGTTACAATCTCTTTGATGAAAAGATCCGCTAACCTCTCAGATGAATATGTCTCGCGGATCGGTAGGAAGTGAGCACTCTTCGTCAAACGATCGACAATCACCCATATAGCATCATAGCCTTTTAGGGTACGCGGTAGCTTCGTAATAAAGTCCATGGTGATGTGATCCCACTTCCATTCCGGTATATCCAAGGGTTGGATCTTCCCATATGGCTTCTGATGTTCGGCCTTCACCTGTAGACAAGTAAGGCATTTACTCACATACTCCACTACATCACGTTTCATACCCAGCCACCAATAATCCTTCTTCATGTCTTGATACATTTTTGTGGCACCTGGATGAATGGAGTATCGAGTCTTGTGAGCTTCATCCAAAATCTTCACCCGTAGATCCCCAAAACGAGGAATCCACACCCGTCCAAATCGGGTTTTAACACCAACTGTGTTTTCACCCAACTCCACAACCAGACCTCTCATTCTTTCATAGTTAAGATGATCTTCTTTCAAGACTCATCTTGAAACTCTTTTACTTGCGTCATCATATCTGAGGTCATGATCAACTGATAGGTTTACACCCGAATCGGCTCGGGCCTCTGTTTTCGACTAAGGGCGTCCACCACCACATTGGCTTTGCCCGAATGGTAAAGGATCTCACAATCGTAGTCCTTTATAGCGCCAACCATCGTCTCTGCCTCATGTTCAGATCTATCTGCTCAATGAAGTACTTCAAGCTCTTGTGGTCAGTGAAAATGGTGCACTTCGTCCCATAAAGATAGTGCCTCCAAATCTTTAGTGCAAAGACCACGGCTGCAAGCTCCAAGTCATGAGTAGGATAGTTGACCTCATGAACCTTCAACTGTCAGAATGCATAGGCTATCATTTTTCCTCTCTGCATTAACACACACCCCAACCCTATGTAGGAAGCATCAGAATAAACAACCAGATCTTCACTTCCATCAGGTAATGACAGAATAGGAGCTTGAGTCAACCTCGCCTTCAATTCTTCGAACGCCTTCTCTTGAGCTTAACCCCATACAAACTTCACATCCTTCCGGGTCAACTTAGTTAGTGGAGAATCAATCTTAGAGAAGTCTTGGATAAATCTTCTATTGTAGCCCGCCAAACCCAAGAAGCTACGAATTTCGGACGACGTCTTTGGAGACTTCCATTGCAACACTGCCTCCACCTTTGTCGGGTCCACCATAATCCCGTCGGGATTCACCAAGTGACCCAAGAACCGAACTTCGTGTAACCAGAACGCACACTTGGAGAACTTAATGTACAACTTCTCCTTTCTCAATGTCTCCAAAACCTCGCGAATGTGACCAGCATGCTCCTCCTCATTCTTTGAATAAATCAGGATATCATCAATAAATACAATCACTGATTTATCCAACATAGGCCGACACACACGGTTCATCAGATCCATAAAAGCAGTTGGCGCATTGGTCAAACCAAAAGACATGACAAGAAACTTGTAGTGACCATAAAGTGTGCGAAAAGCTGTTTTAGGGATATCATGCTCCTTCAACTTCAACTGATGGTAGCCCGATCGAAGGTCTATCCTTGAAAACCAACTGGCACCTTGAAGCTGATCAAACAAGTCATCAATTCTTGGTAAGGGGTATCGGTTCTTCACCGTCAACTTGTTCAGCTCATGGTAGTCAATACACATTCTCATACTACCGTCTTTCTTTTTCACAAACAGAAATGGAGCACCCCAAGGAGAGATACTCGGTCAAATGAACCCCTTATCAAGCAGCTCTTGCAACTTCTCCATCAACTCTTTCATCTCCGTCGGAGCCAACCGATACGGTGCCTTGGCAAAAGGTTAGGCACCCGGTATCAAATCAATCTGAAACTCAATTTCTCTATCAGGTGGCACTCCTGGTAAGTCTTCTGGGAACATGTCTAGGAAATCACACATAACCCGTACATCGGATAGTTGTGGTGTTGGCATACCCACATCCTTTACATAAGCCAAGTAGGCGCTACATCCACACCTCATACACTTTCCCGCCACCGCAATTGAGATTACTTCCAGGATCGTCGTGATTCGATCCCCATAAGCAGTTACCGAACTTCCATCAGGCGCTGCCAAATGAATCATCTTCTTGCAACACACAATGTTCGCCTTGAAGTCCGCCAACCAATCCATCCCAAGAACCAAATCGAAACCACCTAAGGTCATCACGAACGGTCTAACAGGAAACTTATGACCTTCTAGTTCCACATCACTGTTCTTTATCATCTCAGAAATCCTGGTAGACTTACCTATGGCGGTTTCTACATCAAAGGGCGCATCAACAAGTCTACTACCAACAGACAACTTAGCACAAAAAGCAGCAGAAATAAAACTTTTACAGGCACCCGAATCAAATAACACAGAAGCTAAAGTTTGGTTCACTAGAAACGTACTGGACACAACGTCAGGGTCCATCCTAGCCTTCTCCTGTGTCATAGTGAATGCCCTGGCGCTTACCCTTGGTCCTTCACTTCCCTCTTATTTACCCTGGAACCCTCGGCCTCGGCTTCTTACAATCTCTACTCATATGACCACTTTCCCCAGAGTTGAAACACCTTGTACCCCTGCAGTCTCTAGCCATATGACCAGGCTTCCCACACTTGAAACAGACGTTCAACCCCCGCCTACACTCACCACTGTGCTTTTTCCTACATTTGCCACACTTCTTCGATCTCGTACCCGGGTGACTACACGGCGATAATCCACCCGTGCCTTGTTATTACCCGTCGAGGCATCACCCCGACCAAACCTCTTCCCATACCAGTTCCGATCACCACTACCCTTCTTGCTACCTTTAGTCACCACCACCGTTCTCTCATCATACAGTCTCCCTCCCAATCCACCGCCCACCTAAACGTGTTCGGTCGGGCAGCGATCATGTGCCTACGGATATCCGCTGACAAGCCCTGAATGTATCTTTTAATCTTTTGTGACAAAGGCATCACTTGGTCCAGCACTAGACGTGCCATCTCATTGAATTTGGTGGTGTACTGTTGGTGTGTCATGGTTCCCGCCTCCAGTTGCAGGAACTCTCTCTCAACTTATCCATGTCTCTATGAGGACGGAACTCCTCGATCACCAACTTCTTTAGTTTGACCATCTCATTCTCCCAATGGCCCTGCTACCCTCGGCTTGGACTATATTGTCCCACCAACACAGAGCCGAGTCCATAAACGAGTGGGTAGCAAACTTTACCTTCTAGTCATCCCGACACTCGCTGATATTTAAGACGGCCTCCATTTCTCTCACCCAACGATGAGCAGCAACAGCAGTGCCGTTCCCATCAAAAGTAGGGGGCTTGCATCGTTGAAACGCCCCATAATTACAGCCTCATGCCGCCTCCGGCGCAGGCACTTCCTCTTCTTCTTCATCATCAGATAGAACCGTTTCAGGCTCTGGTTGCTCTCGTTCTCCCGAGGCTGTTCCTCTCTTGACTTTCCCCTTCCCGTACAGCCTTGATAACTTCGGTCACTACGGACGGTAAGATCGTTTGCATGACCTGATGGACTTCTTCAACAACATCCTCCTTTACTAAGGCTCTCAGATTGGCACTCTCGTCGCCACCCTCCGGATGAGGGGTCTCTAGTTCTTCGTGAACAACCTTTTCAACTCTGGGTCTTCTCTCTTAGGTCGCGGCTCAGCACCAAGCCCTCACGATCACCTCCACGAGAGGCTTTCAAAGATCTACCACCGGCCATTCACACGCACACTGAAAGATTCAAACACCAACACGGTCATTTAAGGGAACAGCTCAGTTTATGTCAAGTGAAGTAAATCCCTAATTACAGTGGCCAGTTGTGATTAGCCATTTACTTTACTCTTCACACCCCGAGCATTACCTATCCTGACTACATCAGTATTTAAATCTACAAACAACACATAATCACATAACATACACACCAAATACTGGTTAACATTACGAAAATACCTGATGGCACGCAGCTACTCAGATTGGCATCCCTTCCTTTTCCGTCCCATTCTCAGTTTAAGTTAAGGTTTATTTTGAAAATTTATCCATTTCACTTAAACTTTGGCTCTGATACTAACTTGTAAGACCCTGATCCCGGGACGTTTACAGCTGGCAAATCATCGTACTTAAAACATATAAATACATTTGTCTTTCATAAAACAATCGCAGCGGAATTAAAAAGATATACATCTCATTCATTATAAAAGCTTTTGCAAAATGATATATCGTTAACAAGTTACAAAATACATGTTGCATTACATCACAAAAGCATTATAAAAATGGATTCCATCAAAAAAGCTGAGTAGCCTCCCCGTGCCATCCTCAGTAATAATTACCTGCCAACTGGAAACACATAAAAGTCAGCATTGCTGAGTGAGTTCTAGGTTTATAATAAAATATACTTTTCTTTTCTCAGCATTGCTGAGTGAGTTCTAGGTTTATAATAAAATATACTTTTCTTTTGTTAAAACCGTTCTTTACATTCATGCGATCATACACCATACGTACACATGAATAATATCATTATTATCTTCATTAATCGTTCATTAACTTTCGTTCATTCTTCATACGTCATTATTATTCTCATTCGTTCATTCTTCTTACATTCATACATACGTTCATTACTTTCGATGACATGTACTTACCCCGAACATTGTGCACTAAGCGGTAACTGGGCCTGAGGTCTTTTATAGACCTCGAAAATTGGACACGGAGCTGACTCTAGTACCTAGGGTAAGCACATTCACCGCTTATCTTTTCTCTTTCATTCTGGATCAATGCCATATGCTATACCCCGAACATTGTGCACGAAGCGGGTAACTGGGCCCGAGGTCTTTCATAGACCTCGAACATTATGTACGAAGTTGTCTCCAGTACCTAGGGCAAGCGGCAAGGATCCCATACATATGGTCAATCACAAAGATTGGACCCCCAGTGTGCATCCTTTGGGGTTGCTAACTCACACCCGTTGAGCTAACACCCTTTATTGGGTATGCACCTCCATACATTTGCTTGCAAGCCTTTCTTACATTCATTCGTTCATTAATGCATGCATTCATTCATCATGTTTCTCTTTTCATTATCTTTCACTTTACGTTATATAATACTTTCATTCATTTACATTCAACGAAAGTCACAGGAAAGATACACATACATCATAATAAGGAACATAAGATACACAGTCATCAACATCATCATACAGGGCATCATCATACACACATACATCATGCACAAATAACAACCTCATACATCATCATGCCCACATAGCGTCTATGACCTCAAAAGTCAACTTATATGAACTCCCGGGAATCTTCCACATCGAAACTTACATCTGCACTTTCCCCCGGAAGTTAGTAATTAAACTACGTTTTCCTCGGGTACACCAGCCCTACTTGGGCGTATGGGCACCCTTCAGTCGCATGGCCTTCAAGCGATTGAACATCATGCGAATGGGCCAATGCGGATGAACCCCTATGCGAATGAACACCCATGCGAATGGACCTAATGCGGATGAACCCCTATGCAATTGAACACCCATGCGAATGGACCTAATGCAGATGAACTCAATGCGGATGAGCATTTATGCGAATGGGCTCTCAGTCGTGCGAACGAACTCTCAGTCTTGCGAATGAACTCTCAGTCTTGCGAATGAACTCTCAGTCGCACCTCAATCGGCCGTATGGCTTCCATTCGGTCGCCTAGCCCTAGCTGATGCAAAATGCAGTTCATCCCTAACCCAATCTGCCATTTTCAACCTCCAAGCTCATCCAAACCCATTTTAAGCCTAAATTAACCATCCTAAACCTAGGAATGCATACCACACCAATTCAAGCACGCACATGCCCGAAAATAAACTCCAAACGCATCACACGCAAACACATATAAACGGTCAAACACACACACATACAAAAACGGTTTTCAGATGTGGTTCCAGCCCTAAAATTGACCAAAAACGTTTAAAAGAGGGGTCCTAGAACTCACAAAAAACACACCGAGAAGTAGAGCTTCACTTGGACCCGCTACACGATGGTTTTCGAGCTCGAACCCACGTGAATCACCTTTCTCTTCTTTTCTCCTCTCCCTTTTCTCTCTCTTCTTTCTCTCTAAATTGTAGAATTTTGGGTGTGGGGAGAGGGTAAGGACTGCACTCTCCCTTTAAATACCCCCACTCATCCAACTTTCTCTCGTTGGCGAGTTTGATCCCTCAACTTTGGATTTTATTTCTTTTTCTTCTTTCGTTGGCTTCAAGATAAATATCCGGTTGTTACAACTTTTTTCTAAAATTTTAATTTTATTTTTCAATTTTGATACTTTTCTCAATAATCTTTTTCTTTTCTTCCCCCATCCCCACACTTAGGACACATTATCCCAAATGTATGGTTAAGATTCAACCACAAATCGAAAGACAAACAAAATAAGAAAGGAATACATAGACCTGATCATTAGTGAGAGCCTTCAGTAAGTGACTTGCGCCTCATCACACATGAGTGTTTTCTTCTTGTGCATGATTAAAGTAAACAAAAAAAGACACACAAACTAATAAAAAAAGTAAAACTTACTTTCGTAGGAATCATGGCTGCATTTAGCATATGCAACAAGCCTTTAAACCCCTCGGTAGACCCGAGTGGACGACTTGCAGTCTCATGAGGGTTTATAGTGAACACACCCACAAACTCCTCAGGTTGCCTCCCATAAGCGCTAAGTTTTAGGTTTTTAGCTAGACCTTACTTGAGACCACTTATGGTGTAAGGCCCCGTTCCCAGGAAGCTTACAGCTGGATCCTCATTGCACATAGAACATATTAATTACCTTTATCTTATGAAAATATTGCAGCGGAAACATAAGAATAACTTTTCATATCATTAAAAGTGCTTTTGCAAATTAATACAAACGTTCATTCCAAAACATCATTCGTTCGCATTACAATGAAAAAACATTAACAAAAGAATGCCATCCAAAAAAGCTGAGTAGCCGCCTCGTGCCATCCTCAGCAACTATTACCTGCCAACTGGAAACACATCAAAGTCAGCGTTGCTGAGTGAGTTCTAGTTTTATAAATAAACATACTTTACTTTTGTAAAACCGTTCTTTACTTTCTTTCAAAATCATACTATACTTTACATTCGTTCGTGATCATACATCATACGTACATACATATAATATCATCATTATGTTCTTTAATTTTTCATGCTTCATTCTTTACCTTTCCATTCTGTCAACCATAAACCCTTCCATTATGTTCATGGTACTAGACCTAGGCCTATCATAGACCTTCTATAATGGTGCATCGCACCTCGTGGTCACAGTACTTAGGGTAAGATTTAGGTTTACTATTCAATACCTTTCTGTTCGTGGTTCTGGACCTAGGCCTCTCATAGACCTTCTATAACGGTGCATCACACCTCGTGGTCACAGTACCTAAGGTATGAATGTAGGTGTACCATTGCCATATGCAATACCTTTCTGTTCATGGTTCTAGACCTAGGCTTATCATAGACCTTCTATAACGGTGCATTGCACCTTGTGGTCACAGTACCTAAGGTATGCAGCTATAGTTCTATGCAAATAGTCAATCACAAAGAAAGACCCCTATGTACATACCATGCTTACCAGACTATTCTTACTTTCATTACTCGTTAATGCATGCATTCTTACTTCATGTTCCTCTTTTTCTTTATCTTTCACTTTACGTTACATAATACTTCATTTATTCAATAAATTCAATGTAAAGCCATAGGAAATATAAACATACATCATTACCAGGAACATAACATACACAGGCATCAACATCATATAGGGCAACATCATACATACATAACATGCATAATCATGCAACATCATAGTCCATCATGCCCAATATACCTTTAAGGCCTCATCATCATCTTACATGCTCTTACAGGAACCCTTACGTCAAAACTTACATCTGCACTTTCCCCCGAAGTTAGAAGTCAGACTACACTTTCCTCGGGTGCAACAATCCTATTCAGGCGTATGGACACCCTTCAGTCGCATGGCCTCCATGCGACTGAACATCATTCGAATGAACCAATGTGGATGAACACTCATGCGACTGAACACCCAATCGTGCGAATGGACTAATGCGGATGGACCTCATGCGAATGGACAAATTTGGATGAACACTTATGCGACTGGACCTTCAATCGCATGACCTCCATGCGACTGGCCTTTCAATCGTGCGAATGGACCTTCAATCGTGCAAATGGACCGTCAATCGTGCGAATGGACCCCAATCGTGCGAATGGACCCTAATCGCACCCTATTCGGCCGTATGGCCTCCATTCGGTCTCCAGTCGGTCGCCTAGCCCTAGCTGATGTAGCATGCAGTTCATCCCGACTGCAGCCGAGGGTTTTCGGCCTCCAACTCATCTAAACCCATTTTAAGCCCAAATCGACCATCCTAAACCTTAGGGATGCATACCACAACACCATTCAAGCACACACAAGCTCACAATCAAGACTCAAACGCATAATATGCATACATACACATACACAATGGGTCAAACACATACACTCTCTAAAAACCCGTTTTTAGATATGTTTCAGCCCTAAAATCGTTTGAAAACAAGTAAAAGAGGGGTCATAGAACTCACACAAACGACACCAAGAAGTAGGGCTTCGGTTTGACTCGCTTCTCGACGATTTTGGCTCACTCAAACCAACCCGAACCAACTTTTCTCCTTTTTCTCTTCTTTCTCTCTTCTCCTCTTTCTTTGGCTGATTTTGGTGAGTGTGGGGAGAGGGTAAAGGGTTGCCCTCTCCCTTAAATACTCCCAATTTCCCAACTTTCTCTCGTTGGTGAGTTTGGTCCCTCGACTTTGGACTTTATTTCTTTTTCTTCATTCATCGGTTTCAAAATAAGTAAATAAACGGGGTGTTACATATGGTGGTCAAAGTGCAAATTTGCCTACTGAGTTCCCGATAAATGCGTGAAAGTTGGTATGCCAAATCCATAGTTGCTTTCTAGTTATAGGCATGTAAATTAAAAAACTATTGTGTATCCACTTTATAATAAATTGTCTGACATCTTGCATTCCCACTTTTCTAATATTTGTCCTCACACCTTCTTCCACAACTTTGGGATTCGTATAATAAGTACAGGATGAGGTTTAGGTTAAACTTTGATTATATCAATCATTGACTTTTTAAAAGATTTATTGTCTTCAATTAAGACTGCATATTCATTTTCTTGCTCTAGAATATCTATCAACTCTTCTTCCATATCATCATCATAACTATCAACCACCATTCATTCTTCATATGGCTCTTCAATAAACAAGGGAATTTGTGTGGTATTGAGCTCCATGGCCTCATCCTTAACTTTTACACATGGTGAGATGGACTCCTCTAATTCAATTTTCAATAACAATGCGTCAAGCTTGATAGTTAAGTAGTAAAGCCATTCCTGATCTGAAAGATAATGTTGTGATAATAACTTATCGATCTTGGGCAATATCAACTCCAATTGAGCAATACTTTCTTCCTCCTCAAATTGAAAATCAATTTTAAATGGCATCATATTCTGGATAACAATCTCTTGTTTAAGAAATTAATATTGATTCTCATTATCGTATGTCATCTAAGAGTATACTTGATGATATTCATTATAATTCTTCTAATAACTTGAGCTTTGTGCCATCTTTGGTTTATAAATGTTGCAATCCAAATCTTGTCCAAAATTATAGTTCTTTTCTAACTGATAATATTCTTTATAGTATGGTGAAGGTGTCTCGTAGTATAGATAAGATGATTGTACATCATCATAATAGTCATCCAATAAATATAATTTTCTTCTCGCATTCTCACACTTTTACAAGTACTCAGGGCAATGATCTCGTGTATGAATATGACTTTTACAACATGTACATGAATAATAAACTGTACTCATATCAAGGTGTAAGTACTTGGGAGTAAACTGTAAGACATAAAATACCTAGTGTAGCACCGCACAAAAGAAAAGAGAAGAAAACTAAAAAAATTACAAAAAATAACACTTTGCGCCCTAATTACCCGGAAACGGGCCCATTTAGATCTGGTTGTCGAGACTCGATCAAAAACAGTTATTATATTGGTTTTAGCTACCTTTATTGTGTAAGGGTAAGTAAGGTTCTCTCCATAGTGAATATGTTAAAATTGTTTAACAATTTCAATTCAAATAACTAAAAGAAAGAAACTTGAAACTAAAGCTTAAAACTTTGAATGAATTGAAGAACACACGTGCATAAAGCAAAGAACTTTAAACTACTTTGATTAAACAATAAGAAACAATCACTTCTGGTTTTCAAGTTCTACAAGATCAATAATTTATCAGATGTATTTTAGGGTTACATAACACGACTCAAGATCTTAGATTTTGATTAACGTGATACCAAGGAACAATCTTTTAAGACTCGTACATTCACAAATTTATCAATTCATCTATATCATATTATCTACTTTTATCAATGATCTAGCGATGCAAGGAAACCGAAAACTGATGATAAAGCAAATTACTTTCTTTATAAACAAATTGTTTAACTCAATCAACCTCAATTACATTTAATTACAAGATGTTTAACATAGAAACCCTAAACATGACTAACCATCTCACTTGATAAGAACTATCCACCCGAAAGCAATCAAGAAAGAACTACCCGCTCATGGTCTTCATAGAATCTTCAAGCTTGTTTTGATGATGATTGCAGATGATTGGGATGTATGGGATGCTTTGGAATCACCACAAATTAGCTTAGTATCTTTAATTATCATGTTTGGGAAGTTTTAAATCGAATTGAGATTGATTTGGTTTAAATAAATATAAAAATCCCAAAAATTCGGAGTTTGTTCAGCTACCGCGTATCATACTCCGCCTCCTGCCGTATCATACTCCGCCCTCATCATTCATACGCCCAAATTTCTGAAATTTTGATCAAAACGCCAACAAATACGTCGCAAATACGTCGCCATGGCGTATGATACGCCAATACCCGGCGTATCATACACGGTGTACCTTCAAAAGTGCATTTTTTGTAAGTTTTGATATTTACAACTTTAGTCATTTTAGTTGCATGTTCTGTTTCTTTTTCTCTAAAATAAGCCTCCTTTAGCTTCCAATTAAGCTTGTTTAGGCTTCAATCATCTATGAACAAAACACAACCAAAGTAAACCATTCCACAGTAACAACAATGTAAAATCACGTAACTAGATCAATAAACATTGAATTATTACCATGTGATCAGATATACGTAATCAATTGTTATTTAATTAAATTATGTTAATTCATAGCATATGATTGTTATATAATTGAAATAATCGAAGTTATTTGTTATATGTGATTATCAATAACCATACGAGATTAATGTGTAATTAAGTTAGTCCGATGTAAATTAATGGTTAACTATAAATAGATGATAATGGATTCAGAAAAGGTTACAACAAAAAAAATAAAAGGTTTAGGAAAAAGTTGCAAAACCTTAATTCCCTCCATTTCCCCTCTCACATTGTTGAAGCCACCATCCCTTATCGTCATGTCAGTGTCAGATCGTCGACGTCTGGAATGCATTCATTTGTCGTCATATTAATTCATATTATGTTTCTGATATCATATTGGTTACGTTAATGAATATGACACTATCACCGGATATAGATGCGTGTGTTATGACCGAGTTCAGGAAACAATTCAGGTAGAGATTCAATTGGGCACAAAAGTTAGGGTTGGTCTTTTCTTTTGAGAGAACGAATCTAGCAACTGGATTGTTAACATGTTGTGTCTTGGTTTTTTACTATATACAGACTTAAAAGAAAGGTTTCTCTTAAACATCATATGGTTATGTTTGTTAGATTATTTGGTATGCAATTGGACTCATGGTAGGCAATCTAGGGTTTGACCTAGATCAATTCGTGTGCTTTCTTTGTTGTGTGTTTTAAAATAGTTTTTTAAAACTCATACCTGAAACCTTATTTTTAATCCAGTCTAACCATGTGTTCCCACACATCTATCTCAACCTTTGTATCATGCGGCCTACATCTTACGTGTTAGACCAAAAGAACCAATGAGCCTGATCAGAAAAACATCTAAGTCCCACAGACATTACAACTACTGAAGAAGATCACAACAGCTGAAGACATCAGCTGATTACAGGTCTGAAGACAAAGTCTGAAAGAAAAGTACTGAAGACAAAGTCTGAAAGTAAAGTACTGAAGACAAAGTCTGAAGCCATCAGTTGAAGACAAAGTCTAAAAGTAAAGTACTGAAGAACAAAGACTGAAGACAAAGACTGAAGACCAAAGTGATCAGTAGTTGTCACAACAGCTAAAGTAATTAACTTCAGTAGTTATGATGGTTTCCTTTCAGTACTTGTAATTAATTTTCAGTAGTTATAGCTTCAGTAGTTGTAGTTCAGTAGTTTTATGTTTTTGTACTTAAGCATTCTCTGAGATGTAATCAGTAGTTGAGAACATTTTCAGTAGTTTGCATAGTTTCAGTAGTTTGAATAATTCTGTTAGATGTCACTATCAAGTGACATCAGCACATCAGCACTCCTATTTCCTAATAAGATGTTGACCTAGTTGTAACGTGTGACATTGAGCCACCACGAAAGTATATGAATGAAATATTTCTTTTGCAGAATTCTCTCTTTCTATAACCGTGTATAGTTACATTGAATATCAATTGTGTTCTTGTGATTGTTTAATTCGTTGTTTGAATTCCGCTGCAATACTCTCTAATTAATCAAACTTAGATCACTGATCCTAACAAATGGTATCAGAGCAGGTTAATCTATGATCGATCTAACAATTGATCATTGAAACTGCTATTTCAATATCTATGTTTGATTGAATTAGCATATTTGCAAGAGTGGTTATAGATCATTGAATTTCTGCTGCTTTCGGTTATTTGCTTTGAGTTTTCTCTTGGTTCATATTGGTTTGTTGTGTTTTGTTCTAAATTAGTTAAAACTTAATTGAATTTGGTTGAATCTGAGAATGACTACTCCTTCTAATGACCCTCACAATACCGGTTCCTCAACCAAGCCTCCGATGCTGGTTAGGACTGAGTATAACATATGGCAATGAAGAATGCTTCATCACCTGTCTGTTAACAGTTCAGGTTGTTAGACATCTGTGGTACATGTCCACACAAGCCTATGGTGAACAATCCGGAAACCAACCAAATGGTTCCGAAGAAGAAGGAACAATACTCAATGAGGATCGAAAACTGTTTGAGATTGATGCTAAAGCGCATGGTATTCTGGCCATGGCTCTGCCTAATGAAATCTATTCTGGGCTTATGCATCATGAACTGCTCATGACCTCTGGAATGCATTGAAGGAACATTTGGTGGAACAGATGAGGTCTTAGCAAACAGCAGAGAGATCCTTGCTCAACAATATGAGACATTCTCTCATAAGAAGGGTGATCACTGACTCAACAGTTTGAGCGTTTTTCCTGTTTGATCTCTGAGCTGAAAATGGTCAAACATGAATACACTAATAGTCAGATGAACAACAGATTCCTCAGATCACTTGCCTGAGAGATGGGACACATATACCATTGTCCTACGCTCCAGTGCAAATCTGGATAGCCTATCTCTCACCCCAACTCATGGGAAACTGCTTACATTTGAAAGAGAGATAAGCAAAAAGGAAATTGCCATCATCAGGAAAGGTCACTGATGACTTTGTACCAGGGAATACTGCCTTGGTTGGTCATGAGTCAGAATATGCTGCATCAGAAAGCAATTATGATGAGCATATAGATTTCTCTTCAAACTTCATCATCATGTATTTGTTAGTGTTGACAGTCAGTCAGCTGTAATAATGACAATTTGTGTTTCATTATGATGATTTAAAGGGTATTGCTGATGATGACTTAGAAGAGATGGATATTCTAAGCCAAATGGCCATGATTAATATCAGATCTCAAAAGTTCTACAAGAGAACTGGTAGGAAATTTCCAGGACTCTCTGGCAAAACCAAAGTTGGTTTTGACAAGAGTAGTTGAGGTGTCACAAATGCCACAGGCTTGGACACTTTGCAAGAGAGTGTAGATCAACTGGATCTAACTCCTCTGCACCTTTATGACTTTTCCAAGCAATAGTCCACAAAAAGAGGGCAACATCTTGCTAGTTCTGGTCATCATTCACAACCTTTATCTCCTGCATATTTTGTCCCTCAGGGTCCAATGTCATATCCATATCCCTGCTATTATATGCCTCAGCCAAATCAAGTTCAAGTTCCTATTGCACAAACAACCCTCAAGCTTTACCTGAGCCTCTACCACATCTCAATCATCTAAATCACAACCTCATCACAGCTTCTTCACCCCTGGTGTTGTTGACTGGAGCAGTTTACCAGATGATCTCTCTGGTAATGAGAAATTATTTGCTGGTGATGGTAAACATGGTGGTGAACATCCTTTTGGGAATCTAGCTCTCATGGCCCTGGAGTCTACTGAGAGTTCATGCTCCAATGCATCTTCATCACAGATAACCCAGGTATCCTTTGAGGCTAAGGCCAAACTATGTTCTAAATCTTGCATAGCTACATTTATCTCTATTAGAGAGGCAAATGTAGCTTTAATTAATCAAAATTTGAGCTTGAGCAAACTATTTCCAAAAGAAAAGCTGAATATGAGTCTGTCCTTAAGGATAAAGATGATGAGATTTATAAGCTTAAATGCCAATTAAATGATGAAAAGGCTAAGCTAGAGGTCATTCTGTGAACCACAGAGAACTCAATAAAAACTTGCAGTTACCCAAGTTGAGTGTGACCGCTGGGTATCATCCTGCAAGGGATTTGAAATGCTGCTTACAGCAATCTCTGCTTCGAATGTGAAGTTTGGAATAGGTTACAACCACATTGCACCACCTATAGATTTACTACTCCAAAATCAATAGTAAAACCTGAAGGTGAAAGTAATTTCAAACCACATCATCATGTGTATCATCCTCAAGTGATCACCCAAAATCACAAGATGAAATCAGTGTTGATACCTCACAAATCAATTGCCTGATGGGTCAACTACTGCTAAGCACATGAAGCTGAGTACTTCAGATGTTTCCCTCAAAGTACCTCAAGCACTGAAGGGAAAGACACAACATCTGAAAAGCATTTCAAATCAGCTGAAATAAAAGATTAACAACTGCTGATAAAGAACAGCTAAAGAACAAGTCTTCAGTTGTTACAGATCCTTCAGTACTTAACACAAGTACTAAAGGAGGAAAATACTGAAGAGCACACCTTCAGTAGTTTCCACATCAGCAGTTGATCAATTCAAGATGAAGAATAAGCCATGTGATATGTGGTAAATTCAATCATCTTTCTGATGAATGTTGGTACAGAAAGGGTTCCAAACTCAACAGAGATAAGCTCATTAAATCCAGATGGATGAAATGAAAAAGGAGTTTGAGACCAAGTTTGTACCACAGTCATCCTAATGTGATAACCCAAGCCTTCATCCAAATCCAAAAAGAAGGATAGGGTTTATCATAAAACAGTTGATAGTGCTCCTCATGATAAACATCAGACTAAGTCTGTGAATTTCAAGGAGGAAATGGTGGGCCACAGAACTCATCATAAACAAGTACTGATATGTCACAAGAGCTGAAAGCTTTGGCTACAAATCAACACAACTTGTTATGATGGTTCAGCATTTGTTGGGAGAGTTAACCAACTAGATGCACCTGTGATCAAACCACTGAAAAGGCATTCCAAGCCCAAATCCAAGGAATCCATTTCAGCACCATCTCCTTCTTCATCAGTTGTTAATCATAAGAAACAAGTTATGGTTAAATCATTGTGATGAAAACAGACCCAAACCAAAAGGTTTGGGTCTCAAAACCTAACTAGTTCTTTATGATAAATGCAGGGTTCTTCAGCATGCCAAAGGAGCATCTGGTATGTAGATAGTGGAGGATCTATGCATATGACTGGGAACAGTTCTCTTCTTAATGACTACTCTCAAGGAAAGAAGGATTTGTTTCATTTGGAAATGATGCCAAGGGTTACATCATCGGGAAAGGATATGTGTCTAATGGAGATCAGATTTGATGATGTTAACCATGTGGAGAATCTCAAGTATAATCTACTAAGTGTCAGTCAGATGTGTGATAAAGGGCATGTTGCACTTTTCACAAGCCAGAACTGCAGGATTCTGTCTTCCCAAGTTCTAAGGCTGATTGACAAGGTATTGGATGATCATACTCTCCTGAAGGCCAACAGGATTGGAAGAGTATATGCCTTGGATTTGTCAAAGAAGATTGATTTGAAGGGTCATCCTTGTCTGTTCTCCAAAGCCTCTCCTGAAATCTAAACTGTGGCATAGAAGGCTGGGTCATGTTAATCTCAAAAACATGAATCAGCTGATCCACAATAGTTTAGTGAGAGGTCTACCAATAAAGGAGTTCCACTGTGATGAAACCTGCACTGCTTGTTTAAAAGAAAACAACACAAAGTCTCATTCCCTCCTATTGAAGAACCTAAGTCCACTGCCTGCTTGCAGTTACTGCACATGGATCTATTTGGTCCTGTGAGAGTGATGAGCATGGCAAAGAAAATACTGTCTGGTAATTATGGATTACTCGATCCAGATTGATGGACTTTCTTCTTGCATTCAAAGGATGGGTTGCTCTAACAGATGACTATAAACTTTGTGTTGTATTGATTGAATCAGCAGTATCCCTAATCAAGTATCAGTAAGTATAAGGAGTGATAATGGAATTGAATTCAAACCATACACTTGATGATTTTATATCAAAGGAATCAAGAGCAAATGGAGTAGTGGAGAGAAAGAATAGGACCCTAATTGAAGCTGCAAGGTCTATGTTGGCTGACTCTGGTTTGCCATTGACCTTTTGGGCTGAAGCTGTCAACACAGCTTGCTATGTGCAGAATAGAGTTCTAGTAAATCAGAGGTTGATGAAGACTCCATATGAAGTTCTACATCATTTGCTCCTCTAATTCATTTTTTAAAGCCTTTGGGTGTCCTTGTTTCATTCTCAACACAAAGGATCAACTCCATAAATTTGATCCTAAGGTGGATGTAGGGTATTTTGTAGGTTATTCATCCACATGCAAGGCTTACAGAGTCTTCAACTGCAGAACAAAGATAGTTGAAGAAACCTTGCATGTGAAATTCAATGAATCTCCTAAGGATAAAATTCCACAAAACCTGTGGAGTTGTTTGATCTGGACATACTGCAATATGTTCCTTATCAGCCTCTAGCTGTTGCAGATCATGTGGATAAATCATCTTCTGCAGCAAGTCTTCCACCTGGTGGTACTGAAGATGATGATGATATCAGTACTCACCTTTTCAAGTTTAGTGACCAACTGCCTGAGTCTACTAAACTTGATGTTCCTGTAGCTTCTGTAGCTCCATCCACAACAAATGCTAATGAGATTTCTGACTCCTCTACATCATTTGACTTGCCATCTAATACTTGGTTTCAAGAATCTGGATCACCATCTGCTGCTGCTGAACCGGCTACAAACACTTGCACTGATCTTATAGTATACCAAGAGCTGAAGAATCACCCCATGTCTCAAATCATTGGTGATATCAATGCTGGTGTCTCAACCAGAAGTCAATTGTCTAACTTCTGCTTCTATGCTCTCTTCATCAGTCAGCTAGAGCCAAAGAACTATCATGTTGCTTTGAGAGACAATGGATGGTTGAAGCCATGCAGCTTGAGCTACTTCAGTTCAAAAAGCAGCAAGTGTGGGAACTGGTTCCTCTACCCCCAGGTAAGTGCAATAGGCACTAAATGAGTGTTTAGGAATAAACTGATGAAAATGGGCTTATTGTCAAGAACAAGGCTAGACTGGTTGTACAAGGTTTTCACAAGAAGAAGGTATTAATTATGATGAAACCTTTGCCCCTGTAGCCAGACTAGAGGCAATTAGATTGTTCTTAGCCTATGCTGCATTCCACAATCTTAAAGCTTTTCAAATGGATGTCAAAAGTGCATTTTATATGGTAAAATAAAAGAAGAGGTTTATGTGTGTCAACCACCAGTTTTGAGGACAATAAACATCCTGATTGGGTGTATCAACTTGATAAGGCTCTTTATGGGTTGAAGCAAGCTCCTAGAGCCTGGTATGAAACACTTTCAAATTTTCTTCTTAAAAATAATTTCACTAGAGGCTCATAGATAAAACTTTTTTTTAAAAAGTGGATCAGCATAAGCTACTTGTTCAAATTTATGTTGATATTATTATTTTTGCATCCTCTGATCCCCAGTTGTGTGATGATTTTACAAGTTTAATGAAACAAAAGTTTGAAATGAGTGCAATGGGAGAATTACAGTTCTTTCTAGGCTTGCAAATCAAACAAAGGCTGATGGAACCTTTATTCATCAATCAAAATATACAAAGAACTTTTGAATAAGTTTGATTTACAAAATTGTAAGCCCTGTTCTACTCCATGTGCAACACCCACATTGGATGCAGATCAGAAAGGTAAAGCTGTTGATGAAACACTTTACAGATGTATGATTGGGTCCTTGATGTACTTAACAACTTCTAGACCAGATATCATGTTTGCAACTTGTGTTTGTGCTAGATTTCAGGCTGCTCCTAAAGAGTCTCATTTGATTGCAGTCAAGAGGATCTTTAGATATCTGCAAGGTACACATCTCTAGGTCTTTGGTATTCCACTGGACACTCTGCAAATTAGTTGCTTTTTCTGATAGTGACTATGCAGGGTTAAGTTAACAGAAAGTCAACTTCTGGTGGATGTCAATTCCTAGGCAACTGTTTGATTTCTTGGCAGAGTAAGAAACAAACATCTGTTGCTGCATCCACTGCTGAAGCAGAGTACATTGCTGCTGCAAGTTGTACATCTCAGGTACTCTGGCTTCAGAACCAACTATTGGATTATGGCATTACAGAGACTAAGACTCCATTATTAATGGATAGTGCTTCAGCTCTGTGCATTGTCAAGAATCCAGTCCAGCACTCTAGGACCAAACATATAGAGATCAGACACCATTTTATTAGGGATTGTTTTGAAAAGGTATGATTGATCCAAAGTTTGTGCCTAGTGCTGATGAGCTTGCAGATATATTTACTAAGCCTTTGGATATTTCAACTTTCCAAAGCCTTGTGTTAAGGCTTGGTATGCTGCAGCTAGAATAAGTGATAACGACTAATGATCTCAGTAAACAAGTACTGATGATCATTAGTAAACATGTCACAAATATGTACTAATTCTGTTAAAAGAAACTGATGCAGTTACAACTACTGATGTAGTTATAACTCCTGATGTTAGTGAAAACAGATAAGTACTGATGTCCTATGAAACAACTGAAAACAGCTAAAAAGTCTGATGAGTAAGTGTTGAGGACAGTATGAAACAACTGAAAAGCTAAGAATTGACGAAAACTACTGATGAGAATTTTCACTTCAGTTGTTTCCATAAACTGCTGTTTCACCCTAAACAGCTGATGACAAAACCATGTCTTCAGTAGTTTCACAACTACTGATGACTAATACCAAGTCCTCAGTTGTTTACAACAGCTGAAGACAAAACCAAGGTTTTTAGTAGTTTCACAACTACTGATGACTAAAACCAAGTCTTCAGTTGTTTTCAAACGTCTGATAGTTAAAACCAAGTCTTCAGTTGTTTTCTTAACAACTGATGCCAACACAACACTTTCAGTCATTTTTTTTCAGCCTTTTCTTAACCTATAAATACCTGCACTTATAGCCAAACGTTTCATTAGCCGTTTTTCAAACCTTTTCTCTCTCAACAATGGCGACCATGAAACTCAAACCCCGACACAACTGTGTTGCCTACCTTTCGAAATCGGCTTTCTGGAACAAGTTTGACATGCCATCGATCTTATGGTGGATTCCCAATACCGAACAACCTTTCTTCTGAATCCTACCATATACCCTGATTCCTTAACCCAGTTCTAGACCAACGTCTCTGTAATAACTAATAACTGGACAATGATAGCCACTCACTCTCCAGTCGTTGGTGAACCAGAAACAGGTGCTCATCACCCCCGACATCATTCGCAAAACCCTAAATTTGCATGATGGCACCTATGTTAAATAATACCCGAAAGTCACCACTGATATGTCTTTCATGAATAACGGGTATGAAGGCGACTTAAGTGCTACAACCATACTTAAAAAGCACTTCCATGATGCTGAACGACTTATCTTTCATATGGTGAATGTCTGCCTTGCATCAAAGACATCTTCTTGGGATTAGATGTCTTCCCGATGGAAACAGGTATTGTACTCTATCTTTGAACGCCAAAATCCAAATCCAAAAAGCCCAAAAAGGCTACTCAGGGAGATGAGTCCCCTAAGGATGCCCCTGTACCACAAACACAGGAAATACATACTGGTTCTAACCCCCCAGTTATGTCCAAGACTCAACGTGCCGAAGCCGCACAGGTATCCTCTTGCAACCACAATTGGGGATCCCACATTTCTGGAACCTATCTCAATTGAGAGGGTTACCATTGAAGAGCACCTCTCACACCGGGTGCAATCTGCTTCGGACTAATCTCCACATGCAACCACCCCTCAAAGCCCAACACTGATAGTTGCTAAAGTGCCGAGTCAGTTGCATTCCTCACCCCCTCCCCAGAACCATTTACCACTGGGAATACCTCAACCATTGAGAGGGAGGACCAAAATGCTTCTGATAACCCACAACACAGGGGTTACAATGTTCAATCTCCAAGTGTAGAAACAGAGGTTAGAACATCTGGTAAGGCTGCCACTTTTACTGATTCAGCAAATGATAAGGATGAAGTTGGTAACATCCATAAGACCTTACCAGAGGCAACTGCCAATGAAGGACACAATCCTGAGGCAGGAAGTCCCCACTACCAAGAACAAGGGGCACATGCTTCTACTGATCTACACTCAGAGCATGTACATTCTGATTCAATCAGGAGGTCAGGTGATTCGGCATAGACTGATGATGACCTGGGCTTTTTCTATGATGTATTAGCACATAATACCATCCTAGAGACTGAGGTGAGCAGACTCAAAGAGCTGCTAGCCAAAATGTCTCAGGATCAAGTTCATCTACCCCACAAACCCCACAGATGGCACCTTCAATTGAAGGTTCACCAAACACTGAGCCTACACACTTAATTGAGCCACTACTTTTGGCACCACCTCTCAGGGCCAGAACCCCTCTGAGCAGATGGTTGCTATCTTTCAAAACTCCTTACCTCTCATCACTCCCATCATCACTGACATAGTGCATAAAGCCATTGATGAGAGGATCTCCTCAAATCTACAAACCCTCATTGATGATGTTGTTCACAAATCTCTTTCTGCCTTTCAAGCCCCTGATCCCAATACAACCAAAAAGGGGGAGACTTCCAAGTCTAAGGAAGTGAAAGAAAAGAAAAGAAAAAGAGTTGATGATGAGAAAGAACCTGCAAAAGAGAAGGAGGTGGAGAAAGAACTGATCTCAGAACAGCTGATCACAGATAAAGAGAAGGAAGATCAGCTGATCACATATAAAGGAAAGAAAAGTGCTGAGTCAAAAGCTGATGAAGATAAATCCTTAGAAGATCTTGTCAAAGATGCTGATGAAGCTCACAGTAGATCCATGGATAAAATTATAGATCAGCTCTTTCGACAAGATCATGACACAACCACACTAGACACTGAGATCAGAAGGCTGGAAATAGAAGAGATTCAAGCTAGATGGGCCGGTTATAGTGTGTTGGAAAGGGAAAGATTGGAGATAATGATAAGATTTATTGCCAAATACCTGGAAGATCATTGATAGAGATAAAGGCCTGGTCTAGAGGCATTATCTTAGAGATAACCAAGAAAATCTACTCTGCTGGAGGCTATAATAAAGGGTTGATCATCGAAGCACTGGATGAAACAGGTGCAGGGAAGGGAACTGAAATGGCAAAGCTCTCCAAAGCCAAACTCACCACCAAAATGCTAAGTCAGTCTTCTCACACTCCCACTCAAACACAACCCTTATCTCTAAAATCTCCCAAATCTATCCCTAAACCAAAGCCACCCATAACTCAACCCATAAAAGCAATTCCTTTACCCCAAAAACCACCTCAAACCTTACCCAGTGATACACCCAAAAGGAGGAGAAGGTGTTAAGGGTAGAAGAAGATGAAGAAGAGGATGATGATGAAGATTGTCTGCCAATCTCTGCTGTTCTCAACCTTAAAACACCTGAGCACAGAAGTCAACAAGTGATTACACCTGACTTGCAAATGCAGATGGTGAAGGTAAAGATTGAAGAAGCAGAACAACAGAAGCAGCACAATGAGCAATTTCTCAAGATGGTTGACAAGGATTTCCCTCAGTCCTCATCCATTCAAGAAATGAAGAAACAGGCTCTGAGGCTGTACACTCTTAGACATACTTTTTAACATCAAAAAGAAAGAGTGCGGATCTGGCCAGATCCCAGGGTAAGTTCTAGATTCATAAGAAGAATATACCAAGTAGATATCATGGCCAAGTGAAGAAGACCTTGAATGCTGCAATTACATTGGCCATGGTAGTCTCACCCTAGGAAATCATTGAAGAATTCAAGAGAGCTCATAACTCCAAGACAACCCCTCAATCTATTCTTGAGAACAAAATGATCAAGAAGGGGTTGTTATACAAAAGACTTGAAGATCTTCAGAAGAGTGAACTCCAGTTATTGCTTGAAGGCTCTCACCCTGATGAATTTGCTTACAAAGAGATAACAACTGTGGAGTTGAAAAATGGAAAGACAGTGAGATACCTATCTGAGTATTATGGCCCAGAGTTCTTCTTCGAGGGAGAAGCAGAAGAACTCACCAAGGAGGAACAAGTTGTTCTCCTTGAGGCCTATGCTAGTGAGTCTTATAGACTCATTAATGGGAATTAGGTTTCATGGTTGGGACAAGACTCTGTGTCCAGTTTCCCCAAGACAGAGTTCCCTTTCGTACTTAGCCAATCAAAAGATTAGAAACCTTTTCCCGGCCTGTGCTTAACCGATTACCTCTGAAGCTGATCAAGAGGGTGTTTCTGCCAAGAATAAGTGGGATCATCAATAAGTTTAGAGGTTTTGGCTGCATTGGTTCAGGGGGAGTTTGTTGGACCAAAAAAACCAATGAGCCTGATCAGAAAAACCTCTAAGTCCCACAGACATTACAACTGCTGAAGAAGATCACAACAGTTGAAGACATCAGCTGATTACAAGATCTGAAGATAAAGTCTGAAAGAAAAGTACTGAAGACAAAGTCTGAAAGTAAAGTACTGAAGACAAAGTCTGAAGCCATCAGCTGAAGACAAAGTCTGAAGCCATCAGCTGAAGACAAGTCTAAAAGTAAAGTACTGAAGAACAAAGACTGAAGACAAAGACTGAAGACCAAAGTGATCAGTAGTTGTCACAACAGCTGAAGTAATTAACTTCAGTATTTGTGATGGTTTCCTTTCAGTACTTGTAATTTACTTTTCAGTAGTTATAGCTTCAGTAGTTGTAGTTCAGTAGTTTTATGTTTTTGTACTTAAGCATTCTCTGAGATGTAATCAGTAGTTGAGAACATTCTTAGTAGTTTGCATAGTTTCAGTAGTTTGAATAATTATGTTAGATATCACTATCAAGTGACATCAGCAGACGTCACATTTCCTATATAAGGAATGTTGACCTAGTTGTAACGTGTGACATTGAGCCACCACGAAAGTATAGGAATGAAATATTTCTTTTGTAGAATTCTCTTTTTCTATAACCGTGTACTGTTACATTGAATATCAATTGTGTTCTTGTGAATTGTTTAATTCGTTGTTCGAATTCCGCTGCAATACTCTCTAATTAATCAAACTTAGATCACTGATCCTAACATTACGTGCATGTGTATTCTTGATAACCCATAGTTTGTTTCACATAACAAAGTTGGTTGAACTGCACACCACATAAAATTTAATTTTAACCTAGTTAGGGAGTTCTTGTCACATATTACTTCCTCCACTTGCACTGGTCTGTTTGCACTTAGTGTGTTATATTACTATATATGTCATTATAACTCTTTACAAACGATTCTAAATGCTTAAAATTTGTGGCCTGCGGAACCATATGATTTTCAATCATAATCTGGGTGTCTTCTTCTTCGCTTGCTCCACTAAATCACATAAAGGTATTCAGTATTAGTTTAACTAATGCTTAAACCTTTGCTCATTACACCTGCTCGTAATTATTCTAACCGAACATTTAGACTCTTTTTACTATCCTCGACTAAAAATTATCATCCGCAAAAAGCATGCACAAGGATACTGCCTCCTAAACTTACTTTGACAACTCATTCACCACTATCACTATATATATATATATATATATATATAGAGAGAGAGAGAGAGAGAGAGAGAGAGAGAGAGGAGAGAGAGAGAGACTTAATACGAACCTTAGGCAGGCCTATTTTCATAAAGAATATATAATCTTTATCCCCCACAGACGTATGTACCCTTGCTTCAGTCCTATCATACATATCCCTATTATACTTATATACTTTTTAAAACATCCCTCGACCCCCTAATCTATACTAAATCAATCTTTATGGCACATTATTGTACGTCGTTTTCAAACCATAAACACCATATGCACATCATGTTTCTTCCCCCTATACTTTTTCATCGCCCTTCTTAGGATGTGTATCACTTATGTTGTTGACTGCTATAGCATGAATCCGTATTGATTGCCGTAAAATGGTTCTTTTCCCTAAAACATGAAGGAACATGTATTCAATAAGTAAAAAATAGACCATATGAAAACTAACAAACCGAAATTGAATGAGTTAGAAAATTATAGTATTAATTTGTTACATAATGATATATTATATAAAGGGTTTGATTAATAAGTATTAGTATAATTTTAAGACTTTAATGATGTGATTTGTGATATGTTGATGTTTGTTATTAACATAGAAACTAGATATAAGGGGTGTAAATCAATCGAGTCGACTCGAGATCGACTCAGTAAAAAACTCAAACAAGCCAAGCTTAAGAGCTTGAGCTTGATCTTAAGCTTGAATAATGAATCAATTAGTTATCGAGCTCGATCCCTGCATTCGAGGATCGTAAAGGCTCGCAACCTTAACAAATTAATATATAATATACTTATCGTAATTTTTCTTCTCAAATGACATTCTCAATGCTCAAAAGACAAATGATTTCCTCCTGTAAATCCTCTTAATCTTCAAAACATTTCAACCCTAATAGCACTCGTAGCAGTCGACATCAAGCACTAGACATGAGGTTGGTGACAATTGTTTCCGGTTTGTTCGTCCACCTCTCCGGATGCAGTGCTCATGTCATCCTTCTTGTCACCGACCACCATCATCATTTAGCAACTGATACCGAGCCACCATCATCATTCATCACCAAAATCAACTATGTTGCCTGTGTCGGAGTCCTTTTGCTTCTTATCTGTTTTCCTACTCGGTGATTTAGTGATTTATGTAAGATAATCCTCTTCTATTATGTAAACTGATATTGAAGACACGCTTAATCTAAGCTTTTAGTCGCTAAAGGGTTCCTATAGTTTGTAGAGCTCGAGTAGAGTTTTGGATCATTTAATCTATCCTCAAAAGAATCGATCATTTTCAAGCCAATCTCGAGCTTCGTATACAGTTCACGAGCCAAGCTTGATAAAAAATATACAGGCTCGAACCGAGTCGTTCTCGATCTCGAGCTTTAGCAAGAATCCAACAAGTCGAGTTTGAATAGTGTCAAACTCGGGCTTGGGCTTGGCTCTGCTCATTTATACCCCTAATTGAATTATCTCATAGTTAAACACACCACTCAACTACAAAGTTAAACACATTAATGTTTGGAGTAAACAAGCTTAGGAGGTAAACATGACACGTGTCTACATGGGTCCAACTCATCATGTTAATACCGTTAAGTGGGTTAGGAGGTCTACCCAACACGTTTAAGATCTGTATATCTAAATGACAAAGTTTTATAATTAAATTCAACCATGTCACTAACTTTGATTTAGAATTTCTACCTTCTAGACTTCTTGTAATATTAGCGTTCACTAACCATGTTAAATGAGTCATACCAATAATCTTGTTAAATAGTGCATTGTCATTCATGTTATTAAGCTGCTTATAACTAACCATGGTAAATAGATTATGTCATGACATACATGATTTTAACAAATGGACTTTTTCAATAAACACAATACATTAATACGACTAATTGTACCTAGTTGTTTAAGTAATGATAGACTTATCAACTATTTGAATTGAACAGCTTTAAGCAAACTTAAATAACTAATTTTTTAACCCGTCATGCGTTGCAGTAGTCTATTACAAGACGTGATAAAGTATATATTACAATCGACCATACTTATTTTCGAATTAAACTTACGTTGACAGTTAGAGTAATTTATTTTTGCAATGTCGAATGATATACATATTATATTTGACTTGACTCCAAACAAAATTTACGTAATGTATACCAACTCAAAGCGTACATAAAAAAGTACGTGCGGTGACGCTGTACACAGTGTAACAAAGTATAAATTACAATTGTCAGAACTCGTTTCCAAACTAATTTATATCAAAACATATAGTAACTTGAATTTATATATAGAACTAAAATTTTGCTCCTTTGATGGTTTCATTTATGTTGATTTGTACTTGTATTACAATTGTTTTATAAACGGTTTGGTTGCTATGACACGTTAACCATTTCGTAATCTAACGGAGTCTTTTTACTCATACAAGTGTGTAGATCACAATTAAATAAAACCGACAACACACGTGCGTCATATTCTAATTACACGGATGGTCCCTGTTTGATCAATTTTGAAACCAACAGCACACGTGTCTCATATTCTAATTACATGGATGGTACCCGTAGTTTGATTAAAATTTTAATTTTGATCCTTTAATTTTAAAATTTTCAGAAATAATCATTAACATTCTATTTTTTTTCATCCATAATCCTTAAGTTTGTTTGTCAATATTAGTGGTGTTAATATTTTAAAAAGACAACATTACCCCAAGGACCATATGTAATTAACTTTTTAGTATTTATGATATATTCAATTAACATTTATACTTTTTCAATGTTCTTCTTTTATTTTTATTTTTATTTTATTTTTTTATTTCATTAGTATTATATTTTTTTTACAAGATGCACATAAAATTCAAAAATAAAAATGTTTTTTTAAAACATCTTTTTGAAAATGTTCGGGTTTTTAACTATCTTTCTAAAAACGTTTGATTTTTTTGAACGTCTTTTTCAATACTATCTAGTTTTTTAAACATCTTTATTAAATTTGTTCAACTTTTTATATATTACTTTTAAGTGTTCATTTTTAAAAGTTATTTTAAAGAAACATAAGGTTTTAACACAGACATTAAAAAACATAAGGTTCCAAATATAACATGCATCGTTTTTATGAATATTCTATAATATGAAAAAAACAATATGATGAATAGTGTTTTCGGGGTATTTTGAGTATTTCACATTGCTTTGGGTTGCATGTTGTTCCCTTTTATCTCATAGATGACTCATTTCATCTCTTTATGGCGGTGGGATGCCGACGGTTGTATGGAGGTTGGTGTTGCCGAAGACGGCGGAGACGATGGCCGCTTCGGAGCGAGGGTGGTGGTCGTTGCCTCTCGGCCGGCCATCCTTCTTCCTTAAACCACATGCAGAATAAGGTTTTCTTTTTGTGCTCTCTGGCTTTGGGCTTTAAGGGTTAACGGTGATAGCAAAGGCGACGATGGCGGTGTCGTTTTCACTATGCCCCTACGTTTGTTGGTGGTGATGGCAACAGTGGCGGTTGTGTTTTCACCGCTACCTCTTTATATCTTTTTTTTTGTAATAGAGAGAGGGAGGGAGCGTGGCTGTGATGGGGCTTTTGTAGTTATTTCACCATCACTTGTGGTCGTTGTATGGTGGTGGCTCGCGACAAGGTGAGACAGTCTGCCACCCTTATATGGTTGAGGTGGGGTTGTTGCCGTTGGCTATGTGGTTGAGGTGGGACCATTGAAGTTGGCTATGTTGACATCCCTTGAGCTTCCCTTTCTCTCTAACGTCATGCACATAGGCATGGTGATAGTTTAACCGCCTTTTTGCCCTTCGACCTCTTTAGGGTTTTCAAGGTGGTTGCATATGGCAATTATGGTGGTTCAACCACCATTGCTGCCCTCCACATCTCTATCTCTCTAATACACTTTTAGGATTTTCAGATCTGTGACATTTCTATCTCATATCATGTATGTTTTATGCGCAATGTCGATGATGATAGGGCTTCTTTCATCTAAGACGTCTTGTGTTTGTGACTCAATAAGATGTTTGTTGTATTTTTGTGAGTCTCTCTGGCTATGATTATTTCCCTAAATGATCTTGGTTGCTCTTGCTTAGCAGTCGTTTCTGGCATGCAGCCACCACCAAGAATCGATTTTGAGCCAAAATCTAAGTATTACAATATGGATCGTCTGCTGCTTTGCCTCATGTCCTAGATTTTAAACGTCATATATTGGTGATGCGTTGATGTTCGATGAGTGAAACTATTTCTTGCTTTTGGTGTTTCTATTACCTTTGAATGTCTGACGTTGATGATGACGAGTGTTTGCGTCTGAGACTCTTCATATTTCGTTATGATGATGTATCAGTGAAACTATTTAAGCAAGAGGGTTGCAATTTTTAAAGGATTTTTTTGAATATATTGTATATTTAAACCGTACTTGTTTAAACATTAAAAACACAAATATTGAAATAATAAATATAAAACTAAAATAAAATAATTTGAAAAGCAAAGAAATACATGATAACTAATAAGTTATATATATGTATGTATATATATATATGTGTGTGTGTGTGTGTTTGTGTGTGTGTGTGTTATATTATATATATGTATATACTAGTGGGTTCACCCGCGCGATGTGACAGGTATCTAGAGTCTCTTTTGAAGATCATAATGCATCTGTCATGTTATAAACACTGATTATACATGGATATTATTATTATTATTATTATTATTATTATTTTATTATTATTATTATTATATTATTTTTTTTTTGTTATTATTATTATTATTGTTATTATAACTATCTAAATATTTAGTAGTTATATACTTATTTACTTAAATAAGATGATACTTAATGTTAATAATATTTAGTTACAAAATATAAATAGTAAATGTAAATTAAATTTTAATAAATAAGCAGATACTTGATTTTATGAATTAATTAACCAATATGCATTAAATAATGTATTAATTAGAAAATTTTTATTTAATAGGGGCAATCTAGGAACCGGTGCATAAAAATCATGCACTTTGTGTTTAAAAAGTTGTTTTAGGTGTTTTAAAATTTGAGCAAAATTACATTTGTGTCCTACTCAAATGCTTTATAGATTATTTGTGTGTATATGCATATAGTTTAATAAAAAAAATTATTTGTATAGTCCCTGGGGTAAAATGGTCATTTTGACAACTTTAATAATATTAATTGTTAATTAATAGACTTAGGGACTACAGATGAAGGAGTGATAAAATATTAAGAACCATATGCGTAATTTTTAAACTTTAAGGATCAAATCCGAAACTTTTACAAGGACACAGGAACTATTGCCCATATAACTTACTCTATTTGTAAATTCATTAAAAAAATTGAGTTAATTAAGCACATTTAAAAAGTTGAGTTAACTATATAAAGAAGCAAACCAATAGGAGCCATTAATATTAAACTAATAAATATATTCACGCGTTAAGACGACGACGTACGCGTCGTGATAAAGTATAGGCTACAATTGTCCCGATTTGTTTCCGAACTAAATTTATGTCGAAGAGTAGAGTTACTCAAAATTATATAATCAAATCAAAACATATAATATTTGACCTCACTTGTTTTCAAATAAAATCTACGTCACAACGTAAACTAGCTAAAAACATACATAAAAGTTAGCATTAAATCGTTTGACATTTGACCCAACTTGTAACTGAACAAAATTTTCATCCAAACGTAGATAAACCTAAACTTGCACCGACACATCCTTAAAAATAAGCATATAAGAAATTAGTTTTTCTGAATCTTTTAAAACTCAAGAAGTCAAAGTATCAAAAATATCAGTAAAAATTAGCACAACAATAAGGCACATTGATCATCTGGGGATAACTTAGTGTTTAATTAACTTAAAAGATTAATTTTACATCATGATTATGGTGGAATATGTTCAAGTTATTTGTGTTTTTAATTATAGAGTTTTGAAGCTAAAGGAAGCTTATTATGGATGAAAATAAGCAAAATATGAAACTACAAGGATCGAAGATGCAAATAAAGAAAGTTACAAAGACGGCCCAGTGAACCCTAAACCGACAAATGATACGCCGAGTATGAGCGTATCATACACCGGTCAGCATATTGGCAACGTATTTGTGGGTGTATTTAAAGAAAAAACTAGAAAGTTTGGCGTCGGAATATAGAGTTGGACGTATGATACGCCCATGGTCGGCGTATCATACACCAGTTGTCAACAACTTTCCCACTTTCATGAAATTTCAAGATATTTAACGATATTCAACCTCAATTCGATCAACAACTTTTTCCAGCCGAATCTAGGTGATCTTGAGGTGTCTTTTTGTGCTTGCAAGATTCCTAATACACACAAGAATCATCATTGATCATTGATCATCATCAAAACAAGATTAAAGATTCAACGAAGACCATAAGTGGCTA
Organism: Flaveria trinervia; assembly: GCA_025506515.1. Classification (NCBI taxonomy): domain Eukaryota; kingdom Viridiplantae; phylum Streptophyta; class Magnoliopsida; order Asterales; family Asteraceae; genus Flaveria; species Flaveria trinervia. The sequence goes on from CM046447.1 coordinate 90,962,310, forward strand.
ATCATTTCGTGATTGCTTCCGGGAGAATTGATTATGTTAAGTAAGACTTTTTATGTGTTTTCATTAGGGTTTTGTTAGACAACATCTTTTGAATGTAAGTTTAACTTTTGGTTACGTTAATAGATTTGTTTATAAACAAAGTTGCTTGTTGAAATTATCTATTTTCGGTTTCCTTGCATGGTGAAATCACTAAAATCGAGAGGTAACTTGATATAGACGAGTTAATAACATAGTGAATGACCGAGTCTTAAAATTTGATCCTTTGTTATTACGTTAATTAAAAAGTAAAAGTCTTTAGATATAGGTTTGTAACACCCGGATATCTTCTTTAAAGCCGACGAAAGAAGCAAAAGAAATAAATTTCAAAGCCGGGGGACCAAACTTGCCAAACGGGAGAAAGATTGGATGAGTGGGGGATTAAGAGGGGAGGGCAGCCCACACCTTCCCCACACTCACCAAAAAAAATCTGCCATAGAGAGAAGAGAGGAAGAAAAAGGGGAAAAGCTTGGTTCTTGTGGATTAGAGCGTGAAAGTCGAAGTGTAGCGGGTTGAATCGAAGCTCTACTCGACGGTGTTGTTTGTGTGAGTTCTAGGACCCATCTTTTACATATTTTTGAATGATTTTAGGGCTGGAACACATCCGAAACCTGTTTTTGAAGTGTGTATGTTGAACCCGTGTGTATGTGTTTGTGTGTGATGCAAGTGGAGTTTGTTTTCGGGCTTGTGTGTGCTTGTATTGTGTTATGGTATGTGTTTTTAAGGTTTAGGATGGTTGATTTGGGCTTAGAACGAGTTTGGGAGGGTTTAGAGGCTAAAAATCGCAGATTGGGTTCGGATGAACTGCATTCTACATTAGCTAGGGCTAGGCGACCGACTGGAGGCCATACGGCCGAAAGGAGTGCGATGAGGTTCATACACCTGGGTACTCATCCGCATTGGGTTTAGTCACCCATGGTGTCCATCAGCATAGGTCCATTCACATAGGGTTCATTCGCTTGATGTCCATTCACCTTAGTGTTCAGTCGCCTGGGAGGCCATGCGACTGAAGGGTGCCCATGCGCCCAAGTAGGGCTTGTGTACCCGAGAGAATATAGTTTATTTACTAACTTTCAGGGGAAAGTGCAGATCTAAGTTTTGACGTGGAAGATTCCCGGGAGTTCATGTAAGATAACTTTAGAGGTTATAACGTTATGTTGGTCATGGATGACGATGATGTATGATGTTGTGTGTTTATGCATGATGGTATGTATGATACGTGTTATGTATGTATGATGCCCGTATGATGATGTTGACTGTGTATGTTATGTTCCTTATTTTTGTGTGATTATTTTCCTCAGCTTTGCGTTAAATGTTAATGAATGAAATGAAAAGTATTATGTAACGTAAAGTGGAAGATAATGAAAAGAGGAACGAAATGAAAAATACATGCATTAAAGAACGAACGAACGCAAGAAAGTCTTGCAGGCAAATGTATGGAGGTTCACACTCAATAAGGAGTGTTAGCTCAACCGTGTGCGGGTTAGCTACCTCATGAGGATGCATACCGGGGCTAGATCCATGTGATCAAGCATATGTATAGAGGTTCACACCCAATGAGGGGTTGTCAACTCAACTGTGTGCGGGTTAAATACCCATGAGGATGCACACAGGGATTCAGTCTTTGTGATTGACCAGATGTATGGGGTCCTTGTCCCTAAACCCTAGATGAATTGCTTGGTACTCTAGAGGGGGGTTAAGCACATGACAGGACCTACATGAAAACGAAAGATAATATAAGTACGAAATGAACGATGATGAAGATAATAACTATTATCTATGTGTACGTAAATGTGTGATCACGTTTAAGACTGTTATGATTTGAAAGAAAGAAATGTACGGTTTTTAAATGAAAGATAAAGTATGTTTTATTATAAAACTAGAACTCACTCAGCAACACTGACTTATATGTTTCCAGTTGGCAGGTAACGTTGCTGAGGATGGCACGGGGCGGCTACTCGGCTCTTTTGTTCGGCATTCTTTTGATTAATGTTTTTGCATTGTAATGCGAATGAATGATGTTTTGAAACAAACGTTTGTATTAACTTGCAAAAGCATTTGTAATGATATGAAAAGTTATTTTTATGTTTCCACTGTAATGTTTTATGAATGTTAAATGTAAAGTTATACGTTTTATGTGCAATGATTTACCAGCTGTAAGCATTCCTGGAACGGGGCCTTACAAGTTGGTATCAGAGCCAAAGTTTAAATGAAATGGGTAAATTTTCAAAACAAACCTTAACTTAAACTGAAAATGGGACGAAAAAGGAAAGGATGCCAGTCTGAGTAGCTGCGTGCCATCAGGTATTTTTGTAATGTTAACCGGTATTATGTGCGCATGTTATGTGGTTATGTGTTGTTTGTAGATTTAGGTAATGCTTAGGGTATAAAGAGTAAAGTAAGTGGCTAATGACAACTGGCCACTATAATTAGAAACTTACTATACTTGACATAAACTGAGCTGTTCCCTTGAATGACCGTGTTGGTGTTTGAATCTTTCAGTGTGCGTGTGAATGGCCTGTGGTAGATCTTCGGAAGCTTCATGTGGTGGAGGTTCTGGTGCTGAACCGCGACTCAAGAGGGGAAGACCCAGAGTTGAAAAGGTGGTTCCTGAAGAACCAGAGACCCCTCATCCGGAGGGTGGCGATGAAAGCCCCAATCTGAGAGCCTCAGTGAAAGAGGCGGTGGTGGAAGAAGTTCATCAAGTCATGCAGATGATCTTATCGTCTGTAGTGCTGAAGTGATTAAAGTTGTACGGGAGGGGGAGAGGAAAGAAAGAAGTAGACCTACGGACGAAAGGAGACAGCCTGAGACTCAGACGGTTTTGTCTGACGTGTGGGAAGCCTGGTCATATGGCTAGACACTGTAGGGGTATGAGGTGTTTCAACTGTGAGGAAAATGGTTATATGAGTAGGGATTGTAAGAAGCCGAGGGCTAAGGGTTCTGGGGTGAAGAAGACTAGAGGAGAAGGACCAAGGGCGAACGCCAGGGCATTCACTATGACACAGGAGGAGGCTAGGACGGACCCTGATGTTGTGTCCGGTACGTTTCTAGTGAACCAAACTTTAGCTTCTGTGTACATTGATTCTGGTGCCAGTAAAAGTTTTATCTCCGCTGCTTTCTGTGCTAAGCTGCCTCTTAGTAGTAGATGTGTTGATGCGCCCTTTGATGTAGAAACCGCCATAGGTAAGTCTACCAGAATTTCGGAGATGATAGAAGACTGTGATGTGGAATTAGAAGGTCACAAATTTCCGGTTAGACCCTTCGTGATGACCTTAGGTGGTTTCGATTTGGTTCTCGGGATGGATTGGTTGGCGGACTATGAGGCGAACATGTGTGTCGCCAGAAGATGATTCATTTGACAGCGCCTGACGGGAGTTTGGTAACTATTTATGGGGATCGGGTCACGACGATCCCGAAAGTAATCTCAATGCGGTGGCGGGAAAGTGCATGAGGCGTGGATGCAGTGCTTACTTGGCCTATGTAAAGGATGTGGATATGCAAGCACCACAACTGTCTGAAGTACCGTTTGTGTGTGACTTTCCAGACATGTTCCCAGAAGACTTACCAGGAGTGCCACCTGACCGAGAGATCGAGTTTTAGATTGATCTGATACCGGGTGCCCAACCTGTTGCAAAGGCACCGTATCGGTTGGCTCCGACTGAGATGAAAGAGTTGATGGAGCAGTTGCAAGAGCTGCTTGATAAGGGGTTTATTAGACCGAGTATCTCTCCTTGGGGTGCTCCGGTCTTATTCGTGAAAAAGAAAGACGGTAGTATGAGGATGTGTATTGACTACCGTGAGCTGAATAAGTTGTCGATAAAGAATCGGTACGCGTTACCGAGGATTGATGATTTGTTTGATCAGCTTCAAGGTGCCAGTTGGTTTTCAAGGATAAATCTTTGATCTGGCTACCATCAGCTAAAGGTGAAGGAGCAGGATATTCCTAAAATAGTTTTTTGCATACATTATGGTCACTACGCGTTCCTTGTTATGTCATTTGGTTCTACCAACACACTAGCTGCTTTTATGGATCTAATGAATCGAGTGTGTCGTCCAATGTTGGATAAATCAATGATTGTGTTTATTGATGATATTCTAATTTATTCGAAGAAGTGAGATTGAGCATGTCGGTCACATTCGGGAGGTTTTGGAGACGTTGAGAAAGGAGAAATTGTATGCCAAGTTCTCCAAGTGCACGTTCTGGTTGCGCGAGTTTCAATTCTTTGGTCACGTGGTGAATCTTGACGGGATTATGGTGGACCCGACAAAGGTGGAGGCGGTGATGCAATGGAAGTCCCCAAAGACGCCATCCGAGATTCGTAGTTTCTTGGGTCTGGCGGGCTACTAAAGAAGATTCATCCAAGACTTTTCTAAGATTGCTTCTCCACTAACTTAGTTGACCCGGAATGATGTGAAGTTTGTATAGAGTCAAGCTCAAGAGAAGGCCTTCGAGGAATTGAAGGCGAGATTGACTCAAGCTCCTGTTCTATCATTACCCGATGGAAGTGAAGAGTTGGTGATTTATTCTGATGCTTCCTACTCGGGGTTGGGGTGTGTCTTAATGCAGAGAGGGAAGGTTATAGCCTATGCATCCCGACAGTTGACGGTTCATGAGGTCAATTATCCTACTCATGACTTGGAGCTAGCAGTTGTGGTCTTTGCACTAAATATTTGGAGGCACTATCTTTACGAGACGAAGTGCACCATATTCACTGACCACAAGAGCTTGAAGTAGTTCTTTGAGCAAAAGGACCTGAACATGAGGTAGAGGTGATGGTTAGAGCTCATAAAGGATTATGATTACGAGATCCACTACCATCCGGGCAAAGCCAATGTGGTGGCAGATGCCCTTAGCCGAAAGGAGAGGCCCGAGCCGATTTGGGTGAAGGCCTACTAGCTGATCATGACCTCTGATGTGATAAATCAAGTTAAGGAGTTTGAAGATGAGGCATTGAAAGAAGATCATCTTAACTCTGAAAGAATGAGAGGTCTGGTTGCGGGATTGGGAGAGAACACACTTGGTGTTAGAACCCGATTTGGATAAATGTGGATTCCTTGTTTTGGGGATCTACGGGTGAAGATTTTAAATAAAGCTCATAAGACTCGATACTCTATTCATCCTGATGCCACAAAGATGTATCAAGACATGAAGAAAGATTATTGGTGGCTGGGTATAAAGCGCGACGTGGTGGAGTATGTGAGTAAATGCCTTACTTGTCTACAGGTGAAGGCCGAGCACCAGAAGCCGTATGGGAAGATCCAACCTCTGGATATACCGGAATGGAAGTGGGAACACATCACCATGGATTTCATTACAAAGCTGCCGCGTACCCCGAAAGGGTATGATGTTATATGGGTGGTTGTTGATCGTTTGACGAAGAGTGCTCATTTTCTACCAATCCGCGAGACATATTCATCCGAGAGGTTGGCTAATCTTTTCATTAAGGAGATTGTAACTCCTCATGGTGTGCCGGTGTCTATTGTGTCTGATCGTGACACCCGGTTTACATCCAAATTCTGGAAGAAATTCCACGACACTATGGGGACGAGGTTACACATTAGCATAACTTATCATCCTCAGACTGATGGTCAGTTAGAGAGGACCATTCAGACATTAGAGGAAATGCTTCGGGCATGTGTTATCAATTTTGGAGGAAGTTGGGATGACCACTTACCGTTAGCCGAGTTCTCATACAACAACAGTTATTATGCCAACATTGGTATGCCACCATATGAGATGCTATACGGTAGGAGATGCAGAACACCAGTCTGTTGTGGTGATATTGGTCATAAAGAGTTAAGGAGCGTCGAGGTGATCGAGGCTACGACTGAGAAGCTTGAAAAGATCAAAGCCTTCATGAAGGCAGCCAAAGATAGACAAAAGTCGAATGCTGATAAATGACGTAGACCAATTGAGTTTAAGGTGGGTGACCGGGTTATGTTGAAGGTCTCACCTTGGAAGGGGATCATCTGATTCAGAAAGCAGGGCAAGTTGAGCCCAGTGTATATAGGGCCTTTCCGAATTGTTGCTCGAGTAGGAGAGGTGGCCTATAGACTAGAATTACCGGATGAATTAAGTGAAATTCACCCGACATTCCATATATCTCATTTGAGGAAGTGTCTAGCAGATGAAGATATGATTTTTCCATTGGAGGACATCGAAGTAGATGAATGGCTCAATTATGTGGAGCTAACAATGGCAATAATCGATCGAAAAGAAAAGAGACTGAGGAATAAAGTGGTTCCTCTTGTGCGTGTACAGTGGAAGCACCAGAAATGATCCGATTCTACGTGGGAGACTAAATAAGAAATGAGGCAGTATTACCCACGTTTGTTCGAGGAATAATAGGTTTTGGGGATGAAACCTATATAAGGGGGGTGGACTCGTAACACCCGGATATCTTCTTTAAAGCCGACGAAAGAAGCAAAAGAAATAAAGTCCAAAGTCGGAAGACCAAACTTGCCAAAAAGGGAGAAAGATTGGATGAGTGGGGGATTAAGAGGGGAGGGCAGCCCACACCCTCCCCACACTCACCAAAAAAAATCTGCCATAGAGAGAAAAGAGGAAGAAAAAGGGAAAAAGCTTGGTTCTTGTGGATTAGAGCGTTAAAGTCGAAGTGTAGCGGGTTGAATCGAAGCTGTACTCGATGATGTTGTTTGTGTGAGTTCTAGGACCCCTCTTTTACATATTTTTAAATAATTTTGGGGCTGGAACACATCTGAAACCCGTTTTTGAAGTGTGTGTGTTGAACCCGTGTGTATGTGTTTGTGTGTGATGCAAGTGGAGTTTGTTTCGGGCTTGTGTGTGCTTGTATGGTGTTGTGGTATGTGTTTCTAAGGTTTAGGATGGTTGATTTGTGCTTAGAACAAGTTTGGGAGGGTTTAGAGGCCAAAATTCGCAGATTGGGTTCGCGATGAACTGCATTCTGCATCAGCTAGGGCTAGGCGACCGACTGGAGGCCATACGGCCTAAAGGAGTGCGACTGAGGTTCATTCGCATGTGAGTCATGCGACTGGAGTCCATTCTCTTGTGAGTCACACAATTGAGGACCATTCGCATGGGGAGTCACGCGACTGAGGGTCCATACACCTAGGTCCATCCCGCATTAGGTCCATTCGCATGAAACCCATCCGCATTAGATTCAATCGCATGTGAGTCGTGCGACTGAAGGTCCATACACATGGGTACTCATCCGCATTGGGTTCAGTCTCCCATGGTGTCCATCCGCATAGCTCCATTCGCATAGGGTTCATTCGCCTGATGTCCATTCACCTAAGTGTTCAGTCGCCTGGGAGGCCATGCGACTGAAGGTTGCCCATGTGCCCATGTAGGGCTTGTGTACCCGAGAGAATATAGTTTATTTACTAACTTTCGAGGGAAAGTGCAGATCTAAGTTTTGAATGTTTCTGAATGATTTGGGGCTGGAACACATCTGAAAATCAGGTTTTTGAGTGTGTGCATGTTTGACCCGTAGGCGTATATGTATGTGTGTGTGTGTGTATGATGCATTTGAGCCTTGTTTGTGAGCTTGTGTGTGCTTGAATGGTGTTATGGTATGCATTCCTAAGGTTTAGGATGGTTGATTTGGGCTTAGAATGGGTTTAGATGAGCTTAGAGGTCGAAAATGGCAGATTAGGTTCGGGATGAACTGCATTCTACACCAGCTAGAGCTAGGCGATCGACTGGAGGCCATACGGCTGATTGAGGTGCGATTGCGGTTCATTCACAAGATTGGGGTCCATTTGCACGGCTGAGAGTTCATTCGCATGATTGGGAGCCCAGTGGCATAAGTGCTCATCCGCATTAGTTCCATTCGCATGAGGCCTATCCGCATTAAGTTCATTCGCACGTTTGGGTGTTCATTCGCATTAGTGTTCATCCGCATTGGTTCAATCGCATGATGTTCAGTCGCATGGAGGCCATGCGACTAAAGGGCGTCCATACGCCCGAATAGGGCTGTTGCACCCAAGGAGAAGTGTAGTTTAACTTCTGACTTTCGGGGGAAAGTGCAGATGTAAGTTTTGACGTAAAGGTTCCCGTAAGAGCATGTAAGATGACGTTTGAGGCCTTAGAGAGCATGTTAGGCATGATGATGATGATGTTGCATGATTATGCATGATATGTATGTATGTATGATGTTGCCCTATATGATGCTGATGACTATGTATGTTATGTTCCATATCATGATGTATGTTTATCTTTTGTGTGGCTTTACGTGTCATGTTAATGAATGAATGAAAGTATTATGTAACGTAAAATGAAAGATAATGAAAGAGGAACATGAAGTAAGAATGCATGAATTAATGAACAATGATGTAATGAAAGTCTTTCAAGCGCTGTATGTTGGGACACACCATTAAGGTGTTAGCCCAACGGTGTGCGGGTTCGCTACCCCAGGAGGATGCACATCGGCGTCTTTCTTTGTGATTGACCATATGTATGAACCATTGTTGCGTGCCTTAGGTACTATGACCATTTGGTGCCGAGCACCACCGATGAAGGTCTTTTATAGGCTTAGGTCCAGTACCATGAGACTGAAGGGCATCGCATATGACAGTGGTATACCTAAACTTTACCTTAGGTACTGTGACCATTTGGTGTCGAGCACCACCGATGAAGGTCTTTCATAGGCTTAGGTCCAGTACCACAAGACTGTAGGGTAAAGTTCATGGTGATGACGAAAGAAAATTATGTAATGATGAACGAATGATGAAGATAATAATTATTATCTATGTGTACGTATGATGTATGTACGTATGATGTATGTTCGCATGAAGGAAAAGAACGGTTTTAACGAAAGAAAAGTATGTTTTATTTTATAAAACTAGAACTCACTGAGCAACACTGACTTTGATGTATTTCCAGTTGGCAGGTTATGATTGCTGAGGATGGCACTAGGCGGATACTCAGCTCTTTTGGATGGCATTCTTTTGTTAATGTTTTTGCATTGTAATACGAACAAATGATGTTTTGAAATGAACGCTTGTATTAACTTTCAAAAGCATTTGTAATGAAATGAAAAGTTATTTTTATGTTTTCGCTGCAATATTTTCATAAGGCAAAATGTAATTATATATTTTATGTGCGATGAGGATCCAACTGTAAGCATCCCGGGAACGGGGCCTTACAAGTTGGTAAGTTGGTATCAGAGCCAAAGTTTAAGTGAAATGGGTAAATTTTCAAAATAAACCTTAACTTAAAGTGAGAATGGATGGAAAGGAAAGGGATGCCAATCTGAGTAGCTGCGTGCCATCAGGTATTTTCGTAAAGTTAACCGGTATTATGTGCGCATGTGATGTGTTATGTGTTGTTTGTGGATTTAAATACTGATATAGTCAGAATAGGTAATGCTCAGGGTGTGAAGAGTTAAGTAAGTGGCTAATCACAACTGGCCACTGTAATTAGAGACTTACTATACTTAACATAAACTGAGCTCTTCCCTTGAATGTCCGTGTTGGTGTTTGAATCTTTCAGTGTGCGTGTGAATAGCTGGTGGTAGGTCTTCGAAAGCTTCACGTGGTGGGGGTTACGATGCTGAACCGCGACCCAAGAGAGGGAGACCCAGAGTTGAGAAGGTGCTTCATGAAGAACCAGAGACCCCTCATCCGGAGGGTGGCGACGAGAGCCCCAATCTGAGAGCCTCAGTAAATGAGGCTGTTATGCAAGAAGTTCATCAGGTCTTGCAGACAATCTTACCATATATGGTTACCAAAGTGATTAAAGCAGTACGAGAAGGGGAAAGAAAGGAGAGGAACAGGTCCTCGGGAGGACGAGAGCAACCGGAGCCTGAAACGGTTCTCTCGGATGATGAAGAAGAGGAGGAAGAAGAAGAGTCTGCACCAGAGGTGGCACGAGGCTGTAACTCAGGGGTGTTTATGAGATGCAAGCTCCCAACGTTTGATGGAAACAACACTGCTGCTGTTGCTCACCGGTGGGTGAAGGAAATGGAGGTTGTTCTTGTATCAGCGAGTGCCGGGAGGACCAAAAGGTGAAGTTTGCTACCCATTCATTTGTAGACTCGGCTCTTTGCTGGTAGGACAATATAGTCCAAGCCGAGGGTAGCATGGCCATTGGGAGAATGAGATGGTCTGAACTAAAGAAGTTGGTGATTGAGGAGTTCTACCCTCATAGAGAAATGGGGATAAGGTTGAGAGAAAGTTCCTACAACTGGAGGCGAGAACGATGACACACCAGCAGTACACTACAAAGTTCAACAAGATTGCATATCTGGTGCCGGATCAGGTGACACCTCTGTCTCGAAAGATCAAGAGGTATATTCAGGGTTTGCCAGCGGATATTTGTAGGCACATGATCGCTGCCCGGCCGAGCACGTTTAGGTTGGCGATGGATTTGGCAGGGAGACTGTATGATGAGAGATCGGTGGCGGTGACCGAAGGTGGCAGGAAGAGCTGTGGTGATCGAAACTGGCAGGGGAAGAGGTTTGGTCGATGTGATGCCTCGAGGGGTAAGAAGAAGGCACGGATGGACGACCGTCGTGTGGTCACATCGGGGACATGTATGAAGAAGTGCGGAAGGTGTGGGAGAGAGCATAGTGGGGAATGTAGGATTGGGTTGAACTTTTGCTTCAAATGTGGGAAGGCGGGGCACATGGCAAAGGATTGTCGTATTGTCTGGTGCTATAACTGTGGTGAAGAGGGTCACATGAGTAGGGATTGCAAGAAACCGAGGGATGAGGGTTCCGGGGCGAAGAAGACGGGGAGTGAAGGGCCGAGAGCAAGCGCCAGGGCGTTCACCATGACATAGGAGGAAGCTAGGACGGACCCTGATGTTGTGTCTAGTATATTTATGGTGAACCAAACTTTAGCGTCCTATGTTATTTGATCTGGGTGCTAGTAAAAGTTTTATTTCTGCTACTTTCTATGCTAAGCTGCCTGTTAGTATTAGACGTGTTGATGTGCCCTTCGATGTTGAAACTACCATAGGTAAGTTTACCAGGATTTCTGAGATGATAGAGAACTGTGATGTGGAGCTAGAAGGTCATAAGTTTCATGTTAGACCGTTCGTGATGCCCTTAGGTGGTTTTGATTTGGTTCTTGGAATGGATTGGTTGGCGGACTCGAGGAAAACATTATGTGTCGCAAGAAGATGATTCATTTGACAACGCCTAACGGGAGTTTGGTAACTGTTTATGGGGATCGGGTTACTACGATCCCGAAAGTAATCTCAATGGCGGTGGCGGGAAAGTGTATGAGGCATGGGTGTAGTGCCTACTTGGCTTATGTAAAGGATGTGGATACGCCAACACGACAACTATCTGATGGACCGTTTGTGTGTGACTTTAAACGTGTTCCCGGAAGACTTACCAGGAGTGCCACCTGATCGATAGATCGAGTTTCAGATTGACCTAATACCGGGTGCCCAGCCTGTTGCCAAGGCACCATATCGGTTGGCTCTGACGGAGATGAAGGGGTTAATGGAGCAGTTGCAAGAGCTGCTTGATAAGGGGTTCATCAGACCGAGTATCTCTCCTTGGGGTGCTCCGGTCTTGTTTGTGAAGAAGAAATGCGGTAGTATGAGAATGTGTATTGACTACCGTGAGCTGAACAAGTTGACGATAAAGAACCGATACCACTTACCAAGAATTGATGACTTGTTTGATCAGCTTCAAGGTGCTAGTTGGTTTTCAAGGATAGACCTTCGATCTGGTTACCATCAGTTGAAGGTGAAAGAGCAGGATATCCCTAAGACAGCTTTTCGCACGCGCTATGGTCACTACGAGTTTCTTGTCATGTCTTTTTGTTTGACCAATGCGCCAGCTGCTTTTATGGATCTGATGAACCATGTGTGTTGGCCGATGTTGGATAAATCAGTGATCGTGTTTATTGATGATATCCTGATTTATTCGAAGAGTGAGATTGAGCATGCCGGTCACATTAGGGAGGTTCTGGAGATGCTGAGGAGGGAAAAGTTGTATGCAAAATTCTCCAAGTGCGCATTCTGGTTGCACGAAGTTTAGTTCTTGGGTCATGTGGTAAATCCTGACGGGATTATGGTGGACCCGGCAAAGGTGGAGGCGGTGATGCAATGGAAGTCTCCAAAGACGCCATCCGAGATTCATAAATTCTTGGGTTTGGTGGGCTACTACAGAAGATTCATCCAAGACTTTTCTAAGATCGCTTCTCTACTAACCAAGTTGACCCGAAAAGATGTGAAGTTTGTATGGGGTCAAGCTCAAGAGAAGGCATTCGAAGAATTGAAGGCAAGGTTGACTCAAGCTTATGTTCTGTCGTTACCCAATGGGAGTGAAGATCTGGTGGTTTATTCTGATGCTTCCTACTCGGGGTTGGGGTGCGTTTTAATGCAAAGAGGGAAGGTTATAACCTATGCATCCTGACAGTTGAAGGTTCATGAGGTCAATTATCCTACTCATGACTTGGAGCTAGCAGTCGTGGTCTTTGCACTAAAGATTTGGAGGCACTATCTTTACGGGACAAAGTGCACCATTTACACTGACCACAAGAGCTTGAAGTATTTCTATGAGCAGAAGGATCTGAACATGAGGCAGAGACGGTGGTTGGAACTTATCAAGGATTATGATTGTGAAATCCATTACCATCCGGGCAAAGCCAACGTGGTGGCGGATGCGCTTAGTTGAAAAGAGAGGCCCGAGCCGATTCGAGTGAAAGCTTATCAGCTAGTCATGACCTCTGATGTGATGAAACAAGTCAAAGAGTTTCAAGATGAGGCATTGAAAGAAGATCATCTTAACTCTGAGGGAATGAGAGGTCTGGTCGCAGAATTGGGTGAAAACACGCTTAGTGTTAGAACTCAATTCAGGAGAACATGGGTTCCTCGTTTTAGGGATCTACGGGTGAAGATTTTAGATGAAGCTCACAAGACTCGATACTCTATTTATCCAGGTGCCACAAAGATGTATCAAGACATGAAGAAGTATTACTGGTGGCCGGGTATGAAACGCGACGTGGTGGAGTATGTGAGTAAATGCCTTACTTGCCTACAGGTGAAGGCCGAGCATCAGAAGCCGTATGGAAAGATCTAACCCTTGGATATACCGGAATGGAAGTGTGAGAATATCACCATGGATTTCATTACGAAGCTGCCGCATACCCCGAAAAGGTATGATGCCTTATGGGTGATTGTTGACCGTCTGACGAAGAGTGCTCACTTCCAACCGATCCGCGAGACATATTCATCTGAGAGGTTGGTGGATCTATTCATTAAGAAAATTGTAACTCGTCATGGTGTGCCGGTGTCTATTGTATTTGATTGTGATACCCGGTTCACATACAAATTCTAGAAGAAATTCCATGACGCCATGGGGACGAGGTTACATATTAGAACGGCTTATCATCCCCAAACTGATGGTTAGTCAGAAAGGACCATTCAGACATTGGAAGACATGCTTCAGGCATGTGTGATTGATTTTAGGGGAAGTTGGGATGACCACCTACCGCTAGCCGAATTCTCATATAACAACAACTTTCATGCCAGCATTGGTATGCCACCATATGAGATGTTATATGATATGAGATACAGAACACCCGTTTATTGGGGTGATATTGGTCAGAAGGAATTGGGGAGCGTCGAGGTAATCAAGGCTACGACTGAGAAGCTTGAGAAGATCAAAGCCTTCATGAAGGCAGCCAAAGATAGACAAAAGGCGTATGCCGATAAACTGCGCACACCGATTGAGTTCCAGATGGGTGATCACGTTATGTTGAAGGTCTCACCTTGGAAGGGTATCATTCGTTTCCGAAAGCAGGGCAAGTTGAGCCCGAGATACAAAGGCCCTTTTCGAATCGTTGCTCGAGTAGGAGATGTGGCCTATAGACAGGAGTTACCGGATGAGTTAAGTGGAATTCACCCGACATTCCATGTATCTCATCTGAGAAAGTGCTTAGCTGATGAAGACATGATTGTTCCACTGGAAGATATCGAAGTAGACGAACGGCTCAATTACGTGGAGCAACCGGTGGCAATCATCGATCAAAAGGAAAATAAAGGCTGACAAATAAAGTGGTTCCTCTTGTGCGTGTACAGTGGAAGCACAGGAAGGGATCCGAGTCAACGTGGGAGACCGAAGAAGAAATGAGATAACATTAGCCACGTTTGTTCGGGGGATAACAGGTTTCGGGGACGAAACCTATTTCAGGGGGGTGGACTTGTAACACCCGGTTATTTATTTATTTTGAAGCCAACGAAGGAAGAAAAGAAATAAAGTCCAAAGTCGAGGGACCAAACTCACCAACGAGAGAAAGTTGGGTAAGTGGGGGTATATAAAGGGAGAGTGCAGCCATTACCCTCTCCCCACACCCACATTTTCAACCAAAGAAAGAGGAGAAGAGAGAAAGAAGAGAAAAAGGGAGAAAAAAAGTTGGTTTGGGTTGGTTCGAGTGAGCCAAAATCGTTGAGAAGCGAGTCAAATCGAAGCTCTACTCGTTTTGTCATTTGTGTGAGTTCTAGGACCCCTCCTTTAAACGTTTTTGAATAATTTAGGGCTGGAACACATCTGAAAATCAGGTTTTTGAGTGTGTGCATGTTTGACCCGTAGGCGTATGTGTATGATGCGTTTGAGCCTTGTATGTGAGCTTGTGTGTGCTTGGATAGTGTTGTGGTATGCATTCCTAAGGTTTAGGATGGTTGATTTGGGCTTAGAATGGGTTTAGATGAGCTTGGAGGTCGAAAATGGCAGATTAGGTTCGGGATGAACTGCATTCTGCACCAGCTAGGGCTTGGTGACCGAATGGAGGCCATACGGCTGACTGAGGTGCGATTGGGGTTCATTCGCATGATTGGGGTTCATTCACATGATTGGGGTCCATTCGCACGACTGAGAGTTCATTCGCATGATTGGGAGCCCAGTCGCATAAGTGCTCATCCGCATTAGTTCCATTCGCATGAGGTCCATCCGCATTAAGTTCATTCGCACGATTGGGTGTTCATTCGCATGAGTGTTCATCCGCATTGGTTCAATCGCATGATGTTCAGTCGCATGGAGGCCATGCGACTGAAGGGTCTCCATACGCCCGAATAGGACTGTTGCACCCGAGGAGAAGTGTAGTTTAACTTTTGATTTTCGGGGGAAAGTGCATATGTAAGTTTTGACGTAAAGGTTCACATAAGAGCATGTAAGATGATGTTTGAGGCCTTAGAGAGCATGTTGGGCATGATGATGATGATGTTGCATGATTATGCATGATATGTATGTATGTACGATGTTGCCCTGTATGATGCTGATGACTGTGTATGTTATGTTCCTTATCATGATGTATGTTTATCTTTCCTATGGCTTTACGTGTCATGTTAATGAATGAATGAAAGTATTATGTAACGTAAAGTGAAAGATAATGAAAGAGGAACATGAAGTAAGAATGCATGCATTAATGAACGATGATGTAATGAAAGTCTTACAAGCGCTGTATGTCGGGACACGCCATTAAGGTGTGCGGGTGCGCTACCCCGGGAGGATGCACATCGGGGTCTTTCTTTGTGATTGACCATATGTATGAACCATTGTTGCGTGCCTTAGGTACTGTGACCATTTGGTGCCGAGCACCACCGATGAAGGTCTTTTATAGGCTTAGGTCTAGTACCACGAGACTGAAGGGCATAGCATATGACAGTGGTATACTGAACTTTACCTTAGGTACTGTGACCATTTGGTGCCGAGCACCACCGATGAAGGTCTTTTATAGGCTTAGGTCCAGTACCACGAGACTGAAGGGTAAATTTCATGGTGATGACGAAAGGAAAAGATGTAATGATGAACAAACGATGAAGATAATAACTATTATCTATGTGTACGTATGATGTATGATCGCATGAAGGAAAAGAACAGTTTTAATGAAAGAAAAGTATGTTTTATTTTATAAAACTAGAACTCACTCAGCAATGCTGACTTTGATGTGTTTCCAGTTGGCAGGTAATGATTGCTGAGGATGGCACGAGGCGGCTACTCAGCTCTTTTGGATGGCATTATTTTGTTAATGTTTTTCTATTGTAATGCGAATGAATGATGTTTTGAAATAAACGCTTGTATTTACTTGCAAAAGCATTTGTTATGATATGAAAGTTATTTTTATGTTTCCGCTGCAATATTTTCATAAGGCAAATGTAATTATATGTTTTATGTGCGATGAGGATCCAATTGTAAGCGTCTCGGGAACGAGACCTTACAAGTTGGTATCAGAGCCAAAGTTTAAATCATTACATTACAAACAAGATATAAACAAAAACATAATGTTTCAATTAAACTAAGTCCATGTCCTATATGAGCACGATGAGATCCTCTAGTATCAAACCTGAAACATATTAAAAATAAAGGGTCAACTTTGAAAGTTGGTGAGTTCCATGGGTTAAACACACACACACATAAACAAACACACACACACATATATATATATATGTATGTATATATATATATATATCAAAATATTTACAAGTAACAATTTATGTCAATGGTTATTGCAGGATCGATGTTTGTCACTAAACACTTATGTTTTTCTCTCAAACTCACCTAGAACAACACTCAGTTTAAGATAGAATCAGTAAGAGTTGATCACGATATAGAAAGTAATAAAGAACACAGGAAGTAATTTTCAAGGTACTTTTATATATTGCTTCCCAACTCAAAATACAAGACTCTTACAAGTAGTATTTGTTGTTGTTGTTTTGAGTTACAAAGAGAACTTATATATAATACTACCTACAGCCAGATGTACTTTGATACCAGCTGGGATCCTCTAGCTAAAGTCTATACTACAAGACTAAAGCTTAAGGTATCTCGGATAAAGTCGTATCTGAGATTTGGTAGTCAGGACATGTCCCTAACTTACCTTTTGTCACCAACTAAAGTTGGTAACATGTATTATCATGAAAAGGTGAACAGTGGAATAAAGTATGGTCAACTGCATCGGTCTTTAGGAAGAAGCCAAACAGTATCAGAGGTCTGCAACGGAGTGTCAGAGACCATACTTGTGTCCACTAGTCATAGTAGTGTCTTCCGAAGGTTAAATGGCTTCGGAAGAGTAAGTACTTCCGAAGACATTTATACTTCGGAAGAGGCTGCTTCTTCCGAGGCTTGGAGACTTCTTGTTTTCATCATACTTCGAAAGTGTTCTTTAGTTCATTCTTCTAAGGCTTGAACTTCGGAAGTATACACTCGACTTCGGAAGTAGAGTTCTTGTCTTCGGAAGTTGATCTTTCACTTTGTCTTTGGAAGAACTCTACAACCTTCGGAAGTTCCATGCTAAGCTTCGGAAGCCTTTGCATTCAATACCAAAATTATCTAAGTGACTTAGTTTTGGTTGCATTAGCCTTCTTCTTGATCCAACAAACTCCCTCTAGGCTGATGCTACCAAAACTTCACTTGTTTCTGCTTCTTAAAACTTTCAGCACCAAGGAGAGTAAATATTTGTGTGTCTCCTTGTTCTTCCCTGATGTGGTGCTGAGAAGTTTGTACAGATCCTTGGTGGATAGAAAATCCAGTCTGTCACCTTGGATAACATGTACCCTCTATTGTTGCCCTCTGAAAAGAGTTAGTTGATGGGAACTGTAATCATCTTCCCATTTGACTATAGGTTCTAATTCTAGACCCTCCACCATCTGTAGAAAGGCAGTGCCTTTGGTGGGAGGTCTTTCCTTGTCTTCCTGTCTTTTCAATCTCAACTCTTCTTCAATCTTGGCCTTTGCAATTAACTCGGCTAGGTGAAGGCTGCTAAGATGATTTCTGATGAGAGCAGCAGCTTCGGAGTTGGAGGGGTTGGAGAATGGCCTCTCTGCTAACTCAGCAATATCAAAACTGCTGGAGTGTAGTAGAGAGGTTGCATTAAGCCTATTGACTTCGCCATTCTCCCTTTCCACAACAAAGTTATGAGAAGCTTCATCGAACCTCCACTGGACTATTTTCTTTCTAGGCACAAGAGACTGACTGGGAATCTTGTCCTCTTTCTTAGTGTCGAGCAGAGTCACTAGTTCCTTCTAAGTTTCTTTCGTCATCATTAATGAATCTGAGTTGAGGCCTAGAAGTCTAGCTGCCTAGTCCAGTGTTCCTCTAGGTAAATCAAGAAATTGATCTCTTGTGAGGGAACAAGAGAATCCATCAACATAGGCAATGATAACAGTATCTTTATCACATGAGACTTCGCTCAAAGTAGTGCAGTTGATGAGCTTGGTCTTGATTACCTTAAACTCCTCAAGAGAGAGATGTTGAGAAGGCTGAGGGGATGGTTTGGATGGTAGTTGGGTAGGTTGAGGTTCTGGCTAGTGTTTTGGGTTGAAGGATTGGAAGGTTGGGTGGTTGTGGTGAGGGAGAAGCTGTGGGTAATGGTGTGGGTTCAGGGGTGAAAGGTTCGGTTTTAATGGTGAAGGGTGAAGGTGAGGGTTCAGGTTGAGGTGGAGTGGTTGCAGTGAAGGTCATCCCCTTTACCCTTCGGTACATCTCTTTTCTCTTCCCCATCCGGATGTCAGCCTTGATTTCACTGACAATCCGTTGAAGTGTCTTTTCAGACATGGGACCCACTTGCCTGCCAAAGAAGCCATGAGCCCGAAGATAGTCTTTCATCCAGGCCTTCTCAGTGAGCTTCTTGGTTGCAGTGTCCCTAGCCTTTTCTTCCTTCTTCTTCTTCTCCTTTGCTTTTTCTCTTGCAACTTCTTCCTTTCTTTCTCCATTTGATCATGCTCTTTGTTATAGAGCCAGAGGATCGTATCATCATTGTGTGGAGAAATTTATTGAAGATTAAAGCCTCTGGAGAGTAGGAAGTTTATCCTGTCTCTCCTCAGCTGCAGCTCAGCCTCCTTCTGTTTTTCTTCTTCTTTCTCCAAGGACAACCTGGCTTCTTCTTCAAGTTTCAGCCGGGTTACTTCTCTAGATCCACCAACTCCTCTAGTGGTAGTAGGAGTGTCTCTTATTGGCAGCTCCCATTTGGATAAGCTGGTCAATGATCTCTTCTCTTCTTTTGTTGTTGACCGCCTCCTGATTGGTTGCAGCTGCTTTTGTACTGGCAGCTAGCAACTTCTCAGTTGGAAGTCATCCTTTCTTCTTAACTTCTCAATCTTCTCCTCGTCCTGAAGCTCTTCTGCAGTCAATTTTCTTTTGCCTTTGTCTTTTGAAGTGCTTGACTGTGGTGGTTCTTGAAGAGAGGGTTCTGACTGTGAGAGAGGAGAGATGGTGTCTGTGATGGAGGAAGTTTCAGAAAGTCCTCGCTGTTCACCTCAGATGCCATTTCAAGTATTGTATCTGTGATGATCAGTTCCTCGGACATTTTAAACAGACCTTCCGCAGCTTCCATTTCAGCTTCGGAAGATTCAGCTTGTTTTTCCGAGGCTTTAACTTCAGCTTCGGAAGTTAGAGGAGATGCAGATTCTGTCCCAACTATTTCAGTTGCTGGGCCATCAGTCCCTATTTCCCCTTCGAAATGAATCTTAGGTTCCATGTGGACCTTAGGTTGACCAACTTCTTCCACAGTGGTGGAAGGTGCAGTCAGCCTCTGAAGTTCTTCAGCTCCAAAGTAGAGCATTGCAGCATCTGGCTTGGCTGATCTGTGGAGGATCTCAAAAGAAACTTGGTGAAGAGTTTGTAGAGATCTGAGCATCTTTGAGTCAATCTGTAGAATGAATGAGATGGCTCAGACACAGTGATGATAGGAGTAGATGAAGTTGAAGTTGGAGTTGAAGTGTGGGTCTATTGGGGGTCCTCAAGTGTTTGTCTCTGAACATTCTCCCCCTTTTTGGTAGCATCATCTTGAGAGCTAGATGAGCTAGAGGAAGAAGTTAATAAGACCTGAATAGGTACATGCTTGACAGACCTCTCTGTCCGTTTCTCAGCTAGTTTGGCCTAGAGATTGTCAATCTCAAGTTGCTGAGTGGCGGACCTTGCTTCTAAAGTCCTAACCAAAGATTCAAGGTTTGAGACTTTAGATAGAAGGTCGTGAATGAGGAGTTTCAAGCTTCCTTCATCTTCTTTTGAAGAATCATGGGGAGATGAGGTAACATACCTGGTATGTTCAGCCTCACCACCAGATGTGGTTTCTTGGCACCCTAGTTTCCTATACTCAATGATGTCTCTTTCAGAGTCATCAAAGTGCTCGGTTGCCGCAGATTCAGTCTGAGAGATGTTACCACTATCCACAAGGTTCATTGAGGCACCTTCTGTAGTGGCAGCTGAATCTGCATGAGTCCCCTCCACATCAGTGGGACTCACCTCAGTAATTGGTTGCTGATGGGGGCTAGAGATAAGGGATTTCTTCGGGCTCTATTGATCTTGAAGAGGGTGTTGTAGATCAACTTCATTGCCATGGAGAGATGTTATCTCTTCATCAGTTTTGAATAGAATGTCAGTAAAAGATAGGGAGGTTAAGCCTACTGACTCGGGACCTTGGTCAATGTCTATAGGCATTGAGCCTCTGGTGGGGCTGTCCCTTGTTGGCTGTTCAGAAGAGTGTAGATACTCAATCTGAACGCTGCGGTTTGGGTGTCGGCTCCTGGGTTTGAGACTGAGGAGACTCAAAACCCATATTGAGGTCAAAAAAGGAGGAGAGACCTCAGACTGAGTGGGAGCCCATGTTTCCACTCTAGTCTTTTTGGATTGAACAAAAGGGGCTTGTTCAATCAGAGTAGATTGAACAAGGGTTTGTTTGGGGCATCTTTGATATGTGATGGTGATGGGTGGAGAAGGAAGTGTTGGCATTGTGGTGGTGGTTGCTGGTGTGGGTTCATCCCTGTGGGGTGAACAGGGATGTCACCAGGAGCTATGTGCTCAATCATACCTGGAAGCAGAGTGGTATACCTTCCAGTGAAGTTGGTGGATACCTTCTTCAATGTCTTGAAGATGGTAGGCCGCATGTGGGGGACAGTCAGAGCAGCTGCACAGACAAGCATGCTCTAGTCCAACTCACAGTTGATGATGTGTTGTATGAATCTAGGATACATATAGAATGTCTCCCTTTGTAGATTCCAATCAGATTGGTGAACACAAATCGTGAGTAGTTGAAGCGCAGGCCTCTCACCAATCCATGAACTAAGCATCCTAGTTCATATGGGATTTGATCCCATCCGCCGGACTTGTTGGACAAGCAGTGGAGAACAACATGCAGGAGAAACTTCCAATTGTAAGAGAAGTTGAATTTGTATACCGTTGATGTCACCACCATATCCCATAAGGATGTAGGTGTGTCCAAGTCTGCCTTCGGGAACTCAGTAGGAGCTCCTTCATCATGAAGCTCTAGATGCTCCCTGATGAGTTGTTCAGTAATAATCAACTCCTGTCCACAAATGCTGGACCTCAATACTCGAATCCCATTTAGGGTTTTGGCTTGACCATTTGCCCAAAATTCGGCCATGTGATTGGAGTAAACAGTGGGGTTAACGGTAAGTGCAGTGTAGTAAGGTGATTGGGTGAGAAAGGAGATGATTTCAGAGAAGTCGGCATCCTTGAAGAAGTATCAAGGAGTGCGACCTGGTTGTGCTGAGGGTTAAGAGCCATTTGGAGAAAGGTGAATGAGGATGAATTTGAGCTTGGGTAAAGTTACAAAGGAGAAAATTTCTAGGGCTGTAAAATTGCAAGTAAGAAGATGAAATTGAACAGTCGAGATATTTAAAAGAGGGTGGGAAGGCAGTAAGTAATGGGTTAGGATAAGGTGATGTGATGGTTTAGTGGATGAAATGACAGTGGCGGTAAGGTTAAAATCAGTTAAATAATCCGACATCATTAACAAAATCTTTACTTTTTACAGTGTGGGGCCCAAGAGATTTACGTTACACAGTAGAATCTTTCTTCCGAATGTAAAACATTTCGAAGGTAATTTGTCTTCCAAAGGCAATTCTTACTTCCGAAGCAAAAACTTTGCTTCGAAGGTTAGATTTGCTTTCGAATGGAGAATTTGTAAACTCGGAAGTAGATCTGATATGTAATCAATCGCTTCTTCTGAGACCAAAAGTTCTTCGAGAAGAAAAAATTATCCTTTGAGAAATTTTGCTTCGAAGATATAAAATAACTTCCGAGGGTTAATTTCTCTTCGGAAGAAATTACAATTAGAAAATTTTCAGAAAGATCTTTGTAACAGGGCTTAAATTGTATTGACAGAAGACATTACACATTAAAAGGTTTCAAAAGAGGTGAACTAATCAATGTTTATTATCCCAATAGCTGTTATGAGATATTTAAATCTTTGCTCATCAAAAGCTTTGGTGAACAAATCAGCATACTGTTCATTTGAATCCACTTTGATTAATTTAATCATATTCTTCTCATGAATATCTCTAATGAAATGATACCTGATGTCAATATGCTTTGTCTTGGAGTGCTTCACCGGATTTTCAGTAATGGAGATAGCACTGTTGTTGTCAATATGGATAGGAGTACTCATTAAGTTGAATCCATAGTCTAACATCTGATTCTGAATCCATAGCAGTTGAGCACAGCAGCAGCAGCAATGTATTCAGCTTCAGCAGTTGATGTAGATACACAGGATTGTTTCTTGCATTGCCATGAGATGATCCTTCCACCAAGAAATTGACATCCCCCTGATGTTGATTTCTTGTCAATATTGCAGCCACCATAGTCACTGTCAGAGTATCCATAATGATTAAAATCCTTGTTTCTGGGATACCAGAGACCTAGTTTAGGTGCTCTTTTGAGGTATCTGAGAATTCTCTTAACAGCAGCTAAGTGAGACACCTCGGGCAGCCTGATATCTTGCACAAATGCAAGTAGCAAACATGATATCAGGTCCGCTAGCAGTAAGATACATCAGAGAAGCAATAATTGCCCCATACTGATGTTGATCAATATCCTCCCCTTCAAGGTCAGGACAAAGATTATGGTTTTTGGGTATAGGTGTGTGGGCAAGCTTGCAATCCTTCATTTCAAATCTTCCTAAGATGTCAGACACATACTTAGATTGATTAATGAAGAACCCTTCTTATTTGCTTTACCTGAATTCCATGGAAAAATCCATTTTTCCTATGGAACTCATCTCAAACTTCTTTTTCATAATGCTCTTAAAGTCCTTACACATCTGGTCATTTGAAGAACCAAATATGATGTCATCAACATAGACTTGAACAAGCAATATGTCCTTTCCAGACTTTTTGATGAAGGGAGTCTTGTCAATGGTACCTCTAGTGTAGCCGTTCTTCAAAAGAAACTGAGACAATGTCTCATACCACAGCCTAGGTGCTTGGTGCAACCCATATAGAGCTTTATCCAATTTGCACACATAGTTGGGGTGTTGTGGGTCTTCAAATCCTGAAGATTGGCATACATAGACTTCCCTATCTATATCCCCATATAGAAATGCACACTTGACATCAAGCTGATAGACAGTGAAGTCCTTGGATGCAGCATAAGCAAGGAAGATCCTAACTGCCTCAAGTCTTGCAACTGGTGCAAAGACATCAGTATAATCAATTCCTTCTTCTTGTGTGTATCCTTGAACTACAAGTCTTTCTTTGTTCTTGATGATCAAGCCTCTATCATCTCTCTTGTTTCTGAAAACCATTTAGTGCCTATTGGTACTTGACTGGATGGTAGCGGACATAGGTTCCATACCTTTTGTCTCTTGAATTGAAGCAGCTCCTCTTGCATCGATTCAAGCCAGCTACTATCTTTTAAGGCATCTTCTACCTCTTGGGTTCCATCTAGGATAGAAAGCATGAGTACAAGCAGACATTCCCATGATGAGTTTGTCCTTTTGTTCTCACACCCTCAGTGACATCCCCTATGATGTTCTCAACAGGATGAGTGTTATGAATCCTAAGGCGAGGAATCACTTCTAGTTGCAGAGATAGATCTAGGTTGGACATATTCTGCTCAGGAACTAGAACACTTTGTCCTGCTGTTGTTTCAAAATCATTCAATGAGGACTGATTGAACGAGTGAGAAACATCATCAATGGTTGGCTGTGAAGTGGTGTTAATAGTTTCCTGTCCCTTCGAAACATGACTTCCTTCTACCTGGTGTTGTGGTGGATAACCTGATGAGTTTTAAGGCTCAGTGAGTGATTCACTTGAAGAAGCTTCACAATTCCTTAATATGGTCAAGCTATCAAATCTGTGAATAGTGGAAACTTCGTTTGTTGCAGCTCTTGGAGAATTTGGACTAGGTCTGGGAAGCTCAAACAGTTGATCGTCAGCAACAGCATCAGCATCATTTTTTGAGCACCTATTCCAACAGAAACATTCTCACAAGATGGTGTAGAATAGTATGGAAACAATTTTAAATCAAAGATATGATCAGGGCCATTCCCCCTAACACAAGGAGTGTGCTCATTAACAACTATATTGGATGACTCCTCAAATTGTTGATTCTTAATGTTGTATACTCTGTAAGCATTGGAGCTAGAAGAGTATCCAACAAAGATAGCATCATCCGACTTTTCAGCAAACTTTGCTAAGTTGTCTTTTGTGTTAAGTATGGTACACCTGCTGCCAAAAGACCTTAGAAAGCCAATGAACGGTGGCCTCTTGTTCCATAGCTCATAAGGGGTTTTTCCATGGGGCTTAACTACAAGAACTTTGTTCTGCACATAGCATGCAGTGCTGACTGCCTCTGCCTAGAATGTTAGAGGTAGTTTTGAATCAGCTAACGTAGTTCGAGCAGCCTCAATAAGTGTCCTGTTCGTCCTCTCAGCAACACCATTTTGTTGAGGAGTTCTGGGAGCACTATATTGTCTGGCAATCCCTTTTGAGTTATAGAATGAGTCAAGAACGAAGTTCTTAAACTCAATCCCTTGATCACTTCTAATGATTTTAACCTTGTGATCAATTTGATTTTCTATTTTAAGAATAAAAGATTTAGTGTTTCAGCAGTTTCATCTTTAGTTCTTAAAAAGAATACCCATGTGAATCTTGTAAAATCATCAACTATCACAAGCAATATGATTTCCTTCCAATGCTCATTATACTTGTGGGACCAAAAGGATCCATGTGCAATAAATGTAATGGAGTAGTGATAGAGTTAACACATTTGGATTTATGAGATGTCCTGTGTTGTTTCCCTTTCAGGCAAGCACATAGTTATCTTTGGAAAAACTCCTTTTTAGGCAAACCATGTACCAAGTTATTTTTAGCCAATTTATTCATTGTCTTAAAATTACATGACACATACGTTTATGCTACAGTGTTGACTCATCATCATCCACTTTGGAAAGAAAGCATGATACTTCACCCTTTGGGGAAGCATTGTTCATATCAAGCTTGTACATATCCCCTTTTCTGGGAGATCTAAAAGCACCAATTCTGGAGGAATTGTCATCCCAGGTTTGAGGATAATGCACTCATGTTCTGTGAAAAGCATTTGGTGCTTTTGATCACAGAATTGAGAACACTACAGATTGTGTTCAAGCTGTTTGACAAAATGTTGTTTGACAAAGTGAACTTTGTCAACCTTTAATTTACCATTGGATATACTCCTTCTGCCAGAAATATATCCTCCGGCCTCACCTCCAAATTGAACAGGACCCCCATCATAGTTCTGAAACTGTTGAAGGAGAGATCCGTTCCCTGTCATGTGCCTGGAGCATCCACTATCTACAATTCATATATTGTTGTTCTTGTCATATGGATGTCCCTGCACATAAGATGAGATTGTTAGTTTTGTTTGGAAGCCCAAGCCTTGCTGGTGGGTTCTTCCAAAGATAATGACATAATTGAACCAAATGTTATGCATGGGGGTTCAATAGAAGTCTTTGAAGAAGAGGTTTGGGCTGCAACATCTTCCTTGATCTTCCAGTCCATCCTTTGGTTGATCTTGGAGGATGAGCTTGTTGAAGCTTTAGCAGCATGGCTATCTTCCGAAGCTTCTTTCTTTTCGAAGAAGTCTTCACCACCTTTTCTTCCGAAGCAGTCTTCTTTTGGGGAGGTTTCAAGGGAACTTTCTTGTTCTTCCGAACCATAGTAGCTTTTGCTTTCGAATCCATTTCCCTTCGAAATAAGGAGTTTCTTCCGAAAGCAACCTGGCTTCCGAGATTAGCCTTCCCTTTTTCATTACTTGAACTGTTTGAAAAGGTTCAAATGTGAAACCTTCCTTGACTCCTTCTTTCCTAACATTATTTGCATAATGTGTGCTTGCAGGATTGTAGTAACAATCTTTTGCCATGTGGTTTTGCAGACCACACATTATGCATGCAATGTTAGCTCTTTGGGAATGTGAGGGTTGCTATTTCTTGGGCTTCTTTTCTTCATCAGCAACTTTTCCCTTCAACTTCTAATCCTTTGGCAGGAAAGAAGTGCTGGTATTACACTCTTTTCCTGAATCAAAAGTACCTACCACTTGGAATCCAGCAGAGATAAAGACACCCTTCTGCTTGGGGTCAATCTTCAGCTTGGACTCAGCCACCTTCTTAGCAGTTCTCCTTGCAGCTTTAGCTCTGCTTCTTCTGGCCTTAGTGGTTAGGATTTGTTCTTCACATGAGGAGATGGGTACATCAACCTGTTCCTTCCCTGTGGTGACCACTATTGTTGCTTCATCCTTTAACTCAGGTGAGGAAGGGCCAGCAGTAGGAACCTCTTGCTCTTCAGTACCACATCTAGGCTATCTAATAGACTCATAGGAGTGTGGTGGAGCAATTTCATTGGTTCCCAACCCTCCTTTGTTCTGATAGCAGAGTTTGGAGTGGGAGGATGATGCAAGAATAGCTTGGAAGTTTTGCTCATAGATAGCATGCTTCCTGGCCTGAGCCTTAGCAATGACAAGCTGGGCTTGAGCCTTAGACAATTTGGATAACAGATCTTTGATTTGAGTCTTCTACTTGGTGTGTTCATGTTTTAAAAGAGACAGTTTTCTCCAACTCCTCATTTTTCTTTTGATAGTCAGATTCAGCTCTTTTAAAATTAGATTTTAAGATATTTAAAGACTCAATATCAGATCTGATTTCCATATTGTAATCCTGATAGAGTTTAACTTGAGCTATACAGGCTGGAGTGTAGAGATGTTCATATACCTGGGCATCGTCTGTTCCAGCCATGAGAGCTTGAGCAGGAGTCACATCCTGTACCATGAAGCTCCAGTCAACTTCTTGAGCCATTACAACTGTTTTAGTTGACTTCTCAACAGGCTTTGAGGTTGAGGGATGTGTGGAGGCCTGTGGGGTTCCCAGATTGGTCTTGGGAGCCTTGCATTCCCTTGCAAAGTGACCCAGTTTGTTACAGTTGTAACACTTTGCCTTGGTCTTGTCAAACCCGAACTTGCTGGTAGTTGGGTTTTGAGGGAAATGCCTTCCATTCTCTTAAAGAACTTCTTTGCTCTGTAAGTTAAGAGAGCCATCTGCTGGACAATGTCCACGTACTCTATGTCATCCGGACTGAAACACTCAACATCATCAAAGCAGTATTGAAAATCACCAGAGTGTTCACTTCCTGAGACAAAGGCATAACTTTCCTGAAGGAGTTGTGTTGAGCCTGTTGAGACCTTGGAGTCTCAGGATAAGTGATGTAAGGTCCAAAAGAGCAGGATGGCTGTTGATAAGTCAGGAAATGCTGAGGTTGAGGGGTAATGAGCCTTCGGCAACCATTAAAGCGTTGCTAGCAGGAAGACTCATGGGTCTGCTTGTTTGGTGGCCCTTCTTACTCTCCATCTTTAGGCGATATCCATCAAGGATGCCATAGAGTTCAGTCATGGTGAGAGTGTTCAAGTTCTCTATCCTCTTGATAGAGACACAGCAAAATGTTCACTCGTTTAGAAGAGCACTCATGAACTTTCTAGTAAGATCTCTAAGTTCGGGAGTGATCTTCACTGACTGAAGAGAAGAGATAAGATCCATGTACCTGAAGTACTGCTGGCTGACGGTCTCTCCAGCAATATGAGTGAAGTTCTCGAACTGCTGCTTCAGTGAGTCTTTCTTTGAGTCATTGGAGCTTGAGTACATCTGAGCAAGTGCATCAAACAATTCTTTAGCAGTCTTGCAATGCTCGAATCCCACCATAATGGAGTTCGGTATTGCAGTCATGAGAATGGTCATAGCATTGTTGTCGATGTCCATCTTCTTTCTATCTTCATCAGAATAATCCTCTACAGCTTTTTCTATCATGGTATCGTTTCCACCGGTGATGCTACCTTAGGCTTATACGGACCATTAACAATGGAGTTCCACATCTTGCTGTCTTGATATCTGATGAAGCCTTCCATTCTCCTGCTCCAAGACCTGAAATTTTCAGGAGTAATGATGGGAGCCTTTGTCATGGTTCCCATCTCTACCTCGGACTTGTTAAGGGCCATTAGAGTGAATGGGTTGTAGGGAGGAGTGAAAAACAGGTTGATTTGGATGGTGAGATCATGCAATCAAGAGCCTGAGAAGCTCTGATACCAATTGCAGGATCGATGTTTGTCACTAAACACTTATGTTTTTCTCTCAAACTCACCTAGAACAACACTCGGGTTAAGATAGAATCAATAAGAGTTGATCACAATATAGAAAGTAATAAAGAACACAGGAAGTAATTTTCAAGGTACTTTTATATATTGCTTCTTAACTCAAAATACAAGACTCTTATAAGCAGTAGTTGTTGTTGTTGTTGTTTTGAGTTACAAAGAGAATCTATATGTAATACTACCTACAGCTGGATGTACTTTGATACCAGCTTGGATCCTCTAGCTAAAGTCTATACTACAAGACTAAAGCTTAAGGTATCTCGGATAAAGTCTTATCTAAGATTTGGTAGTCAGGACATGTCCCTGACTTACCTTTTGTCACCAACTAAAGTTGATAACATGTACTATCATGAAAAGGTGAACAGTGGAATAAAGTATGGTAAACTGCATGGCTCTTTAGGAAGAAGCCAAACAGTATCATAGGTCTGCAGCGGAATGTCAGAGGCCATACTTGTGTCCACTAGTCATAGCAGTGTCTTCTGAAGTTTAAATGGCTTCGGAAGAGTAAGTACTTCCAAAGCCATTTATACTTCGGAAGAGGCTGCTTCTTCCGAGGCTTGGAGACTTCTTCTTTTCATCATACTTCGGAAGTGTTCTTCAGTTCATTCTTCTAAGGCTTGAACTTCGGAAGTATACACTTGACTTCGAAGTAGAGTTCTTGTCTTCGGAAGTTGATCTTTCACTTTGTCTTCGGAAGAACTCTACAACCTTCGGAAGTTCCATGCTAAGCTTCGGAAGCCTTTGCATTCAATACCAAAGTTATCTAAGTGACTTAGTTTTGGTTGCATTAGCCTTCTTCTTAATCCAACAATTATGGATTATGCAAGTTTATAGAACACATATAGCTACAATCAAACCTCGACTTAATTACAAGTTATATGATTGGCTAAGTGTACTTGGTTCCCATGATGAACAAGTCATACGTCATGAAGAGCCGACAATACATCGGCTTAAGCACCAAATAGGCTTGTCAGGCCCACAGATCTAAGACGTCGCCAGACTAGCAATAGTTAATGATTGTAAACAAAATATGTATCTCATATAAGACTTACAATAACACAAATAACCATGACAAATAAAAGTATGAATTGCAAGTGCTTTACAAGATTTAAATGTTTACAAGTGTATGTTGATAATATTAACATGTTTCACCCTAAAATGGTGTGAAATAAAGTAAAAAGGAGGCATGGAGAACTCACATAGAAAACTCACGTGCTATAAGTTGCACTTAAGATAACAATAAGAAGATAAGATGATTCCAGCGATTCCTTCACCATTCAACCTAAGATTTGGTGTCTTAGGATTATAATAAAGATGGGATTCAAGAGTAAACATGAATTAGGGTTTCATTTGGAATTTGGGGATTTTAATAACTAAATCAAATAAAATAAAGTAAAGCAATCGATTATGTTTTGGTTCAATAAAGTTGGAGCAAACCAATTAAAAGTAAGAATTCAATAATTTAATTTATCGAGTTAAAAAAAGATAAAATATAATTTGTGAAAGTAATAATTAATTTAATAATTAATTATTTTAAATTTGATAAGGGTAATCAATTGAATATTTTTTTAAATGATCTTAAAATTATCTAATATCGTTTTATAAAGTTTTGAGCTTTTATATGATTTATTATAAAGGTCTTATAATATCAATTTTTTAAAATAAAACTAAAGTATAATAGAAAGTTATATTATTTTACTAGTTTCAAGAATATTAAATGAAATTTTAAAGAATAATTATATATAATTATATATAACCTCGGTTAAATGAATAGATGAGTAATTATTTAAATAACTATTTGAATAATGATTTATTTAACTTATAGATTTTTAATGTTTTAAAAATAATCTACATTTGAACCATATTAGGTTTTTAAATTACATAAAATAATTAATAATATTTTTATGATCTTTGTTAACCTTTAGGAAGTAATTAAATTTAAAATCATAAAATTTAAGGCTTTTAAAATTAGTTTAATAACTTTTGAAATGTTTTAATTATCAAATTAATTTTTATTTAGATTTATTAGTATAATAATAATTTTCTAAATAAAAGAAAATGTAAGAAAACAATTAAATAAAAAGTTGGCAGAGGCCCGGTTCGAAGCCAGGACCTTATGCCTATGATGAATACTGATTACCAGTCGGGCTAAAGCCCAGGTGTGTCCAAAATCCCTCTTTAAACTATTTTAAACATTAATTGCTTAAATCCCCAAATTCACATAAACCCTAGATTCGAATTGAATTCAATTGAGCATCAAATCGATAACGATAATGGAATCAAACTTAGGGCTTTTGTTGTGAAACCGAGTGTATGGATGTGTGAAACTTACGTGATTGAGTTTGGATTCGATGAAGATGATAGTAAGAACTGCCGCGACTACGTGACGTTGATGTTAATCAAATTAACTTTGCAGATAGATTTTAGGGTCAATGTTAAGGAAAAGCCCTCTGCCAATTGTGATTAATATTTCTTCGATCTTAGGTCTCGATTAGTTATAAGTCGAAGATGAAAGTGATGATCCGATTGTTATGTGTATGTGTTCATGAATCAAATTGGAGGTTCAGTTAGCTTCTCAAAATCAAACAGAAGGTTAACTTCAGTTATATGTTTTTAATTTGGTCAGTTATGTTCAAACGGATCAAAGAATTTACTCGGGTGTTTCGGTTTCATATCAAGCCAATTAACCATTCATAATACGTATTAAAATGATTCATTAGTTCGAAACTGATGTACGAAGGTTAAGAGGTGGTTTAATTGTATTAAAATCCGATGTTTTGAGGTTTTCGGTGACCATCGGAGTGATGGCCGAAGGTGGCCCGAATAGAGGTGGTCGATTGGGGAGAAGGGAGTTTTGATTTGGAAAGTTACACCTTCGGTCCCTGATGTTTAGGTTGTTTAATATTTTATGTAAAAACTTTTAAATTATATTTTAGAAATTACAAAGTAAACCCTAGACTTATACAAGCTAATTTGAAAAACAAATCAAGTTAATTAGTTATTAATCTTTAAAACTTTTATAAGCTTGTAGACCTTATAACTTGATTATTTATTTTACTTAACGTTTAAAATTCATAATTACTTATAAAGTTCTCTAAGTTTATTTGAATTTATTTTATAACTTAATAAATGTTAATAAAACTTTCCATTAGGTTATTTCTTGTAAAATGATTAATAAACTTTATATCTTCATAAAAAATTACTTATAAATTCCTAAATTATTACAAGTTGTTTAGTTTATTAATACATAAATAGTTAGTGATAATAAATTGTACATTTAATGTATTTGGTCCATTATTAAAATTATTTAATAACGGAAGTTCAAAATTGATTTATAAAAAAGCGGATGTTACAGTCTCCCCTACTTTAGGAAATTTCATCCCGAAATTTGATCATGAGTGGACTAATTTCAAGGAGATGAGGGGACTTGGATGTAAGGTCCCTTTTCTGGGACGCTTACAGTTGGATCCTCATCGCACATAAAACATACAATTATATTTGTATTTCATAAAGCATCGCAGCGGAAATATTTAAAAATGACATTTCATTTTAATATAGTAGCTTTTGCAAAATAATACATCGTTAATCAGTTACAAAATACATTGTTGCATTACATCATAAAAGCATTATATAAATGGATGCCATCCCAAAAGAGTTGAGTAGCCATCTCATGCCATTCTTAGCAATCATTACCTGCCAACCGGAAACACATCAAAGTCAGCGTTGCTGAGTGAGTTCTAGTTTTATAAAATGAAACATACTTTTCTTTCATTAAAACCATTCTTTAATTTCATGTGATCATACAACATACGTACACATAGATAATATCATTATTATCTTCATCATTCGTTAACTTCCGTTCATTCATCCATTCTTTCTTTCATTCGTTCGTTCATCATTACATCTTTTCCTTTCGTTATCACCATGAACTTTACCCTTCATGCTCATGATATTGGGCCTAAGCCTATTATAGACCTTCATTCACGGTGAACTGCACCTCTGCCACAGTACCTAAGATAAAGTTCAGGTATACCATTGCCATGTGCTATGCCCTTCATGCTCATGGTACTGGACCTAAGCCTATAATAGACCTTCATTCACGGTGCCCAGCATCTCTGGTCACAGTACCTAAGGCAAGCAACAATGGTTCCATATATATGGTCAATCACAAAGAAAAACCCCGATGTGCATCCTCCTAGGGTTGCGATCCCGCACACCGTTGGGCTAACACCTTTTAATGGTGTGTCCCGACATACAGTGCTTGCAAGACTTTCATTACTTTCATCATTCATTAATGTATGCATTCTTACTTCATGTTCCTCTTTTGTTATCTTTCACTTTATGTTACATACTACTTTTATTCATTCATTAACATTCATCGTAAAGCCACAGGAAAGATAAACATGCATCATAACATGGAACATAACATACATAGTCATCAGCATCATACAGGGCAACATCACACATACATAACATGCATAATCATGCAACATCATCGTCATGTCCAACATGCTCTCTAAGTCCTCAACCGTCATCTTACATGAACTTATGGGAACCTTTACGTCAAAACTTACATCTGCACTTTTCCTCGAAAGTCAGAAGTTAAACTACACTTTTCTTTGGTGCAACAGCCCTATTCGGGCGTATGGACACCCTTTAGTCACATGGTCCCCATGTGACTGAACATCATGCGAATGGACCAATGTGGATGAACACCTATGCGAATGAACACCCAATTGTGCGAATGGATCTCATGCGGGTGAAGCTAATGCGGATGAGCACTTATGCGACTGGACCCCAGTCGCATGACTCCCCATGCGACTGGCCCCAATCGTGCGAATAAGCTCTCAATCGTGCGAATGAACCCCAATCGCACCTCATTCGCCGTATGGCCTTCATTCGGTCGCCTAGCCCTAGCTGGTGCAGAATGTAGTTCATCCCGAACCCAATCTGCCATTTTCGACCTTCAAGCTCATCTAAACCCATTCTAAGCCCAAATCAACCATCCTAAACCTTAGGAATGCATACCACAACACCATTCAAGCACACACAAGCTCAAAAACAAACCCCAAACGCATCATACACACACATACACATACACAAACGGGTCAAACACACACACACACACACACACACACACACACACACATAAAACCCCGATTTTTCAAATGTGTTCCAGCCCCAAATCATTCAAAAACGTTTAAAGGAGGGGTCCTAGAACTCACACAAATGACCACAACGAGAAGAGATTCGATTTGACCCGCTTCTCAACGATTTTGCTCACTCTAATCAACCCGAACCAACTTTTCTCCTTTTTTCTTCTTCCTCTCTTCTCCTCTTTTTTTGGCTGAAAATGTGAGTGTGGGGAGAGGGTAATGGCTGCCCTCTCCCTAAAAATATCACCACATACCCAAATTTTCTCTCGTTGGCGAGTTTGGTCCCTTGACTTTCGATTTTATTTATTTTTCTTCATTTGTCGGCTTCAAATAATAGTCGGGTGTTACATTGGATTTCATTTCATGTTCGCAGGTGAACTATTGGAGGTGTTTTAAATTCAACAAGATTAATTATGATGTTTTGATATGCTTAAGTTTGTTAAGTTTCATGATTTATGATTTCATGTGTTTCTTGGAAAAAGGGTACAAGATCATTAGTTTAAAATTTTAATTGATAAACTTTTATATTCCATATGGTTCAAGACGTTTAGGAAGGTTTTGTCATGAATACATCACCGAGTTTTAGATCGATACGAAACTCGGCTTAAAACATGAGAAATAAGTTCAAGATATTTTGGATGGGACATGAATTTTATAAGAGCTTCTCAAGTAATAACTTTAAGAGGTTACTTAAATGATCAATTATTGTTTACTATGTTATTGAGGTTTTGAAGTTGCATTAGCTTAAAGTTGATACGGGAATCGTGTTTATTAAGATTAATGATTCAATTTAGGATAATAGTATCATTGAAATGAAGTTTCAAAATACTTGCAGGTTTGAGGGGAAGACGTTTAGAAAGATTATTAAGGGTCATCAAGAGAAATGGGATAATGAGTTTTAAGATTCAGGAGGACAAAATCAATGATGAAATGATTTAAAATAATAAGATGTTTTGAGTGTAACATTTGGTTTACAAACCAAAGCAATATGTTGACTTATCAAAGTATTAGGTCAACTACAACCTTAACGAAGACATGCGTACCTATAAGCGGACACTCACCCTAAGGGTTCCTAGCTAAGGTAAACAGATCCATTGGTTGATTTGGAATTATATGAATATCTTGCCTAGACAGAACACCCCGAGATACAGGCATCATGCTCTTCCAGCATTACATATTTCAAGTTATAGGACATAGACTTTGACGAGATTTGAAAACCATGAATAAAAATGCAAAGCTTATTTGAAAACCATTTGATTTAGGCACATAATGCCATTAGAATATGATTTAAGATACGTGTGTGCATTGATAAGATTCAAAGTATAGGAATAAACACATAAGGCATATAGTCACATAATCAAATATAAACACATAAGGCACATAAAGTCCTATCTAAGCATATAAAATACATGAGAGGACTCATGTGTAAGGGTACTTAATTGTAGTATAGGTCCATTCTATTTCTAATAACCTAATTCCCTATAACCATGGCTCTGATACCAATCTGTCACACCCCGACCGACGGTGGAATCATCGGTGCGCCCGAATGTGAAACGATTGTTCATAGGACATGGAACTAATAAGTTGAAATAATATCAAATATTATTTTTATTGAACAATACAAGACAATAAATCATTACATTATAAACAAGATATAAACAACAACATAATGTTTTCAATTAAACTAAGTCCAAGTTCTATATGAGCATGAAGTGATCCTCAAGTATCAAACCTGAAACATGTTAAATATAAAGGGTCAACTTTAAAATTTGGTGAGTTTTCATGGGTTAAACACACACACACACCCGCACACACACACACATTCGTGCGCGCGCGCGCACACACACACACACACACACACACACACACAACACACACACACATATATATATATATATATATATATATCAAAAGGTTTACAAGTAGTAATTTATGTCAATGATTATGGATTATGCAAGTTTATAGAACACATATAACTACAATTAAACCTCGACTTAATTACAAGATTATATGATTGGCTAAGTGTACTTGGTTCCCATGATGAACAAGTCATATGTCATCAGGAGCCGGCAATACATTGGCTTTAGCACCAAATAGGCTTGTCAGGCCCATAGATCTAAAACGTTGCAGGCTAGCAATAGTTAATGATTGTAAACAAAATATGTATCTCATATAAGACTTACAATAACACAAATAACCATGACAAATAAAAGTATGAATTACAAGTGCTTTACAAGATTTAAGCATTTACAAGTGTATGTGATAAGATTAACATGTTTCACCCCAAAAAGGTATAAAATAAAGTAAAAATGGGGCATTGAGAACTCACATAGAAAACTTATGTGCTATAAGTTGCACTTAAGATAACAATAAGAAGATAAGATAATTCCAACGATTCCTTCACGATTCAACCTAAGATTTGGTGTCTTAGGATTAGATAAAGATGAGATTCAAGAGTAAATATGAATTAGGGTTTCATTTGGAATTTGGGGGTTTTTAATAACTAAATTAAATAAAATAAAGTAAAGCAATCGCTTTTGTTTTGGTTCCATAAAGTTGGAGCAAATCAATTAAAAGTAAGAATTTAATAATTTAATTTATTGAGTTAATAAATATAAAGTATAATGTATTAAAAGTAATAATAATTTAATAATTAATTATTTTAAATTTAATAAAGGTAATAAATTGAATATTTATTTTAAATGACCTTAAAATAATCTAATACCGTTTTATAAAGTTTTGAGCTTTTATATGATTTATTATAAAGGTCATATATATCAAGTCTTTAAAATAAAAATAAAGTATAATTGAAAGTTATATTATTTTATAAGTTTCAAGAATATTAAATGAAATTTTAAAGAATAACTTTATTAACTAATTATATATAACCCGGTTAAATGAATAGTTGAGTAATTATTTAAATAATTATTTAAATAACTTTTTGAATAACTATTTATTTGACTTATAGATTTATAATGTTTTAAAAATAATCTACATTTGAACCATATTAGGTTTTTAAATTACATTAAATATTAGTAATGTTTTTAAGATATTTGCTAACCTTTAAAAAGTAATTAATTTAAATCATAAAATTTAAAGCCTTTAAAATTAGTTTAATAACTTCTTAAATGTTTTAATTATCAAATTAATATTTAATTGGATTTATTAGTATAATAATAATTTTTCGAATAAAAGAAATTGTAAGAAAACAATTAAATAAAAAGTTGGCAGATGCCCGGTTCGAACCCGGGACCTCATGCCTGTGATGGATACTGATTACTAGTCGGGCTAAAGCCCAGGTGTGTTCAAAATCCCTCTTTAAACTATTTTAAACATTAATTGTTTAAATCCTCAAATTCACATAAACCCTAGATTCAAATTGAATTCAATTGAGCATCAAATCGATAACGATAATAGAATCAAACTTAAGATTTTGTTCTTTAAGTGAAACTGAGTGTATGGATGTGTGAAATGTAAGGCCCCGTTCCTGCGACGCTTACAGCTGGTAAATCATTGTGCATAAAGCATATAATTACATTGACTTCAATAAAGTATTACAGCGGAAACATTCAAAAATGATATTTCATTTTATTATAAAAGTTTTTGCAAAACAATACAACATTATTCAGTTACAAAATATATGTTGCATTACATCACAAAAGCATTATAAAAATGGATGCCATCCCCAAAAGAGCCGAGTAGCCACCTCATGCCATCCTCAGCAATCATTAACTGCCAACTGGAAACACATAAAAGTCAGTGTAGCTGAGTGAGTTCTTGTTTTATAATAGAACATACTTTTCTTTCGTTAAAACCGTCCTTTACTTTCATGCGATCATACATCACACGTACACATAGATAATATTATTCTTATCTTCATCATTCGTTCGTTATCTTTCATTCATTCATACATCTTACTTTCATTCGTTCATTCATCATTACATCTTTTCTTTCCATCAAACCATGAACTTTACCCTTCAGTCTCCTGGTACTGCACCTAAGCCTATCGTAGACCTTCCATTACGGTGCATAGCACCTCCTGGCCATAGTACCTAAGGTAAAGTTCAAGTGTTCCATTGTCATGTGCTAAGCCCTTCAGTCCTCGTGATACTAGACCTAAGCCTATCATAGACCTTCCATTATGGTGCTTAGCACCTCCTGGCCACAGTACCTAAGGCAAGCAACAATGGTTCCATAAAAATGGTCAATCACAAAGAAAGACCCCGATGTGCATCCTCCCGGGGTAGCGAACCTGCATACCATTAGGCTAACACCTTACAAAGGGGTGTGTCCCTCCATACAAGGCTTGCAAGAATTTCATTACTTTCATTATTCATTAATGCATGCATTCATTCAACATGTTCCTCTTTTCATTATCTTTCACTTTACGTTACATAATACTTTCATTTCATTCATTAACATTCAACGTAGAGTCACGGGAAAGATAAATATACATCATAACAAGGAACATAACATACACAATCATCATCATCATACAGGGCATCATCATACATACATACATCATGCACAAACATACAACATCATACATCATCAACATCAACATCATGCCCAACATAACCTCTAAGGCCACACAGTCATCTTACATGACTTATGGGAATATTCCACATCAAAACTTACATCTTCACTTCCCCCGAAAGTTAGTACATAAACTACGTTTTCCTCGGGTACACCAGCCCTACTTGGGCGTATGGGCACCCTTCAGTCGCATGGCCTTCAGGCGACTGAACATCATGAGAATGGACCAATGCGAATGAACACCTATGCGAATGAACACCCATGCGAATGGACCTCATGCGGATGAACTCAATGCGGATTAGTCCCATGCGAATGGAACTAATGCGAATGAACACCTTGTGCGGATGAAACTAATGCGGATGAGCACTTATGCGAATGGGCTCTCAGTCGCATGACTCCCCATGCGACCAGCCCCCAATCGTGCGAGTGAACCTTAATCGTGTGAATGAACCTCAATCACACCTCATTCGGCCGTATGGCCTCCATTCGGTCGCCTAGCCCTAGCTGATGTAGAATGCAGTTCATCCCGAACCCCATCTTCCATTTTCGACCTCCAAGCTCATCCAAGCCTCTTCTAAGCCCAAATCAACCATCCTAAAACTTAGGAATGCATACCACAACACCATACAAGCACACACAAGCCCGAAATCATACATCACTCGCATCATACACAAACACATAAACACGGGTCAAACACACACACACTTCAAAATGATTTTCAGATGTGTTCCAGCCCCAAAATCATTCAAAAACATGTAAAAGAGGGGTCCTAGAACTCACACAAATGACCACAACGAGAAGATCTTCGATTAGACCCACTACACTTTGATTTTGCACGCTTGAATCCACTCGAACCAAGCTTTTTCTCCCTTTTCTTTGTCACACCCGGTTATTTCTTAAAAAGAAAAGAAAGAATAAGAGTTGAAGAATAAAGAAAGAAAATGTCAATAAACCCAAGTTTAGGGGTTAAATGTGTAAAAAGAACAAAATCTTTGAAAAGTTGGTGTAAAGGTGGGCATGGCCACCCAGCCCCTTTTCACAGCACGTTCACTTCGGTTTTAGAGAGAGAGAGAGAGAGAAAGGAAGAGAGCAGAACTCTCGGTTGAAGAGAAGAAGAAGAAGAAGATAAATTGAATTCAAGGTAAGAATTCAAATTTTTAAGTGTTCATGTTGGGTTTTTTTCTCGGTTACATGCTTATGTGCATATATGCTTGTGTGTGTGTCCGTGTGTGCGTGTTTTGGTGTGTTTTTAGGTGTTTGAACTCATTTGCAAGCGGGTTAGAAGGAAGAAACACCCAAGTTGCACCAGGTGAGTTGGTTACTTGTTTTAAACTCTCTTGGGGCTGAAAATGTATTAAAACAATTTTCAAATGTTTATGTATGTATACCGTATGTATTATGCATGTTGGATGATGATTCTTGGATGCTTATAGGTTATTCATGTTTAGAATAGCCTTGGTAAGCTTAGAACATATAGGTTTGATGATTGGGTTCAAAAACATCCAAGAAACATGTTGTGCAGAAGGTTCATGCGCCTAGATAAGGCTCATGCGCCTGGGAATGCCTTAGAAGAATTTAAGTGTAACCCATGCGCTTGAACAGTAGTCCATGCGCCTAGAAATATTAGTCGGACGACTAAGTGTAGGCCCATGCGCCCTAATAGTGCCCATGCGCCCAAGTGGCCCATGCGCCTAAGTGTCCATGCGTCCGAATGACCCATGCGCCTAAGTGTTCATATGCCCGAATAAGTGCCCATGCGCCTGAATTGTTCATGCGCCTAAGAGTTAAAGCAGTTAAGTGTTGACTGATGTGCCTACATAGTAATGAAACGCCCAAACAGGGCTCATGCGCCCAAATAGTGGCTAAGCACCCAACACTTAGAATTTATTACACAATTCTTGGGAGTTTGTGCTCTTAGGGTATTGACCAAGGTTTGACTAGGGCTTATTAATGATGGGTTTCATGCATGATTATGATTGCCTTATGATTGTTCCTTTTTGTTATTGCTATTATTATATTACTTATAGTGTGTGACTTTACATGGTATGTTTATTATCGTAACGTAAAGTATATTATAATAATAAAGAGAAATAGCAATAAAGAAGAGAAGAGGAACATAATAAATATTAACAACTCTTGCAAGCTTACATGAGGTACACGACCATGTTGTCGTTAGCTCAACTGTGCTGCGGGTTAGCTACCCTATTATGCACACAAGGCCAGTCAATTGAGATTGGCAGGACCTCTGTAGCGCACCCTAGGTGATTGGGTCGGCCTTGTATACAGTAAACAGAACCCTTTCGAGGGATATAGATGGCCCATCACCAGTTTTCACCGCGCATGCAGTTTAGGGTATTGCTCATTGGTCCATACAGATAGTGAAAGATAAAGATAAAAGAATACAGAGTAAACAAGACATACAGTAAAGTGAACAAGCAGTATATGTTCATATAGTTAATGCGTGATCGCATACAAAGTAAAGAGTTGTATTTCAAAGAAAGAGTATTTTTCATATGCAACATACAGAAAGTATTTTATTACTTTTAAAACTAGAACTCACTCAGCAACGCTGACTTGTATATATTTTCAGTTGGCAGGTAATTATTGCTGAGGATGGCACGAGGGTGAAGCTACTCGGCAGGGAAAGACTGGCATCCATTCGTATTTCATATTGCTGTTGTTTTGTAATGCAGTTAAACAGTTCTTTTGTAATCGATTAAAAAATAGTATATTGCTTAACAACAGTGTTTTAGTGAAATGAATGGTTTTTGTTAAAATGATTCCGCTGCTTAAGTTATTAAATTTATAATGTTTTAAGGTATTTAATGCTTTGAATGACCAACCGTGAGGTCTCCGGGAACGAGGCCTTACAAGTTGGTATCAGATCCATAGTTTAAAAGAATTGGGTTAAATAAATTTTTAAAACCTAAACTTAAACTGAAAATGGGACAAATGGAGGGATGTCCGCCCGAGTAGCTAGGTGCCATCAGGTATGTCTTTTCTTAATGATAACTGATATTATGTGCGCATGCTATTTGATTTATGTGCTCTTAGTAGATTTAGATACTGATTAAGTCAGGATAGGAAATTCTTGGGGTATGAAGAGTAAAGTAAGTGGCTAATCACAACTGGCCACTGTAATTAGCGACTTACTATACTTGACATAAACTGAGTGTTACCTTGAATGACCGCGTTAGTGTTTGAATCTTATAGTGTGTTAGAAGATGGCTAGACAGAAATCTTCCAAGGCTCCTAGAGGCAGAGGCCGTCCACGTGTGACCAGGAGTAGCGCTAAGACTCCTGAGACGACCCATGAGAACCCTGAGGTCCAGGGCGGTAGCGAAGAAAACGAGAATGCTAGCTTGAATGCCTCAGCTAGGGAGGCGATTGCTGATGAGGTACACCAGGTCATGCAGACAGTCTTACCGTCTGTAGTGACTGAAGTCATCAGGGCTGTGAGAGGCGAGGAGAGGAAGGAGAAGGAGAATAGAAAGGGGTCAACGGGCAAGGGAAGCGAAAGGAGGAGGAACAACCAGAGCCTGAGGTTGTGTTGTCTGATAAAGAGGAGGATGATGTAATGGGGCCAGCAACCAGAGGATGCTGTTATGGGGCGTTCCAAAGGTGTAAGCCCCTCACCTTCGATGGCAATAGCAATGCGGCTGCCGCTCACCGCTGGGTGAGGGAGATGGAAGCTGTCTTGGAAATCAGTGAGTGTCACGAAGACTAGAAGGTGAAGTTCGCAACTCACTCTTTCGTTGATTCAGCGCTGTGTTGGTGGGACAATATTGCCCAAGCTGAGGGTGCTAGAGCTATCAGGAAGATGCGATGGGAGGAGTTCAAGAAGTTTGTTATTGAGGAGTTCTGTCCTCACCGGGAGATGGACAAGGTTGAGAGGGAGTTCTTGCAACTTGAAGTGGGAACCATGACCCACCAGCAGTACACCACTAAATTCAATGTGATGGCGAGGCTGGTGCCGGATCAGGTGACGCCAGTATCAAGGAAGATCAAGAGGTACATCCAAGGACTGCTGGCGGACATTCGCAGGCACCTGATTGTTGCTCAGCCAGGTACCTTTCGATCGGTGGTGGATTTGGTGGGTAGATTGTATGATGAGTGAGAGGAAACTGTGGTGGAGGTGAAGAAGACGAGTGGGGACGGTAAAAATTGGAATGGGAAGAGGTTTCGATGCGGTGGTTTTGCTCCAAACAACAAGAAGGTGAAGGTGGACGTCCGTGGGGTGTCGTTGAGATCAGGACTGAGAAGGTGTGACAAATATGGACGGGAGCATACCGGTGAGTGCAGGATGGGAATGAATGTATGCTTTAGGTGTGGCAAGCCTGGCCACATCACTAGAGACTGTAAGAAGCCGAGGGCAGAGAGCTCTGGAGCGGAGAAGAAGAAGCCAGAGGAAGGAGGGCAGAGGGCAAGTGCTAGAGCTTACACTATGACCCAGGAGGA
Source organism: Flaveria trinervia (assembly GCA_025506515.1). Classification (NCBI taxonomy): domain Eukaryota; kingdom Viridiplantae; phylum Streptophyta; class Magnoliopsida; order Asterales; family Asteraceae; genus Flaveria; species Flaveria trinervia. The sequence continues at coordinate 91,004,848 of CM046447.1, forward strand.
AGCCAGAGCTAATCCCGACGTTGTGTCAGGTATGTTTCTATTAAACCAAACTTGTGCCTCTGTATTGTTTGATTCCGGTGCTAGTAGGAGTTTTATTTCCACTACTTTTTGTGCTAAGTTGCCTATTAGTAGTAGAAATGTCAGTGAATCATTCGATGTAGAAACCGCTATTGGCAAGTCCATGAGAATTACTGATATGATAGAGGACTGTGCTATAGAACTAGAAGGTCATTGGTTTGCTACTAGGTTACACGTGATGCCCCTAGGTGGATTTGATGTAGTACTAGGGATGGATTGGTTAGCAACCTATGAAGCAAACATCTTCTGTCGCAAGAAGATGATTCCATTAGTTGCGCCCGATAGGAGTTTGGTTATGATTTATAGGGATCGCGTTACTACGATCCCGAAGATGATTTTGATGGCGGTGGCGGGGAAGTGCATGAAACGTGGATGTAGTGCCTACTTGGCATACGTGAAAGATGTGGATGTGTCGGTACCGCATTTATCCGAGGTACCAGTGGTGTGTGACTTTCAGGATGTATTCCCAGAAGACTTACCTAGCGTGCCACCGGATCGCGAGATTGAGTTCCAAATTGATTTGATACCGGTGCTCAACACGTTGCCAAAGCACCATATCGATTAGCTCCTACTGAGATGAAGGAACTCATGAGCCATTACAGGAGTTGATGGATAAGGGATTCATTCAACCGAGTATCTCTCCGTGGGGTGCTCCGGTATTGTTTGTAAAGAAAAAGGACGGAAGTATGCAGATGTGCATCGACTATCGAGAGCTGAACAAGTTGACGGTGAAGAATCGGTACCCGTTACCAAGGATTGACGACTTGTTTGACCAGCTCCAAGGTGCCAGTTGTTTCTCGAGAATAGATCTACGATCTGGCTACCATCAATTGAAGGTGAAGGAACAAGACATTCCTAAGACAACTTTCCGTACGCGTTATGGACGTTACGAGTTCCTCGTTATGTCTTTTGGTCTAACTAACGCGCCAGCTGCCTTTATGGATTTGATGAATCGGGTGTGCCGGCCTATGTTGGATAGATCAGTGATTGTGTTCATTGATGATATTCTGATCTACTCGAAGAGCGAAGACGAGCATGCCGGTCATATTCAGGAGGTGTTGGAGACATTAAGAAGGGAGAAGTTGTATGCCAAATTCTCCAAGTGCGTGTTCTGGTTGCACAAAGTTCAGTTCTTGGGTCATGTGGCAAATCCTAACGGGATTATGGTAGACCCCGCAAAGGTGGAGGCGGTGATGCAATGGAAGTCTCCTAAAATGCCATCCGAGATTCGTAGTTTCTTGGGGTTGGCGGGATATTATCGAAGGTTCATTCAAGACTTTTCCAAGATCACTTCTCCACTAACCAAGTTGACCCGAAAGGATGTGAAGTTTGTATGGGGTCAAGCTCCAGAGCAAGCATTCGAGGAGTTAAAGGCAAGGTTGACTCAAGATCATGTTCTGTCATTACCCGAAGGAAGCGAGGATTTGGTGGTCTACTCAGATGCTTCCTACTCAGGGTTGGGGTGCGTGTTAATGCCGAGAGGGAAGGTTAGAGCCTATCCATTCCGACAGTTGAAAGTTCATGAGGTCAATTATCCCACTCATGACTTGGAGCTAGCAGCCGTGGTCTTTGCGTTGAAGATTTGGAGGCACTATCTCTATGGGACGAAGTGCACCATTTTCACTGACCACAAGAGCTTGAAATACTTCTTCGAGCAAAAATATCTAAACATGAGGCAGAGGAGGTGGTTGGAGCTAATAAAAGATTATGATTGCGAGATCCACTATCATCCGGTAAAGCCAACATGGTGGCTGATGCTCTTAGCCGAAAGGAGAGGCCCGAGCCAATTCGGGTGAAAGCATATAAACTGATCATGAACTCTGATGTGATGAAGCAAGTCAAAGAGTTTCAAGATAAGGCACTGAAAGAAGACCATCTTAACTCTGAAAGGATGAGATGTCTGGTTGGGGAATTGGGTGAAAACACACTTGGTGTTAAAACTCTATTTGGACGGGTGTGGATTCCTCGTTTTGGGGATCTACGTGCGAAGATTATGGATGAAGCTCACAAGACTTGATACTTCATTCATCCTGGTGCCACAAAAATGTATCAAGATATGAAGAAAGATTATTGGTGGCCGGGTATGAAGCGTGAGGTGGTGGAGTATGTGAGTAAGTGCCTTACTTGCTTACAGGTGAAGGCCGAGCATGAGAAGCCATATGGGAAGATCCAACCTTTGGATATACCAAAATAGAAATAGGAGCACATCACCATGGATTTCATAACGAAGTTGCCACATACTCCGAAAGGGTACGATGTCATATGGGTGATTGTCGACCGTCTGACGAAGAGTGCTCACTTCCTACCGATCCGCGAGACATATTCATCTGAGAGGTTGGCAGATCTATTCATCAAGGAAATTGTAACTCGTCATGGTGTGGCGGTGTCTATTGTGTCTTATCGTGACACCCCATTTACATCCAAATTCTGGAAGAAATTCCACGATGCCATGGGGACGAGGTTACATATTAGCATGGCATATCATCCCCAAACTGATGGTCAGTCAGAAAGGACCATTCAGACATTGGAAGAAATGTTTCGGGCATGTGTGATTGATTTTAGGAGAAGTTGGGATGACTACTTACCGTTAGCTGAATTCTCATACAACAACAGCTATCATAAAGGGGTGATATTGGTTAGAAGGAATTGGGGAGCGTCGAGGTAATCGAGGCTACGACCAAGAAGCTTGAGAATATTAAAGCCTTCATAAAGGAAGCCAAAGATAGACAGAAGTCGTATGCTGATAAACAATGCAGACCGATTGAGTTCCAGGTGGGTAACCGGTTATGTTGAAGGTCTCACCTTGGAAGGGTATCATCCGATTCAGGAAACGAGGTAAGCTAAGCCCGAGATACATATGACCTTTCCAAATCATTGATTGAGTAGGAGAGGTGGCCTATAGATTGGAGTAACCAAATGAGTTAAGTGGAATTCACCTGACATTCCATGTATCTCATCTGAGAAAGTGTTTAGCTTATAAAGATATGATTGTTCCACTGGAGGATATCAAAGTAGACGAAAGGCTCAATTATATGGAGCAACTAGTGGCAATCATCGATCGAATAGCTAAAAGGCTGAGAAATAAAGTGGTTCCTCTTGTGTGTGTACAGTGGAAGCACAGGAAGGGATTTGAATCTACATGGGAGACTGAGGAGGAGATGAGACAGCATTATCCTCGTCTGTTTGAGGAATAACAGGTTTCGGGGACGAAACCTATTTAAGGGGGTGGACTTGTAACACCTGGTTATTTCTTAAAAAAGAAAAGAAAGAATAAGAGTTGAAGAATAAAGAAAGGAAATGTCAATAAACCCAAGTTGAGGGGTTAAATGTGTAAAAAGGACAAAATCTTTGAAAAGTTGGTGTAAAGGTGGGCATTTCCACCCACCCTCTTTTCGTGGCACTTTCACTTCGGTTTTAGAGAGAGAGAGAGAAAGGAAGAGAACAGAACTCTCGGCAGAAGAGAAGAAGACGAAGAAGAAGAGAAATTGAATTCAAGGTAAGAATTCAAAGTTTTAAGTGTTCATGTTGGGTGTTTGTCTCAGTTACATGCTTATGTGCTTATATGCTTGTGTGTGTGTCCTTGTGTGCATGTTTTGGTGTGTTTTTAGGTGTTTGAACTTATTTGCAACCGGGTTAGAAGGAAGAAACACCCAAGTTGCACCAGGTGAGTTCTAGACCCCAGTTTTACTTGTTTTAAACTCTCTTGGGGCTGGAAATGTATTAAAACGATTTTCAAATGTTTATGTATGTATACCCGTATGTATTATGCATGTTGGATGATGATTCTTGGATGCTTATAGGTTGTTCATGTTTAGAATAGCCTTGGTAAGCTTAGAACATATAGGTTTGATGATTGGGTTCGAAAACATCCGAGAAACATGTTGTACAGAAGGTTCATGCGCCTAGATAAGGCTCATGCGCCTGGGAATGCCTTAGAAGAATTTAAGTGTAACCCATGCGCCTGAATAGTAGTCCATGCGCCTACAAATATTAGTCGGACGACTAAGTGTAGGCCCATATGCCCTAATAGTGCCCATGCGCCCAAGTGGCCCATGCGCCTAAGTTTCCATGCGTCCAAATAACCCATGCGCCTAAGTGTTCATACGCCCGAATAAGTGCCCATGCACCAGAATTGTTCATGCGCCTAAGAGTTAAAGCAATTAAGTGTTGACTGATGTGCCTACATAGTAACGAAACGCCCAAACAGGCTCATGCGCCCAAATAGTGGCTAAGCGCCCAACACTTAGAATTTATTACAGAATTCCTGGGAGTTTGTGCTCTTAGGGTATTGACCGAGGTTTGACTAGGGCTTATTAATGATGGGTTTCATGCATGATTATGATTGCCTTATGATTGTTCCTTTTTATTATTGCTATTATTATTATTACTTATAGTGTGTGACTTTACGTGGTATGTTTATTATCGTAACGTAAAGTATATTGTAATAATAAAGAGAAAGAGCAATAAAGAAGAGAAGAGGAACATTAATAAATGTTAACAAGTCTTGCAAGCTTACAGGAGGTACACGACCATGTTGTCGTTAGCTCAACTGTGCTGCGGGTTAGCTACCCTATTATGCACACAAGGCCAGTCAATTGAGATTGGCAGGACCTCTGTAGCGCACCCTAGGTGATTGGGTCGGCCTTGTATACAATAAACAGAACCCTTTCGAGGGATATAGATGGCCCATCACCAGTTTTCACTGCGCATGCAGTTTAGGGTATTGCTCATTGGTCCATACAGATAGTGAAAGATAAAGATAAAAGAATATAGAGTAAACAAGGCATACAGTAAAGTGAACGAATAGTATATGTTCATATAGTTAATGCGTGATCGCATACAAAGTAAAGAGTTGTATTTCAAAGAAAGAGTATTTTTCATATGCAACATACAGAAAGTATTTTATTACGTTTAAAACTAGAACTCACTCAGCAACGCTGACTTGTATACATTTTCAGTTGGCAGGTAGTTATTGCTGAGGATGGCATGAGGGTGAAGCTACTCGGCAGGGAAAGACTGGCATCCATTCGTATTTCATATTGCTGTTGTTTTGTAATGTAGTTAAACAGTTCTTTTGTAATCGATTAAACAATAGTGTATTTGCTTAACAACAGTGTTTTAATGAAATGAATGGTTTTTATTAAAATGATTCCGCTGCTTAAGTTATTAAATTTATAATTTTTTAAGGTATATAATGCTTTGAATGACCAACCGTGAGGTCTCCGGGAACGGGGCCTTACATTCTCCCTTTTCTTTTCCTCTCCTCTCTTTGGCTGATTTTATGGGTGTGGAGAGAGGGTGAGGGCTGCCCTCTCCCTTTAAATACCCTCACTCACCCAACTTTCTCTCGTTGGCGAGTTTGGTCCCCCGACTTTGGACTTTATTTCTTTTATTCTTTCGTCGGCTTCAAAATAAATAATCGGGTGTTACATGAAACTTACGTGATTGAGTTTGGATTTGATGAAGATGCTAATAAGAATCGTCGCGACTATATGGATGTTGATTCAAGGCGCAAAACATTGATGTTAATTAAACCAACTTTGCAGATAGATTTTAAGGTTGATGTTAAGCAAAAGCCCTCTACCAATTTTGATTAATATTGCTTCGATGTTAGGTCTCGATTAGTTGCAGGTCGAAGTTGAAGGTGATGATCCAATTGTTATGTGTATGTGTTCGTGAATCATATTAGAGGTTCAGTTAGCTTCTCAAAATCAAACGGAAGGTTTAACTTCAGTTATATGTTTTTAATTTGGTCACTTATGTTCGAACGGATCAAAGAATTTACTTGGGTGTTTTGGTTTCATGTCAAGCCAATTAACCGTTCACAATACGTATTAAATGATTCATTAGTTCAAAACTGATGTACAAATGTTAAGAGGTGGTTTAATTGTATTAAAATCTGACGTTTTGAGGTTTTCGGTGACCACCGGAGCGAGGGCCGAAGGTGGCCGAAATAGAGGTGGTCGACGGGGAGAGAAGGGAGTTTTGATTTGGAAAGTTACACCTTCGGTCCCCGATGTTTAGGTTTTTTATTAATTTATGTAAAAACTTTTAAATTAAGTTTTAGAAATTACAAAGTAAACCCTGGACTTATACAAGCTAATTTGAATAATAAATCAAATTAATTAGTTATTAATCTTTAAAACTGCTATAAGCTCGTAGACCTTATAGCTTGATTATTTATTTTTATTTAATGTTTAAAATTCATAATTAATTATAAAGTTCTATAAGTTTATTTGAATTCATTTTATAACTTAATAAATTTTAATAAAAGTTTCCATTGGGTTATTTATTGTAAAATGATTAATAAACTTTATATCTTTATGAAAAAAGTTTACTTATAAATCCCTAAATTATTACAAGTTGTTTAGTTTATTAATACATAAATAGTTAGTGACAATAAATTATACATTTAATGTATTTGGTCCATTATTAAAACAATTTAATAACGGAAGTTCAAAATTGGTTTATAAATTAAAGCGGATGTTACAATTATATGTTTCAACCATTCTGTGGTATGCGAATTTTTCTAATTATATGGTTGCATGTACACTTCCGGCCATTGGACAAAGAAGAAAAAGCAATAATTCATAGCACAAACAAAACATTACAGATGGGATGAACCCGATTTGTTTAAAAATAGGAGGGGATCAAATTATCAAACGATGCATACCCAATGATGAGATCCAATTGGTTTTGGGACATTGCATGCATCTGCATGTGGTGGTCATTTTCGTGGCTAGAAAACTATGCATAAAGTATTATCATATGGATTTTATTGGCCCACACTTTTTAAAGATTCATATGAATTCTCAAAACAATGTTTAAATTGTCAAAAGATGGATAGTGTCTCAAAACGAAATGAGATGTCCATGCAACCTATTCTTGTTGTCGGCATTTTGATGTTTGGAGAATCGATTTTATGGGACCCTTTCCTAACTCATATGGTAATTTATATATTTTGGTGGTGGTTGATTATGTGTTCAAATGGGTCGAGGCCATTGCCACCAAAACAAATTAACATACTATAGTTTGCAAATTTGTTCAAGCAAAAATATTTTCCTGACTTGGAATCCCTCATCCCATTTTAAAATTTTTAAATTTGGTAAATTGCTTAAACGATATGGAGTTGATCATCGGATAGCCACACACCCTTAAACAAGTGGTCAAATAGAAGTGTTTAATAGGCAGAGTAAAGAAATTTTATAGAAAACCGTCCGAGCTACCCGTAAGGATTGGTCTACTAAGTTGGATGATGCCTTATAGGCGTATCGCACGGCATATAAAACCCTTATTGGCACAATAACTTATCGCTTGGTCTATGGTAAAAGATGTCATTTACCTGTTGAATTTGCTAATCGAGCATTGTGGGATTTTAAGAATGTTAACATGAACTAAGCTATTGCAGGTATAGTAAAGGAAGCTTCACCTATGTAAGTTGGAAGAACTACAAGATGAAGCTTATGAATGTGTCTCTTTACAAGGAGAAAATGTAAGTTGTGCATGATGTGAAGTAGTGGAAAAAGACTTTCAAGGAAACAATGGGGACTTTCAAGGAAACAATGAAGCTTATGAATGTGTCTGTATACAATTCTTGGTTAAAACTCTTTCCAGGGAAACTCAAAAGCAAATGGACAGTTCCATATTTAGTGACGCATGTAAGAAACAATGGGGACATTGAAATTGAGGATTTTGAGGATCATCTCCACCAAGTGGTGAATGGTTATCGCCTTAAAACATATTGAAGCTAATGATATCAATGAACCATCTCATGTAGCTGAAAGCTTCTTACTGGGCACCTCGGATAATTTTTCCCCTACATGATCATCCAAGGTATCAAGTCAGGCTGAAGACATTAAACTTAGCGCTAGCGAGAGGGAACTCGTGAACTTTGTGGGTGTGTTCACTACAAACCCTTACAAGACTATAACTCGTCCAGTCGGGATTATCTAAGTGTTTAAAGGCTTGTTTCATATGCGGAATGCAATCGTGAATCCTACGAAAGTGAGTTAGTAGTTATTGCTTTGAATTTTCCTTTAATTTTCATTTCGTTTACTTTCTTGCTAATCATTATTAGTACTCTATTTAGTTTTCCTATTAACATCTACTCTAGGGTTATCCCAAGTGTGGGGATTGATAACACAAAAACTCAGGTACGTTCCATGTCCTTTATGTGCTTTGAGACGAAGCCTGATAATGTGGGGGCGACGTATCATACGCCGGTCATACTTACACATACGATTTTTTGACTCTTTGACCCATTTTTCACCACACACTCACCCCATATCATCCCATCCATGAATTTAAATCCACTTTTTCTCACTTTCATCATCTTCATCAAAAAAACTCCCCTTTGTTTCTTATAAACCCCACCTTCCAACACTTACAACTTATCCAATTCTAAATCAAATCACATATTTTTATATTCATTTCGGATAACTTTTCGAGAGAAACACGAATCTTGAGTTAGGTTTTCAAGTCTCACAAGGATTTGGAAGATTTGATAAGTTTAAAATTTGGGTAATTTGGGGATCTTTGCAATTCAAGACAAGTTTGTTACTTTCAAACTTTTAATATCTTCCAGATATGTTTGCTATCACCAAACTCAAATTACATGATCTAAAATTCATTATATGATGATTTATAGGTGATAAATGTATATGGATATGAATACAAACATATGATATATTGTTACATCATTAGAAGTGATTGATGCCTTAAAAAGAGTAGGTTTTGGGATGAAAAGTTAGGATATTGATGATGTGGGACAACCTATTGCAAAACATGAACTGAAAGTTCATATGAATATGATGTTTAAACAAACGTGAGATAAGAATATGTTTTTATGATAAGAAATTTCATAGTTACAAGATGTCAAGTAGACATAACACCATAAGAACACAATAAGAAACTAAGGACTAAAGGTTGGCCCAACACTTGAAAATCTTGAAGTCATTGTGGTTTTGTGTGTTGTGCAGGAATTATGCATCTCTTCAGGAGCAAGTCAAAGGGCAAACAATCTGAAACGTCAAGGTCTTCTAAGAAGCAGAAGAAGCAAAGTTCGGGTGATTTGCAAGATGAAGACATGACACCGGTTGATCAAGGTAGGGGGCGAAGACCAAGCTTCACGCGTGCTAGGAAGCTACTTGAGCATAACCCACGATGACAAAAGGAATTTTACATAGGGAAATTTGAAAAGGGGGTGAAGAACATAGACAACATCTTTGTGTGTGAACGGGCTGCATTGTTAGAAGATTTTGAGGCCTTGGGGTAGTCAACAAGTTTAGAAGGTTTGGATGGGAAGATGCATTGACATTCCATGATAAAGACCATAATGACAAGATTCCAAGCAAGGCTATTCTGGAATGGATGTCAACATTGGATATGGAAGATGGTGACAACCCCTCTCACACAACCGTATTGAGGGGGTGGCTAGGTTAAAAGGAAATGATCATGTCATTTGGCACCATCCGATAGATTGTGAATTTTGATTCAAGACTAACAAATTAGTATGAATACCCTATTGAAGCAGTCATTAGGAACAGTGAGTTTATCGCCTAAGAAGATATGGCCATATTGCAATACATGTTCATGGACAGCACAAGGGGTTGGTTTATAGGGACTCAATTGCATATCATGCCTAAAATCTTGAACATGATTAGCATGTTCAACATAATACCAAAGCTAGGAGATAAGAACAACATTAGGCAAACGGATATGCGTATAATCCATGCTTTGTTAATAGGAAGGAGGTTGCTTTCCTTAAGTTACTTGATCTTAATGAATGTTTGGGATAGTAGGGAGAATGCAAATAAGAAGATGATTTCCAATTGCAGACTAATCATAACACTTATAAGAACACAAGTGGTGTTAGGGAAAAATACTCAATACATTGTCAAGCCACACAAGTTCTTTATGGTTGACAAATTCAGCAAATTATCTTGGTACTACAAGAAGACCAACACCCAAGTTATGTTGAAGGATAAAGTAACCAAGGAAGTACTTATGGGAAGGAGGCCAATGCTCCTCCTTTATGACCAGGTGAACAACTAGAGTCAATGTCTTGAGGCACGATGATGATGATGATGAAACTAAAGATGAATATGACGAGGAAGGCGAAGGATTCACTAAAAAAGGGGATGGCTTAGAACACACACCCATTCCCATTTGAAGGCAGTTTTAAGCACCATCAGTAGAAGAAAGGATGAGAAGGATGTGGCCTAATGAGTATAGGAAGTGGTCTGCCATTGTGTGATACCAATGTGACATGACCAACCGGTAATCAATCTTTGCAAAAGATAGAAATGAAGAGGAAATGGCATTACAAATGGAAGCAATGTAGAGACAGAATTTATATGCAAGAAACCAGGATTACCAACATTAGTTATTTCTCAACCAAAGATATAATGATCTAACCCAAAAAAGACATTATCATGATTTCTATACAGGAAGAGAATATGTGCCATATCCAACATAAACAGACTGGAGTCAAATGGGTGTCTATGACGGGCAAGCAATATGTCCATATCCAGCTTTTTCCAGCCGAATCTAGGTGATCTTGAAGTGTCTTTTTGTGCTTGCAAACTTCCCAATACACACAAGAATCATCATCAAAACAAGATTGAAGATTCAACAAAGACCATGAGTGGGTAATCCTTTCGTGATTGCTTCCGAGTAAATTGATTATGTTAAGTAAGACTTTTTATGTGTTTTCATTAGGGTTTTGACGTTAGCTAATGGCTTTTGAATGTAAGTTTAACTTTTGGTTACGTTAAAAGATTTGTTTATAAACAAAGTTGCTTGTTGAAATTATCGGTTTCGGTTTTCTTGCATCATGAACTCACTAAAATCGAAAGGTAACTTGATATAGACAAGTTAATAACATTGTGTTTGTACGAGTATTAAAACTTTGATCATTTGTTATTACAATAATTGAAAAGTTGAAGTCTTTAGAATTAGGTTTTGGCAAACCCTAGTTTGATCATATAAATTGTTGATCTTGCATAATTGAGGACTCCGAAGTGATTGTTTTCATAATCCAAGTTAATTCGTTCTAAAGTTTCTTGTTTTATTCAATTTTGCTCATTAATTAATTTAAGTTATAATTTTTAATTATAAAGTTTGTGTCATTAAGTTAATCGAGTCACATTAATTAAACAATTGTCACACATTACTGTTTAGACGACGTTACTTACCCTTACACAATAAAAGTAGCTAAGACCGGTTATTTTTAACTTATTTTTGATCAAGTCTTGACAACCAAATCATACATTCGGAATATAAAAAGAGCATCATGTTGTTGCAAAAAAAGATTATATATACTTGACCTATGGGTTTTGACCTCATGTTGTAAGGATTCGATGTATATCAAATGTTCATTCCGTGCAATTATATATTTGTAATCTAGAAAATAGAAAGTTAAAATAAACCGTATACTATCAAAAAGATAAAATTTAAGCATGTTGTAATTGTAATTTCACAATTGAAAAAGAACATTATATAAAAAAGTTATAAGAGATAAATTAAAATACATCAAAAGTTAATAATAAATATAAAATAACATTAAAACTAAACCTCCAAATGAATCGAAGAAGACAACTTTTGTGGAAGTTTCGCAATAAAATCCAAGAAGTATGATTAGATACGACGGATGCGACAAAGCACACTGACCTTTCAAAAACACTATGCAAACCAAAAAGACAAAATTCATTGAAAAACTAATATTATAACAAAATCCATTAGAAACCCAGTATTATAATTGTTTAATTTCATATGGATTAATATAGAGTAAATTACCATTTGCGTCCCTGATTTTTGTTCATTTTAACCGTTTGTGTTCCTGTAGTTTCAAAACCTTGAATCGACCCCTATACTTTTATTTTTTCCTTGTTTGTATCCCTGTGGCTGACGCTGTTAATATAGATCGTTAAAAGCGCATCTTTTTCTCTCTCCTGCAGGGACATTTTGGTCATTTTCTCTTTCCCCCATATTTCTTGAATGTGTTTATTTACATATTGTAAATCCCATTTTTAAGTTACATTCTAACCTTAAACTCATCATCATCTTCTTCAACTATTAAGCTCAAACCCGATTGTGTGATTGCTTGCCTTAAACCCATCATCATGTTCAACTATTAAGTGATCGTGGCCTTAAACCCATATGAAAGATGGTTTATCCTACCTTGTACATTGATGAGGCAGATGATCCAGGGTTTAATCCACTCGAAGTATATGGTATGTTTTCTTCAAAATCAACTTAAGTTAGGGGTTTATTTTAGTTTCAGTATAGTATATATTGTTACAGCTCATGCGCCTACTTATTTTACACTTGAAATCCATCATGGTGGAGAATGTGTGATGTTCCCGGGAAGAAGGTATGTAAAGGGCAAAGTTACATACGTGGACATGGTAGACATTGATGTGTTTTCAACTTATGATGTTGATGCTATAATGGAAGAGTTTGGTTATGATGGGGATGAGGTAATGTATTACAACTTTAAGATTCCTGGTCAGGACTTGGATTTTGGTTTAAGAGCTCTGGGTGGTGATATGGATGTGCATAACATGCAACAATACGTGCACATGTTTAAGGTGATTGAACTATACATAGAACACAAAGTTACAAAGCTAAAGACCTACGAAATGTCTCCTAACCAAGGGTCAAAGGTGATAATCGAAGAGATTGATGATAGTGGACCATCTAATCCTTGAAGTAGACAATTACTACTATAGTGGTTTGAACAGGAGGTTCGCCCACCTACAGAGGCAGCACAAGGTATGGATGAAGGGTCAGAACTAGTCCGGATGAAGGGGCAGAACCAGGTCCGGATGAAGGGGCAGAACCAGGTCCAGATCAAGGGGCAGAACTAGGTCCGGATCAAGGGGCAGAACTAGGTCCGGATCAAGGGGCAGACCGGTGATAGAATGTGAAGAGGATCAAGGGGCAGAACCAGGTCTGGATCAAGGGGCAGAACCAGTGATAGAATGTGAAGAGGATCAAGGGGTAGAACCAGGTTTGGATGAAGGGGCAGAACCAATGATAGAAGCAGAAGGGGTTGATTCTATTGACATGTTGCAAGATGATGTTTTCTTATCTAATTTTATGGAACCCTTTTGTACAGAACAACTTGAGCAACAACATCAATAGTACAATGTTTCTAGTGATCAGACTGAGCCACAACAATAGCATAACAATGTTTCTAGTGATCAGACTGAGCCACAACATCAACATAACAATGTTTCTAGTGATCAGACTGAGCCACAATATCAGCATAACAATTTCTCTAGTGTATCTGTTAGTGGTGGATCTTCATCTGATGATGAAGATTTTATTGTAGATGTAGATAATCTTTTAGAGGATGTGGAGGTTGATATGGAAGAATACATAGCATTTGTTGACATGAATGTAGATGATCTGTTTGGAGATGAAAAAGTGATAAAGATGATACTGCAGGGGTTGACTTAGATAACTGTGACAGTACAAGTGATGAAGATACTGCTCCATCTTGAAGGGCAATTAAAAAGCTAAATAGGAAGAATAGAAACTGGAAGTCAGTTGTTGTATCATCATCATTATATGTTGGTCAAACCTTTAGGGATAAAGAAGAGGTCAAGGACATTGTTAAGTCAATTGCTATGCAAACTAGGATGCAACTAGTTTTTGTAAAAGATGACAAACTAAGAATTTGTGTGGTGTGTTATGGTAAAAATGTTGGTTCTTTTTGTAGTGAATGGAAAAATGGGGAATGTTCAAAAGCATACGGGTCCAAAAGAAGGGAATCAGTTAAGGGCAAAACAGGGAATGTTCAAAAGCAGATAGGTCAAAAAAGGCTCCCACCTGCCACTTGCCCATGGAAATTGCATATATTAGGCCCAATACAGATGAGTTTTTTGTTGTGAAGACTTTTGTAGAAGATCATAATTGTATGCAAACAAGAAAGCTTAGGTTTTACACAGCTTCAGTGATTGCTAAAGAAGCAGAACCCATAGAGGAGTCTAACCCTAATATACCCCTAAAGGCCCTACAAGACATCTTACAGAGGAAAAACCAGATTCAAATATCTATCAAAAAAATCTTTGTGGCAAAAATAATGGCATTGAAGAAAATGGAGGGTGATTATGTATCTCAGTAGGGATTATTAAGGGATTACTGTCAAGAGCTGTTAAGATCTAACCCACGCTCAACAGTTAAGTTAGAGGGTGAAATGGAGTGTAACCCTAGTAGTTCAACTAGACAGTTCAAAAGGCCTTACATCTGCTTTGGTGCTATGAAATTTGGGTTTAAGGCATGTGGAGAGACCTGTTAGGTCTAGATAGGACATTTATAAAAGGTCCATTCCCAGGACAAATGTTGCTACGGTTGGTGTTGACTCTAATAATGGAATTTATCCAGTAGCATATGCAGTGTGGAGGCTGAAACACAGATTCATGGACATGGTTTCTACAACTTCTTGGTGATGATCTAGTTCCAGGCATAAACTCAAACTTCACTTTCATAAGTAACATGCAGAAGGTAATTGTACCTACTTTTATAATTGCAATATGTATAAACCTTTAAAGGTGAAATTATATCATCTGTTTTAACCTGCATAGGGAATTGTACCTGCTGTTAAGAAGGTGTTTCCAGCAGCTGAGCATAGGTTTTGTCTAAGACACATTCATGAGAACATGAAAGCAAAATGGAGAGGGCATATGTATAAGGATCTTTTATGGAAATGTGCAAGTTCAACATAATCCTTGAATTTGAAAAACACATGGAGACCATAAGGAAACAAGACCCATCCCTGTATGATTGGTTGAAGCAAATCCCTTCAAAGCATTGGAGTAGGTCTCACTTTAGTGGTATGTGTAACATCTCGTCTTTTTTTGTTAATTAATAGTTAATCTCGTTTATTCTTATAAGGGCCATTGTTGTCAATCTTGAAATTCATGGGTTATTCATGCATATTCCTTAGTTGCCATTAAATTTTTAATATATGAATGTCAATAAATAAGAATATTAAATCAAGCGATAATAATAGTTATAATAATAATAATAATAATAATATTAACAAAATAGATTATAATAATAACAATTAATTAATAATGATAACAATAACAATACCAATAATAACAATAAAATTAATAATAATAACACTAATAATAATAATGGGAATTATACTAACTAAAACTTAAAACAATTAAGTTAGGGGGGTTAAATTGTTAATTTTAAAACTTTAAATGCAAGTTTTGTGCGTAAAATAATAAAAACAAAACTGTAGGGACCATTTCTGTAAAATCATAAAACCCAAACCCCCTTTCCCTCTCGACCCCGTTTTTCCGGCACCATTTCCGGCCAAGATCCGGCCGGCTCCGGCGACCTCTTAAACATCAAAAACAGGTCGTTTCTTGATCCCGAAACTGTTCCAAACCGTTCTTGAAGTCGATTCGAACCCATTAAAGGACTTTAATTGGTCTTTAACATCGGATGCGAGTGGGTACAAGGTCGGGTAACGGTCGATCATCAACCCGCAACGTACGACCATTAAAGCTTGATAATTATCAAATTAATTGAACCCACACAATTGTTTAAACGTTTCTAATCGATTTCTAAGTACAATTTCAACCTAAGCACCTGAAATAAACACAAACGACTAACCACACTCGCGACGTTTTCTCACACAACTGAACCCCTCCTTCTCCACACTTTCACCTGAAATTGATTGGAAATCTTAAATCAAGACCTTCTTCCGAAGCTACATTCAAATTTAATTCGGGTTCCATCACCATTTGCATCTCAATCAGGTTCGAGTTCAGCCGCGAGTTCTTCCACACTCGACCTCGTCAATCCAGTCTTCATTAGGGTAATTAAATACACCCACTCACTCGGTTTTATTCGCTAATCAAAAGCCCTATGATTCCAAACTCTATACTAATCGATTTGATCTTCAATTTAGCATAATCCGAACCTAGGGTTCTTGAGAATTTGGGTGGGGTTTTGTGTTGGTATTTTTTTAAGGGTTGGAAACCCAAATAAACCGCGGCTGAGGCCTTGGTTTACTGGTTAGGACGCTGCACTTTGGACATGAGGTCCCGGGTTCGAACCCGGGCACCCTCATGTATTTTTTTAAGGCTTTTTAGCCAATAAAATCGTTATGGAAAATTTTTAATAAACATAACAATAATTTTTGTAAACTTTAAATATTTTTATAAACACCAAATAATTTTCTAAATCTTTATTTGATTTAAATAATTAAATAACTTATTTAAAAACTTTTTAACAAAGGTTATAATAAGGATATTTCTATAAAATAGACTATAAATGATGATGTATATCACTACAATTTTTATTAGAGCAAATGTTATTGTTTAAAACTATAATTTTTACAAATGTATATAAAAGATACTTACATTTTATATATTTAAACTTTGTTAATTATTGTAAACTTATTTTTATGACAAACTAATTAATTAGTATCACACTTTTCTTTAAAATTAAAATAAGGTGTTTTTATCAAAACCTCAAATTCTCTTTGCCACCCTAGTTCGCGTTTAAACGTTAAACCTTATTATTAACCTAAAATATTATAATATATATATTTAGGTGTCTTGTGACGTTCATCTTGGAACAACGTTTATTATCAATCTTATTAATCTTCATACTTATACTTTCAGCCAAGTGAGTTTTCCTTGCCCCTTTTTTTCATATTTTCATACTAATTTGGGGTGAAACATGATAGCTTATACATGATACACGTATACACATTTGAGACTTGTTAATCACATGCAATTCAACTTATTATTTTGTCATGGTTATTTGTGTATTGTAAGTGATTATATGAGATACATAGTTTGTTTACAATCATTAACTATTGCTAGCCTGGCGACGTCTTAGATCTTTGCGCCTGACAAGCCTATTTAGTGCTAAAGCCGAGGTATTGCCGGCTCCTGATGACGTATGCTTGTTCATCATGGGAACCAAATACGCTTAGCCAATCTTTTATACTTGTAATCAAGTCGAGGTTTGGTTGTAACGATATGTGTTCTATAATCTTACTTGCTTATGACCTATGACATGAATTGCTACTTGTAACCTTTTTCATATTATGTATGAAAACCTTGGAAACTCACCAACTATTTTTAGTTGACTCTTATTTATTATCATGTTTCAGGTCAACCTCAAGTTTAAAGTGATCCTTTTGAAGCATGCTATAATCTAGGACTTGGACCTAGTTAATGAAATAAAAAAGTTTACATTATGTTATATTATGTTTGAATTTATTACTTGTTTGAGACTTATGATTGTATTTCATTTCAAGACTTATGATAATAATATTTACATTTTAATATAGCGTTATGTGGCTGTGAACAATCTTAACCCTCACATCTCGACGTTTCTGCCGTCAAGGTTGGGGTGTGACAGATTGGTATCAGAGCCCATAACTATAGGGATTTAGGTTATTAGAAATGGTGACCTAGAATATATCTTATGCATGAACCTCATAGGATAATATTTATATTCTTGAAAATATATATATTGTTACATGCTACATAATGCTATACCTTACTTATGTGCAACTTGATGCCTTAGCATAGGTTCGCCTTGTAATTGTTTAAACTTTGTTATTTGTCTCCCTAAACTTAACTTTGACTCTTTGACTCTCCCCGACAAATGAAACTTCTTAATCTTATTCTTGTCAACACGTGGGAACTTATGCTTATGCTTATGATTTGAATCTTTAGACTTATGTCTAATCTATGTTAAATCTCATCAAGGTTTTGATTACATGAACCTAAGAAATTTGTGTGACACATAGACACCTGTATTCTGGATTTCCTGGCAAAAGGCCCTCAGGCTAAGGCAAGCATATCGCATAAATCCTACAGGACTAGTTATGCTTACCTGGGGATTTCTGGAATGAGTGATAAACTATGGTCAACATACACAAATTTCTAAGGCGAGTGGGTCAACTTACCTTGACGTGTCAACGTTTCCAAATGGTAATGCGTCACCAAATGGAACCATTCCATGTGCCTTACAACTTTTGCCTTATCCTTGTTGAACATTAATCCTTGTTGTTCCAATTCTCATATCTAACTCGTTTTGTATATTCCAGCATGTCTCGTCATCATGGAAAACGTGAAAGTTCCGATCGTAAGTTAGCCGCCATGATTGCTCGACAAATGGCTGCTGTCATCCCGACCATGGTTGCTGAACTTAATAGCACCTTAATGACCAATGCTAGCAACAATAGTCATGGGGAAAATAGTGCTAACCAAGGGCGCAACAACCAAAATTGCACTTTCAAGCACTTTAGCTCATGTAAACCCACTAGTTTTAGTGGTAAGGAAGGAGCCACTGGTCTTCTTGAGTGGTTCGAGAGCATGGAGAACACCTTCGTCAACTGTGAGTGTCCGGGGCACTCAAAGTTTGTTATGCCACTAGCATGTTCCAACAAAGGGCTCTCACCTGGTGGAATGGCGAGAAAAGAAATCGTGGGCCCGATGCTATTCTGGCACTTACTTGGGAGGAGTTCAAGAACATCGCTATCGCGAAGTTCTGCCCGAGAAGCGAACTGCAAAAGTTGGAGGAAGAATTTTGGAATTTAAAGCAAAACGATGGTGATCATTTGGCCTACTCAACTAGGCATCATGAGTTGAGTATACTGTTGCCTCATATGGTCGACACTGTCCCCTGCAACATCGAGAAGTTCATTAAGGGTGTACCACCCCAAATTCAAGATGTTGTGGTGGGTAGCCGACCCACAACCTTAGAAGAAGCCATTACTATCACCGCTCAACTCACCGAGAACTATATACGAGCGGGCACCATGTCTGTGAAGGGTGCCAAAAAGGTGGAAAGGACGGCTACTGAGGCCGTTAAGGAGACCAAAGCTGAACCGTCCAACAACAACAACAAGAAGAAGAAGCGCAAGTTCACATCGGCACGTAACTATGCTGTGGCTGCACCTAAACAACCCCAAAGACAACTTGAATCTGCGGCTACACCTGTGGCACAAGTGCCTGGGGCTAGGGCTTATGCTGGTCCTCAGCCTATGTGCAACACGTGTAGGTATCATCATCCGGGGAATCAACCATGCCGCATCTGCACCTTATGCGGTAAATATGGACATTTGGTGGCGACTTGCCACCATGCACCTAACAATGCCGCCGTGGTCACAAACCGTGTTTGCTACAACTGTGGGGAACCTGGTCATTTTCGGCCACAATGCCCTCGTCTTGTGGGTAATGTTCCACAAGCTCGAGGACGTGCTTTCAACATCAACGCCAACCAAGCACAAGCAAACAATGATGTGGTGAATGGTATGTCAATCACCTTTAACTTTTGTGATCGTTTCTTTTCATACTTTACCTAATCATTATATATCTTAAAATTGACCAGGTATGTTCCTTGTTACAAAACTTATCCTATGTCCTATTGATTCTGGAGCGATAAAATTTTGTTTCATTAGAGTTTGAACCCATACTTGCTAATCCACATACGAAACTAGAAAGACCTCTTACTGTGAAGTGGCCGATGGAGAAACGATCACCATTGACGTCATCATTCGTGATTGCATCTTAAGTCTTGACACGCATGATTTCTTATCGATTTATCCTATGAAACTTGGAAGCTTCGACGTCATCATTGGTATGGATTGGTTAGCCAAACACCATGCCGAGATCATTTGTTTCAAGAAGTGCATCCGTATACCGTTACCTTCTGGTGATACCTTGAAGGTGTTCGGTGAAAAATCTTCCAAAGGACTTAAACTCATGTCTTGCACTCAAGCCCGAAAATGCTTAAGCAAGAAGTATATGGCTTTCTTGGCTTATTGGTCAACACAAAAGTCAAAGGGAAAGAACTAAGGATGTCCTATCGTACGAGACTTCCCTGAAGTATTTCCCGATGACCTTAGTGGTTTACCTCCCGTACGGAAGTTGAGTTTAAAATCGACTTCATACCGGGAGCAAACCCGTGGCTAAGTCACCATATCGGCTTGCACCATCGGAAATGCAAGAACTCTCTAGTCAACTTCAAGAGCTATCGAGAAGGGCTTCATCCGTCCTAGTTCTTCGCCTTGGGTGCACCTGTTCTTTTCGTGAAGAAGATAGATGGATCGTTCGTATGTGCATCGATTATCGTGAGCTTAACAAGCTTACCATCAAGAATCGTTATCCTCTTCCTCGCATCGATGACTTGTTTGATCAACTTCAAGGAGCGGCATATTCTCGAAAATGATCTACGCTCTGGATATCATCAATTACGAGTTATGAGGATGACATCCCAAAAGACCGCTTTCGTACTCGTTATGGACACTATGAGTTTATGGTGATGCCTTTTGGTTTAACCAATGCTCCTGCTGTCTTCATGGATCTCATGAACCGAGTATGCAAGCCTTATCTTGACAAGTTTGTGATCGTCTCATTGATGACATACTTATCTATTCCAAGTCCAACACGATCATGAGCTGCATTGAGATTGGTTCTTGAGTTGTTTAAAGAAAGAGAATGTACGCAAAGTTCTCGAAGTGTGACTTCTGGCTCGAGGAAGTTCAATTTCTAGACACGTGGTGAATAGCCAAGGAATTCGCATTGATCCTGCAAAGGTGGAAGCTGTGAAGAATTGGTGTGTTCCTACACCTCTACCGAAGTTCGTCTTTTCTTGGTCTTGCTGATTATTATCGGCGATTCATTGCCAATTTCTCGAGGATCGCGAAACCGCTCACTACTTGACACAAAAGAATAAACCATTCGAGTGGGGTTCCGAGCAAGAAGAAGCTTTGAAGCATTAAAGCATAAGTTGTGCAATGCTCCTATCTTGACCCTACCAATGGAAACGACGATTTCACCGTGTATTGTGATGCATCTAAACAAGGCCTTGGTTGTGTTCTTATGCAACGAGGGAAGGTCATAGCTTACGCATCGAGGCAATTGAAGGTTCACGAGATGAATTACACAACCCATGATCTCGAGCTTGGTGCTGTTGTATTTGCTTTGAAGATTTGGAGGCATACCTATATGGTACGCAATGTATAGTCTACACCGATCACAAAAGCCTTCAACACGTTTTCAATCAAAAAGATCTCAATATGAGACAACGTCGTTGGGTGGAGTTGATTAGTGACTATGATTGTGACATTCGTTACCATCCTGGTAAAGCAAACGTTGTAGCCGATGCACTAAGCCGAAAGATTCACAACAAGATGATCTCATTCCAAGAAATTCGCGATCGACGTCAATGGTTTGACACCTTGGGTGAGTTCGATACTGAGATCCGACTAGATGTCAACGAGACCACCGTACTACTACAAAACCTGAGAATAGATAGTGACATCGAGTCTAGCATCCTGGAGGCTCAACAAATGGTTCAACGAGAAGGAAGAATGAAGGATGAATTGGAGCATAATCTTCTAACCAATTGGAAACGAAAACCAATGGGTTGATGTACTTCGCCAATCGCATTTGGATTCCAAATCGCGATAACATTCGTACCTTTATTATGAACGAAGCTCATCAAACTCGTTATTCTATTCATCCTGGCTCCGATAAGATGTACATGGACCTACGTGGTCAATATTGGTGGCCTGGAATGAAGAAAGACATAGCGACCTATGTAGCTAAGTGCCTCACATGTACGAAGGTCAAAGCCGAACATCAACGTCCGAGTGGATTACTTGAGCAACCGAGATCCCTATGTGGAAGTGGGAACACATATCCATGGACTTCATAACCCAGCTACCCCGAACCTCTCGAGGTCATGATAGCATATGGGTGATCGTTGACCGGTTGACCAAATCAGCACATTTTATACCTATACGTGACACTTACAAAACATCAAGGTTAGCTCGTATATACGTTGATGAGATTGTAAGTCGGCATGGGGTACCTCTGCACATCATATCCGACCGATATGCTCGTTTTACTTCACATTTTTGGTCGTCTATGCAAGAACTCTTGGGTACACAACGGATCTAAGCACGGCTTACCATCCTCAAACTGATGGTCAAACGACCGAGCGAACGATCCAAACCTTGGAGGATTTGCTACGCCTTTGTGTTCTTGATTTTGGTGCCGATTGGGATACGCATCTACCGCTCGCGGAATTTTCGTATAACAATAGTTACCACTCGAGTATCAAGATGGCACCATTTGAAGCACTTTATGGTCGAAAATGTCGTTTACCGATCTGTTGGACCGACATTGGTGAAAACTTCATCACTGGTCCTGAACTTATACAAGAGACGACCGATAAAGTTTCTATTATTCGCAAGAACCTTGAAGTGGCGAGAAGTCGTCAAAAGAGCTATGCTGACAAGCGACGTAAGCCATTGGAATTCCAAGTTGGGGAGATGGTTCTTCTTAAGGTTTCACCGTGGAAGGTGTGGTTCGCTTTGGAAAGAAGGGCAAACTGGCTCCAAGGTTTGTAGGACCTTTCAAAATCCTGAGAAGGATTGGGAAAGTGGCTTATAAACTAGAGCTACCTTCCGACCTTAGTGGAGTTCATCCTGTATTTCACGTCTCAAATTTGAGAAAGTGCTTGGCCGACGAAAGTCTATATGTTCCGTTGGAAGACATTCAGATTGACGAGTCATTACATTTGTCGAGAAACCTGTTGAAATCATGGACCGCATAATGAAGAAGACGGAACCAAACAACCCCAATCGTCAAGGTTCGTTGGGAAAATAAGCGTGGCGTTGAATTACTTGGGAACGTGAGGAGCACATGAAGAAGAAGTACCCGTTTTTATTTGTA
This sequence comes from Flaveria trinervia, assembly GCA_025506515.1. Classification (NCBI taxonomy): domain Eukaryota; kingdom Viridiplantae; phylum Streptophyta; class Magnoliopsida; order Asterales; family Asteraceae; genus Flaveria; species Flaveria trinervia. Next base: position 91,027,659 of record CM046447.1, read on the forward strand.
TAGTTTCATTTCTTTTAATTTTGGGACGAAATTCTTTTAAATTGGAGAGACTGTAACATCTCGTTTTTTTTGTTAATTAATAGTTAATCTCGTTTTATCTTATAAGGGTCATTGTTGTCAATCTTGAAAATGGGTTATTCATGCATATTCCTTAGTTGCCATTAAATTTTTAATATATGAATGTCAATAAATAAGAATATTAAATCAAGCGATAATAATAGTTATAATAATAATAATAATAATAATAATAATAATAATAATAATATATTAACAAAATAGATTATAATAACAATAATTAATAATGATAACAATAACAATACCAATAATAACATAAAATTAATAATAATACACTAATAATATAATGGGAATTATACTAACTAAAACTTAAAACAATTAAGTTAGGGGGGTTAAAATTTAATTTAAAACTTTAATGCAAGTTTTGTGCGTAAAATAATAAAAACAAAACTGTAGGGACCATTTCTGTAAAATCATAAAACCCAAACCCCCTTTCCCTCTCGACCCCGTTTTTCCGGCACCATTTCCGGCCAAGATCCGGCCGGCTCCGGCGACCTCTTAAACATCAAAACAGGTCGTTTCTTGATCCCGAAACTGTTCCAAACCGTTCTTGAAGTCGATTCGAACCCATTAAAGGACTTTAATTGGTCTTTAACATCGGATGCGAGTGGGTACAAGGTCGGGTAACGGTCGATCATCAACCCGCAACGTACGACCATTAAAGCTTGATAATTATCAAATTAATTGAACCCACACAATTGTTTAAACGTTTCTAATCGATTTCTAAGTACAATTTCAACCTAAGCACCTGAAATAAACAAACGACTAACCACACTCGCGACGTTTTCTCACACAACTGAACCCCTCCTTCTCCACACTTTCACCTGAAATTGATTGGAAATCTTAAATCAAGACCTTCTTCCGAAGCTACATTCAAATTTAATTCGGGTTCCATCACCATTTGCATCTCAATCAGGTTCGAGTTCAGCCGCGAGTTCTTCCACACTCGACCTCGTCAATCCAGTCTTCATTAGGGTAATTAAATACACCCACTCACTCGGTTTTATTCGCTAATCAAAAGCCCTATGATCCAAGCTCTATACTAATCGATTTGATCTTCAATTTAGCATAATCCGAACCTAGGGTTCTTGAGATTTGGGTGGGGTTTTGTGTTGGTATTTTTTTAAGGGTGGAAACCCAAATAAACCGCGGCTGAGGCCTTGGTTTACTGGTTAGGACGCTGCACTTTGGACATGAGGTCCCGGGTTCGAACCGGGCACCCTCATGTATTTTTTTAGGCTTTTTAGCCAATAAAATCGTTATGGAAAATTTTTAATAAACATAACAATAATTTTTGTAAACTTTAAATATTTTAAAAACACCAAATAATTTTCTAAATCTTTATTTGATTTAAATAATTAAATAATTACTTAAAAACTTTTTAACAAAGGTTATAATAAGGATATTTCTATAAAATAGACTATAAATGATGATGTATATCACTACAATTTTATTAGAGCAAATGTTATTGTTTAAAACTATAATTTTTACAAATGTATATAAAAGATACTTACATTTTATATATTTAAACTTTGTTAATTATTGTAAACTTATTTTTATGACAAACTAATTAATTAGTATCACACTTTTCTTTAAAATTAAATAAGGTGTTTTATCAAAACCTCAAATTCTCTTTGCCACCCTAGTTCGGTTTAAACGTTAAACCTTATTATTAACCTAAAATATTATAATATATATATTTAGGTGTCTTGTGACGTTCATCTTGGAACAACGTTTATTATCAATCTTATTAATCTTCATACTTATACTTTCAGCCAAGTGAGTTTTCCTTGCCCTTTTTTTCATATTTTCATACTAATTTGGGTGAAACATGATAGCTTATACATGATACACGTATACACATTTGAGACTTGTTAATCACATGCAATTCAACTTATTATTTTGTCATGGTATTTGTGTATTGTAAGTGATTATATGAGATACATAGTTTGTTTACAATCATTAACTATTGCTAGCCTGGCGACGTCTTAGATCTTTGCGCCTGACAAGCCTATTAGTGCTAAAGCCGAGGTATTGCCGGCTCCTGATGACGTATGCTTGTTCATCAGGGAACCAAATACGCTTAGCCAATCTTTTATACTTGTAATCAAGTCGAGGTTTGGTTGTAACGATATGTGTTCTATAATCTACTTGCTTATGACCTATGACATGAATTGCTACTTGTAACCTTTTTCATATTATGTATGAAAACCTTAGAAACTCACCAACTATTTTTAGTTGACTCTTATTTTTATCATGTTCAGGTCAACCTCAAGTTTAAAGTGATCCTTTTGAAGCATGCTATAATCTAGGACTTGGACCTAGTTAATGAAATAAAAAAGTTTTACATTATGTTATGTTATGTTTGAACTTATTACTTGTTTGAGACTTATGATTATATTTCATTTCAAGACTTATGATAATAATATTTACATTTTAGTATAGCGTTATGTGGCTGTGAACAATCTTAACCCTCATATCTCGACGTTTCCGCCGTCAAGGTTGGGGTGTGACAGTATGTGTTACTTGTCTTTACAATTGATGTTTTTCAAAACCCAGAATTAGTAGCTTACACAATATTTGTTTATAAAATAGGTAGGCCGGCATGTGATATTTTATTAAACAATATTTGTAAAGTCTTTAACAAGCAGTTGGTTGGGGGTAGAGACAAGCCTATAATTTCATGTCTTGAGTATGTTAGGGAGTACATGTCAAAAGAGGCTTGTTGTTGTTCACAAGTTGATTTCAAAGTGTCTAGGGCCCTTATACCCTTTGCAGCTAAAAGTTTGGATTCATTAGAAACAAGCAAGTGAGTATAGTGTTATCATGGCTGGAGTTAAAAAAATACCAGTAAGTGGACCATAGATGGATCAAGTTTGTGTCGACTTAGAGAAACAAACATGCTCGTAGAAAATGGGAGCTTACAGGCATGCCTTGCAGCAGCATGCAGTAACTTGCATATGGGATTCGGCAACTATGACCAGCAAAATGCAATTCCTGAGGCTTGGGTGTCCAGAGTGTATTGGTTAGAAACTTGGAAGGATGTATAAAAAACACACTGAGCCTATCAATGGGAGACCCATGTGGATGCCATCAAATTCCCCAACTACACTGATACCTCCAAAGCATCATACTCAAGTTGGCAGACCAAGAAAGAGGGAAGAAATCAATTGAGGAGGTGGATGCAAGTAAAGTTAATAAAGATGGGAAGTTGGTGAAAACATGATTTTCTGTTAAGTGTGGTCTGTGCAAGAATTATGGACACAACAAAAGGTCATGCAAGGGTCAAGGTTCATCACAACAGTTTTCACAAGGTGCTCCTTTAGATAGTCAGTAGTCAGCTGGTTTATGTATTTTGCATATGGATGAGATGTTAATTGGATGTATTTTGGGTATGTAATTTGAACATGTTTTGTTGCTTCAAACAATGTTACTGGCACTCATGCTTTTTAGATGTAATCAAAAGCCATTTGCATGCATTAAACTTGTACAACCATTACTAATTGACCTTTACAATATTTAGGAGAAAACTAAGTCAATTGTTACAAAGTAACTTCTACTACCTCACTAACAAATCAAGTACACAATAAAAATGAATCAACTAAAAATTAACAACATTCTATATTTTTTCACTTGATGCTCCAACCTCCCGGCTCTTTCTTCTGTCATGTTGCTTGATCTTAACAACCCATTAATAATTTATGTAGATCTTGAACATAGTGCAGGTTTAGCCCAACTAACAAAACCACAATGTTTCCCCATTCTCGCACAACAGTTAATCTCGGCCTGGATTTTTTTACGGTACATGATGTTCGAACAAAAGTTTCATATCCACACTTACCACATCTGACCATCTTCTTCCTTTGAGAAGAGAGTGACAGGGAGACAGATAGAAAGAGAAGGAGGAGGTGTGAGAGTGAGATTGGGGAGGGTAGTTGAGGTGAGTTAAAAGAAACCCTTATAATGGTTGTACAAGAAAGAAGGGGATAGAGGAAATGACCAAAATATCCATGCAGGAGAGAGAAAAAGATGCGCTTTTAACGATCCATATTAACAGCGTCAGCCACAGGGATGCAAACAAGGAAAAAAAATAAAAGTATAGGGGTCGATTCAAGATTTTGAAACTATAGGATGCAAACGGTTAAAATGAACAAAAGTCAGGGACGCAAATGGTAATTTACTCATTAATATATAATGTTATACTCATAAAAAACATATTCAAATTTAATATAGGTGAGCAAATATCCGATGTAACCGAACCATTACCGAATTAACTGATTTAACCGAACCACAACATAATTAACCGACATCAAACCAAACAATTAACCGATGATTCGGTCAAAGCATAACTGACTAATCGTACATTGCGGTTCGATATTGTTTTGATGTACGAATTAACCGAGCCGCAGCAAATGTGATCAATGATGATTGAAGAAAATTATATTAATTATCTCTTTAGATAATAAAATATAATTCTCTAACCTCAACATATAGGTAGCGTTGGTATGTAGGAATGAGGGACGGAATGGAATGAACCATTGAGGGTGAATGAATAAAGACATGTTTGGTTGGTGGAGGTAATAGAATGAACCATTACGTAGTTGATTCCAGTCCCTCAAATTCAGTCCATCCACTCTCCCTTCTTTTTTTCATTCCATACCTTCTTCCATCATTAGTCACCAACACCACCCGCCACAACAACCACCACCGACCACCAAGATCGCTCGTCACCAGCAACCACCACCGGCCACCACTACCCCAAGAACACTATCGTCGGACACTGCCACTGCCACCGCCATCGGAAACCACTGAAGGCCACCACCACCGGCCACGGCCGGCGCCGGAAACCACCACTGGAAACCACCTCCGAAGGCCACCGCCGCCACCGAGAACCACCACTGCAAGAAACCACCTCTGAAGGCCACCACTAACATCGCAAGAAACCACCTAAGGCCACCGCTGCCAGCCACCACCATCGTCGAAAATCACCGCCAGCCACCACCGTCGTCGAAAACCACCGCCAGCCACCACCGTCGCTAGAAACCGCTGCCATCGGCCACCACTGCTGCCGGAAACTGCCGCCAACAAAAACCACCGCCAGCCAACACCACCACTGGAAACCACCGCTGGCCACCACCGACACCGGAAACCACCGCCGCCCACCACCGCCACCGAAACGACTGTCGGCCACCACCGCCGTCGGACACCACCGCCGAAACCACCGCCGGAAACCACCGCCGGCCACCACCGCCGCCGGAAACCACCGCCGGACACCACCACCGCCGCCGGAAACCACCGCCGGACACCACCACCTCCGCTCGCCATCACCATTATAACTACTTTTACACTTCATTGTTTCGATTTTTATACTTAACAAATAAAACAAAAATATGATTCATTTAATACTAAAGAGCAACCAAACGGAACAATGGAATGTAACGATTCATTTCATTATTTTATTCATTTCCTTCCTTTATTCATTCCATTCATTCGTCCATTCTATTACCGTATACCAAATATACCCATAGATTAAAAAAAGTTTATTAATTACAAAACAAAGAATATGTACGTAAAAGTAGGTAGTTAATTACATTCAAAATGAAACATGTATATAAATGAAAAGGCGCACATCACTATTTTGAATTTAGTTTTGGTGGGAGCTGAAAATCAAATTGTATTATGCACACTTCTATTAAAGTCGGTCCAAACTCATTCAACAAAAAAATATTAATTAATATTTTGATTTTAAAGCACATGCAAAATACATTAGTCGATTAACCGTATTAACTGTAGTCGATTTATAATTAATGGTTGATCACAGTAGTGGCTTCAATTATAAAAATGGTATTAACCACACCGTTGGTTTCGATTTTAAAAATAAACTTAACCACACTAAATCTCACCGCACTCACCCCTACAATCTGGTGTTGCATGATGTCAAGTGGACAAACTATGTTTGCCTTGTTTCTATATCTTCCTTTTCTTCTTCACTTTATGTTATATGGGTTTGATAACAGAAGTTTATAATTAAAAAATAAAATGTACAACGTTTTAACGAAAAACTGTGAATAAATTCTTATTCAAAAATAAAAATAAAACATTTAAGTATAAATATGGAAAATTGTTCTATAAGCAGATAATCATCGACCCACAGCCCGATCGACCTTAAAAATGTTTTACATATGGGGGTGTATTGGCTTGTCAGGTGGGCAATTGACTGTCCTCTTGTTTACCAAATAGATAGTACTCATACGCATAGCCTCTAGGGTTTAAATTTTAAATGAGCTAATCTTATTTAACTAATATAGTACTAGTACTTATTATTATTTCTCAATTTAAATACATATATAACATAAATAATTTAATATAATAATTTAGTACATTGAAATCTTTAGCCCGTTTTGAAAAAAGTGATCTAAATATTTTATCTGCATTCATTGTAGAAATGGGTTTTGCATTATAAAAATACATGAAATATCTAAAATATAGGTCACAATACCTAAGTGGTCTAGTTTATTAAAATACAATGTATTATGTATTAAAAGTTGTTAGAAAAAATAATGCAAATCATTACTAAAGACGATTAAGTTGTACCAAATATATATAAATTTATAACATTCATAATAGAATGTTTATTCACGCCTACTTCATTGCTTTGTAAACTGAAACACGATATGAATAATATATGAAATAAATTATTATATTCTGAGTTGTAGTGTGTAACTTGTATAATAGTAAGAATGTCATGTTTGAGATGAGATATTTAACAATAACATTTAATTAAACATGTCTTACTTGGGTTGTATTATAATTAAACATATAACTAATTACACCAATTCGTTTAGGTTAGAATATAGTAGATATATTTATAAGCTAGATATTTTTACTTTACAACTTGATATCACAATTTATTTACCAGTTGATCACAATTTGTTAGCTCATTTAATACATGTATAGATCGTGTTTTAGTTATATGATTTTATGTTAGTTTGAATTATTACCTGCCATCCAACTTTATCAACCCGACATAATATATTGTGACCTGCAATCACTCCATTCTCTAGCTAAAACCTCATAAAGCGACATGACATGTATAAGCCCACACAATGACTCATTTTAAATATCTGCTCATGAGTAAAAAAAATATAGTTCAAGGAGCTAATCATGTGTAGGGCATGAATATCTTTTTTTTTCTGAATATATGATGAGGTTTGCATCAAATAATCTCATGAAAATTTCTTCATATTTATTAAAATGCATTTACTTCAAAATCACTCCTATATTTAAGATCGATGTGTGGTAAAGAATTTAAAAAAAAACTCAAGGATTTGAGATTTATCAATAAACAAATAAAATCTGAATATTTTATGTAATACATGCACGTACATTCCTCTCTACATTATAATATGCCATATGCATAACCCTAGATATGGAGGATTTTCTTCATACGAATAAACCTTTGGCTTTGACCAATGACCAGAAAATATGATGGCATCTGATTAGATTTCCCTACAAAAAACCCATATTTGGTTTTGTTTGTTTCCTCCATTATTATTTGTTTCTCCGTTTTAAAAGATAAATTAATGATATCTATCTCTCTATCTATATCACTATATCTCATGTGAAGTACAGGCTCACTCCATTTTTCCCAGAAAAAAAACTCTTCTTTTTTAGGAAGTGCCTGTGGTTTACTTAATTATGCCCTAAATGATGAACATTTACTTCACTGGTTAATCTATCAAGATTCTTGGCCGTAAAAGCTCTAGATTTGTGATGCATAATACAGATTAACCCTTCAGATGAAAAGGGTGTTTTCATTTTTTGAATTGGATGAATCTTTAGTTAAAAAGATTAAAGCTTTTTGTGTCTAAACATGTTTACTTCTTCAAACCCTCTTCCTTCTACCATCCATGGCCTCCCTCCTCCATCTTCTGGTGTTTTCTCCGGTGAAGAAGTTGCAAAAGATGGTGTTTACTTCAACCACCACCACCCACTTTTCACCGGAGAATATTGTTCTTTTGATGATGCTCCACCTCCTCCACCTGTTAAAGAACCAGTGTTGCAAGATGGTAATAATAATAATCATCATAATAATAATAATCATCTGAAGCTTGTAGATTCAGTGATTTCTCCCTCTAGAAAGCGAGTTGCAGCTTCAAAGAAAGATCGCCATAGCAAGATCTTCACAGCTCAAGGTCCTAGAGATCGGAGGGTAAGATTGTCCATTGACATTTCAAAAAAGTTCTTTGGGCTTCAAGATTTGCTAGGGTTTGATAAAGCAAGCAAAACCCTTGATTGGTTGTTCACAAGATCCATGACAGCCATCAAAGATTTGGTTGAAGAAATGAAGCATACTTCATCTTCAACCCTCTCTGATCAATGTGAAGAAGTTTTCATGGAGAAAGGAGATTATCTTGACAAGAATGGGAGAAAGAAGAAGGCGGTAGCTAAGCGCGCTAATGGCGGAAAGAGGAAGAAGAAGACAACCCAAAAACAGAAATCTGGATTTCAGGTGAATCTAGCAGCTAGAAGTCTGCTAAGGGCAGAGGCAAGATCAAGAGCTAGGGCAAGAACAATTGAGAAATTGCGGGTTAAAAAGCTCGATAACGAGGCGAAGAATGTTGTTGGTGATGGTAATTACTGCTATGATCTTCAATCTAGCTGTGGGAGTCAATTTCAATCACAAGGTAATCATGAAGTCAAAATTGGGGAATCATTGGCCCAAGAAAAGCTTCCAAAGCCTTACTCTTTGCTGTATACCTCCCAGCACAACTATGTTGACTCAAAAGGTTCAAATTCCCATTTTAAGAACAGTATCAAGATCCATTGATCTAGATCCTCAAGAGGTACATTACTTATACATACTAATATTATTGCTACTTAATCATATTATTATGTTTTAGTAGATAAATGCAAAATTTTTATTTAATTTAAATGGCAGGATTAAATCTTACAAGATAACATGCTCTTGATTAGCCCAGTGATCTGTGCATACTGCTATTAGATCGATGCGGGAGTGATGTCGTAAGGATGTAAGTCCATAATTGTTGTTAAATTAGTTATCAATCCAACTACTAATGATTTGAGTGTTTGTTGTAATGATTCATAAAATTGATCTCTCTATACATAATAATTGTGATATAAACTTCTGAAAACATCCTCTCATTATATCTGTTGTTTCGTGTAATCCCTTTTCGGTGTTATCTAAGATGAAGAGAGTGCATAATTGGACTAACGATTCTAACTAATATAACTGATTTTGATGTTCTTGTGATATGCAACTTTCCTTTTATGGACATTGTAGCTATGTATAGTTGCTACATTAATCTTTACCATTAATCTTACTATAAGATGAGTTTCTGAGATGACTAAGAAATGCTAAGCTTCCCTTGTCAACTATTACCATTATCATGCATTTAATTGCATCTTAGATTTAATGCTTATATCAATCACCACTATATATGTGCATCTTGCAGGATTTGAACCTCCTACTCTTTCTAACTTCAAATGTGTTTAATTTCAGCAATTTTAATCACATTAATCCAATAATGTTTAATAACCTTAACATGCATTATTTCTAAGAACTACTTGTGTAGGAACTTAATTATAAAGAGTTATTTGTATATGGAACTTCATCATATTGATTTATGTTGATGTTGATATACATCCAGATCTATAAACTTATTGCATAATTTCTAGATCTTTTTGGTTTCTCAGCTCTTTTGTTTTCCCAAATCGGATTTTCTTGAAGAATAACATGATGATACGACAAAGTTTGCCACGGGCCATCGCTCTAATTGAGTTCTTGAGCAAAAACACCTACTCTCAATCAAACAAACTAAACCCTATAGCAAGAACACAATAATTTTTGTCATTTCGATCTGTATAAGCAATTAGAACTTAGAAGCCAAAATTAGGTCATTTTGCATCATTAATTATGCCCAAATCATCTTAAATATCAATAGTATGGCCATGTTGAACAGTAGAGGAATTTATTACAGTAACAACCTTTGAAATTTCAACTTCATCCAGGCATTAGGTACTGACACTTTGATTCAATCTTTTTAATTTCTGGTTTTCTTATTTCTTTTGTTATTTAGTAATATGATGCACATTGCAAATATATCACTCTTCATAGCTGATGGTCATCTATATCCATTCGTGTAAGATTACATCACATCTGTGGAGGCACTAAACTACCAATGGGTGTTATGAATTTACAATGCATAGATTATGAAAAATCAAGAACCAAATGTACAATGAAATTAATTGGAGAATTTAGAAGAAAAACAATCTTATAGCAACTGATAACTTTGCTACTTAAATTATGATCAACCTTGAGGTCACGGGTTCAAACTATCGATATCAACATCACATAACAATAACAACAGCTTGGAGTCTTAATTATAACAATGACCCCTATGACCATAGTCATCCAAAAGCAAATGATTACACTATCAACAACTTAACAATAGTAAAAGCCGCATTTCTGCAACACCACGTGTGAGCAAAAAGAACCTTGAGAGAGAAAGAGAGTGTTGTGAAGCATATTAATATTTCACACACATGTATTTATATTTTATACACATATGCTAATGTATATTTGTATGTATGTATATGTGCATGTGAATCAGAATGGAATTTTTTATATGCATAGGATGGCTGGGTAGATTTGTTGCGTGATGTAGTTGCAGAGGAAGTATGGTGGTTAATTGCTAGGTCTATTAAGACCCCCAGTGATGTCATATCTGGAAGTGGTGGGTACAATGTCCAGTTGTCCACCCACAAAAGCACCTCACAAACACAATATATTTGGTGCTCCTTGAATGGGTTGAAAGGTCGAAAGATTAATGTAGTTTTAATTAGATACACTACAGTCTTGAACCTAGTAAGTGTATGTTAGATTTCCCAAAAAGGTCCTATGTACTTCTATTATTCATATTATTATGTGTCCATTATTAGAAGTATGAGAATGTTTTAGTTATAGATGTGTTATTACATATTCATTATATCAGTTATGAGAGGGTAAAACATTATATAGAGTAGATGATTGGTTACATGTTGATGTAAGTGTATGTAACGTGGACAATGATAGATCAATACAATACAAGTGTGGTGTTTAATAACTTAAACTTGAAAATTAAAACAATAAAAAAACACATGTTAGAATGATATTAAGATTTTATCCTCAGTCCTTGAGCTCATGACTTGAGGCGGTATTCCTCCTTAATTAATTTGGTGAATCACCAATATTGTGTAGACACATTCCCAACGACAATATTGGCGGAAAGATATTATTTAAAAAGTATATTATTTAATTGAAATAAAAAGTAAAAAATATTTAAAAATATAATAATTTAGTATAAATATAATGATAAGATTGGGAAAGCTAGTATGATTCTCTTACATCACATTTTTATATAATTTAAAATAATCATTAAAGTCAATATATTCTAGTGTAGGTTGAAAACAACCTAAATAATTGAACATGTTAATTTACAAAAAATATCAAAAGCTATTATTTTAACTGTCATTGAATCACAAATAACACCAATATTAAGAATTTCACACACTAACAGACACTTGTGATAGAGAGAAAAACTGATTTTTTATATACTCAAAAATTACTAATCTTCCAATATTTACAAGAGTATATAATGCAAGACAAATTTTGAATAGTCCTTAGAACATAAACAAGCAAAAAATAGGCTATAAACATGTAACCCCCGACTTTTTTTAAAAGGCAAGATAGGAAGAATAAAAAGAAAGAAAAGCTATAAGGTCCAAGTGGAGGGACTAAAACTATAAAAATGACAAAAATCTTTGAAAAGTTGGTGTAAAGGTGGGCATGGCCGCCCACCCTCACTTCACATCAACATCTTCCTCGGCTTTAGAGAGAGAAAGACAAAATGAGAGCAGAAACTCTCGGTTTGTGGAAGAAGAAGAAGAAGTGAATGAATTTAAGGTAAGAATTCATGGTTTTTACATGTTTATGATGGGTTTTATTCCGGTTATATGCTTATGTGTTGTGTTTGTGCTCGTGTGTATGTGTTTGGATGTTGTTTCTAGGTGTTTTGAACTCTTTGCAAGCGGGTTAAAAGGAAGAACACCCAAGTTGCACAAGGTGAGTTCTAGATCCTGGTTTTTACTTGTTTTCAAATATCTTTAGGGCTAAAAATATATGTAAAAGGTTTTCAAATGTTTGAGTATGTATGCTCGTATGTTTTGTGCATGAATGAATGTGATTCTTGAATGCTTATAGGTTATTCATGTTTAGAATAGCCACATTAAACTTAGAACAGATGAATTTGATGATTGGGTTGAAAACATACCAGAAACATGACGAACAGAAGGTCCATGCGCCTAGATAAGGCTCATGCGCCTGAAAATGCCATATTAAGAACTAAGTGTGATCCATGCGCCCAAACAGTAGCCCATGCGCCTAAGATTACCTTAGAAATGATAAAGTACAGCCCATGCGCCTGAACAGTGGCCCATGCGTCTAGAAATGTTAGCTGGACGACTAAGTGTAGGGCCATGCACCCCAATAGTGCTCATGCGCCCAAATAGTTCCTATGCGCCTAAGTGTCCATGCGCCTGAATTACTCATGCGCCTAAGTGTTCATACGCACAAATAGTGCCCATGCGCCTAATAGTTCATGCGCCTAAAGTGAAAATGCTTAAGTGTTGGCTGATGCACCTATATAGTGTTGAAACACCCGAACAAGGCTCATGCGCCCAATGTTCCCATTGCGCCTAAAACTTAGAAATTTTTACAGAATTTTCTGAGAGTCGTGCCTTAGGTTTTGACGAGGTTGACTAGGGCTTATAATGATGTTGTTTCATGCATGATATGATGCTTATGATGGTCCTTATATTGTATGCTATTATTATTGCAGGATCGTTTAAGGGTTTGAACACAATTACAACACAACAACACAATGAGGAGATTATCTAAACTCTAATCAAACAGTAAACTGGGTTAACCAAAAGTGATACAAAGAACACAAGTAAAGCAAGAGACAGAACAGGAGAATATGTTTTCAAGGATGCAGTATATTGCTTTCTCAAGTTCTTTTACAAGTGTTACAAAGTATATAAAGATACAAGAAACTTGAAATACTTATACTACAACCTACAGCCGGCTATACTATGAAAGCCAGCTGGATACAATTGACTAGACACTAACAAAATCAATTGTAGAATCAAAAGGCATATCTGCCTTTTGACCTTGTGACTATGACATGCCATAGCTCACATCCTTATACATTACAAAAAGGATAAAGTACATAAAGTGGAAAGTTTCAGACTCAAGACCTCAATGTACAGTTACCAAAAGCATGGACCTTTTCACCAACTCTTGTAAGTTGGTGACTTATCAGAGATGCAGCGGAAAAGGTGCTTTATGGAACAGTACATCAAATAAAGCATGTGTACTAAAAGTCTTCGGAAGAAATCTGTCTTCATAGGGTGAAGCTTCGGAAGACTTTGTCTCTTGAAGCTTCGAAAGACTTCATGTTTGGCTTCGGAAGATATTGGTCTTGGCTTCGGAAGATTTTACACTTAGAATGTTTTCTAATGTATTGTGTAAAACTTCCGAAGCATTCTTCACTTCAGTACTTAGTGCATGTTGCTGAGACACTTTGGATGTTTTGGGTTGCATCAGACTTAAGGAATCCTTACAAACTCCCCCTAGGCTGATGCTACCAAAACACTTAGAAGATCTTCAGATGTTGGTAGTCTTCAGTACAATCAAGACCATTCCTTTCTTCATTTGGTGGTCAGGATCATCAAGACTCTCATAGTATCTTCTCATTTCAAAGAGATCATGCAGAGGTAAGTTGATTATGTCTTGCCAGGAGTAGACATTCTCAACACCTTGATCTCTGACAACATGCCATCTTTCTGGATTGGTAGAATAAGTCCAGGACAAGATAGGTGTCTCAGTTGCTAGAGGAGCCACTTGCATAGGAGTTGATTTGGTTGCCTCATCATGCACTTCCTCAGGTTGATCTGATTCAGCCTGGGGTGTAGAGGTAGATGACTTTGGCTTCTTCTTTTTAGTCTTTGGTTTAGAAGCCATTTTCTTCTTCCTCTTTAATGTCTTTAACTGAGAAGACTGGTCTGCAGCACCATGTTGATCATCAGTGTCTTTCTCAGTTGGGTGTTCCTCCCTCACAGGTTCAGAAGGAGAGGGAGTTTGACCCTGTCTTGGATCAGAAGATGAAGTTTGCTGAGGCTCAGCTGGAGGTTCTGGTTCAGGTGTCTCTGGTTGTTCAAACTTGACCTCCACTTCAGGTGGGACTTGACTTGGAAGAGAGTGCAAGTCAATCAATTCACCACTTTTAATCTTCTGCTTGATCACCCTTATATGCTCATCCATTGTAGATAGAGACATGGGACCAAGTCTCCTTCCGGAGAATCCATATGACTTCAAGAAGCTCATCATTCTTTGTCTGTCAGCAGACTTCTTTGCATTCTTTTGAATGATGGCTCTTGACTTTGCAGCTTCTTCCCTTAGCTTCCTTTTGGTTGTTTTTCTTTCTTTGACTAGCTCAAGCTCAAGTTGCTTTAAGTACTCGAACTCAATGAAGTCATAGGACAGGGGAAGAAGTGCATTTGCCTGATAGAAGCCTGTGGCACTCAGGTAGTTTATCATTTTGATTCTATCCTCTTCTTTATCTACCTGAGGTTCTTGTGGAGCCACATCTTCCTGTGCAGGACTTTCTTGAACTGGAGAGAGAGTGGGAGTATGCTTGTAAAGTCTTTTCTGTCTCTTCTCCTCTTTGAATTGGAGAAGTAACCTTGCATCTTCTTTCTCCTTTATCTCTCTTGACACTTCCATGTCAGCCAGCTCATTCAACTCTTCTAAGGGGAGGGAGATGATTTCATCAACATCATAGTTCCTGGTCTGTAAATAGGTAATCCTGACTGCCCTTAACTCATCATCTTTAGTATTTGGTCTGGGGGCAGCCCTGATTGCAGCTTGCATGAATTTAGATGACCCAGAAGAACTTTCTCCCCTTAGCCTCCTTTTCCTCTCTCTCTCTTCCTCCTCAATTTCCTCAGGAGTCATTATCCTTTTCCTTTGTCACCAACAGACCTTTGTGACTCAGGGTGGATTGAGGCTTGGCCTTCATTGCTTGGTGTAGCTTCCATGCTCTGGCCAGAGAGAGGCTGAGAAACACCTTCACCAGCAGGTGTCTCAGATGGAGTTTGGACCTCTGCAACAGTTGTTGATGGTGAGACAAGGGTCTCAGGTTCTGCCACTGGGCCTTCAGCCAAGGTTTCCCCTATGAAACTAATCTTAGGGTCCACCTCAACATCCAGTTGACCGATGACATTGCCTGATTGCCTAAGTCTCCTTCTTAGAGAGAACTCTGCAAGGATCCTGTCTTGGATTCTTTGAGCCAGCCTGTCAGCTTGTCTAGATTTGCTTGGATTGACAAGTGGCATGTTGACTAAATCCAGTCTTTCATAGAAGCTCAGGCTTTGGAACTGAAAGACTTCTTGTTGGCCTTGAACTCTGTGAAGTATAAGGGCTCTTCTGTCCTCATCATACCTCCACCTTATGATGTAGTTGCCAGTTCCTTGTGGTGGAGATGAGACAGCCCTTGGTATACCTTCCTCAAAGAGACTCCTGATGATGAGTCTATAGAGTCCACATTAATGTGAACTTGAGGAAGTTGCTGAGAATGCACAACAGCAAGTGAGGATGGTGAGTCCTCTATGTCCATTCTCTTTGAAGAACTCCCAGGTTCTGTGATTGTAATAACTTTCTCCCCCTTTTTGGTAGCATCACCTACTTGCATAGGTGAGCTGGAGGATAAGTCAATCACTTCCACAGGTTCTTGTGTTCCTGGTTGAGCTCTCCTTAAAGGTCTCCCAGCTAGTTTTTCCTTTAGATATGAAATCTGAAGTTGCTGATCATTGACCCTGTTTTGTAAGGTAGTCACCTGAGATTCCAAGTGGCTAACCTTAGAGACTAAATAGGTGCATGTTTTTGACAATTTCTGCACCTTTAGTCTCAAGTTCCCCTCATCTTCATCAGAAGAATCACTGGGGGATGAGATGATTGGACCAAAGTCCTCTCGCTCACCACCAGCTTGAGTTTCTTGGCTGCTGGTTTTCCTCTGCTCACTGGCAGCCTCAGTTGAGATGCCAGAGGGCAGAGTTGCCATGGTTGAGGTCTTAATGATGTAATCACTTTCAAAAGTGAGAGCCTCTTCCATATGGACATCCTGAACAGGTTCAGAAGTGTCCACCTCAGTAATAGGTGACTGATGTGGGATAGACTGAGGAGAGTCAGAGGTACTCATCTCTTTTTGAGTAGGGGATGGGAAGAGAGACTCATGGTACCACGAATCCTAAGTCTTCATCAGTATAGAAGGATAGGTTGGGATTGGTTGGTTGAGATCCAAAGGCTGGGGATGGTAGCTGTCCCCTGAAGGTTGTTCACTTGAGTGTTGAGACTCAGAGTGAGAGCTTAAGGCTGTTGGGCTAGTGAGCTCATCAGTGTGAGCATGAGGAACCTCATCACTGATTCTTGAAACAATGGGAGTGGTCTGCTCCTCAGGAGAAGTGGGAGCTCCAGTATCCACTTCTTCCTGTATTGGTGAGTATATGGGGGCCTCCACAGACTGAATAGTCTGAGCAGGGGTTCGTTTGGATTTTCTTTGGTAGGTGATGGATATTTGAGGTTGTGTAGAGGGTTGGAGAGCAGTAGGTGTGGGTTCAACACTAGCTTGGACTGCTAGGTTGTCACCTTGAGCAATGAGCTCTAACATTTTTGGGACTAGGGCTGTTTCTACCCCTGAGAAGCCTACAGTTGGCTTCTTCATAATTTTAAAGATGCTGGGCTTCATCTGTCCCAATTTAAGAATATTACTGTTTCCCTCAACTGTGAGCCCAGTTCACAGTTGAGAATGTGTTGAACATATCTAGGAAACATGTAGTATTCTAAGGAGTCTAAGTTTGCAAGTAAATTAGTATAAACAAATTGTGAATACCTGAACTTGACCCCCTGAATCATTCCATGAACTATAAAGGAGAGATCCTCAGGAATCTGGTCCCATCCACCATGCTTGTTTGATAAGCTGTGGATAACCACATGGAGCAGGTATTTCCACTGGGATGAGACCTTCCCTTTCCTGAAGGTCTTTACAGAGAAATCTCCTTCATAGCCCATCTGCTCGAAGGAATGATTAACCGCTTCCTTTGGGAAGAACACTTCACCTTCTTCATCATCCAGCTGAAGATGTCGGTTGATGATGGCCGGAGTGATGAAGATTGTTCTCCCCTGCACTGTGGCAGACAGTGCCTTCTCCCCATCCATAATGACCTCTTGGCAGGTCTTCCAGAATTCAAGCAAGTGATCCTCATATAGAGGAGGATCAATGGTTAGGGAGGTGAAGTAGTGAGACAAAGACAAGAAACGGCAAACCTCTGAGAAATGAGGATCTTTGTCAGAGCATAACAGAGCAACCTGATTGTGTTGTCTGTGTAGCTGCATGGCAAAGTTAGGATCATTTCTGTGAGCAAGGTCAGCCATTGTGAGGTAGCTCAGAGACGAAGAGAAAAAATGGGAAAGAAATTTCAGAGAGAAAGCTTTGGGTTTTAGGTTTGGAAGAAAAGCAGATGATAGAAGAGGGGGAAACCGTTGGGTTTATATGAGAGAGAAGGATTTCAGATAAAGTTTAATGAAAGAGGATAAACTTTGAAATCCGTATGTCGGTCCCACCTCTGAAAAAGTAGTTTACCTTTTTGCTCAAAAAGTAGTTTTTTGGAATTCGAAAAGCTTCCGAAAGTAATTTGTCTTCGGAAGTTTTGATTGAAAAAGCTTCCGAAGCTAAAATGGCTTCGGAAGAATTTTCCTGAGAGTCTTGAAGATTTATGCTTCGGAAGAGAAATAAACTCTTGGATGCTTTGTATAAGAATGAACAAAGCTTCCGAAAGTAATTTTGCTTCGGAAGAAAAAGTCCTTAAAAATGAATAAGTGTCTAAGTTAAGAATTTTAAGCTTCGGAAGATAAATTTTGACTTCTTCCGAAGGTAAAATCTCTTAGACAGTCATTTATTTTGAAGACATATTTTTCTTCCGAAGGTAAAACGTTATCTTCCGAAGTATCAGAAAATTTTCAAGAATCTAAGGAAAGTCTTCAAAAAGAGTTTTACATTCAAAGAAAACATGAGCTTATGAAAGTGATGAACTAGACAACTTAGGACACACAAATTTTTAAGAAGAAATAATTAGAATTAGTTTTAAGAAAAAGTCTACTCAAAGTTAATCATCCCAATAGCTGATATCAGATACTTAAATCTCTGTTCATCAAAAGCTTTTGTGAACAGATCAGCATATTGTTCATCTGTGTGAACTTTGACTAGTTTAATTAATCCCTTTTCATAGTTATCTCTTATTAAATGATACCTGATGTTGATGTGTTTGGTCCTTGAGTGCTGCACAGGGTTCTCAGTGATAGAGATAGCACTATTGTTGTCTATGTGGATAGGAGTCTCTTTGAAGTTAAATCCATAGTCTAGCATCTGATTTTGAATCCAAAGCACTTGAGCACAGCAGCTTGCAGCAGCAATGTATTCAGCCTCAGCAGTTGATGCAGACACACAGGATTGTTTCTTGCATTGCCATGAGACAACCCTTCCACCAAGGAATTGACATCCCCCAGATGTAGACTTTGCAGTCATGTTGCAACCACCATAATCACTGTCTGTATAGGCATACAGATTGAAATTAGGATTCTTTGGATACCATAGACCAAGTGTTGAAGCACCTTTGAGGTATCTTAAAATCCTTTTCACAGTGTAATTAAGTGAGACATCTTAGGGTTTGCTTGATATCTTGCACAAATACATGTAGCAAACATGATATCAGGCCTGCTAGCTGTAAGATACATAAGAGACCCAATCATAGCCCTGTATAAGTGCTCATCTACACACTCCCCCTCAAGATCTGGACCAAGGGAGTGGTTTCTGGCTATGGGTGTCTTAGCAATCTTACAATCAGTCATGTTGAATCTCTTGAGTATATCTTGAACATACTTTGACTGACTTATGAAGATGCCATCTTCAACCTGCTTCACTTGAATTCCCAGAAAGAAGTTGAGTTCTCCCATTGAACTCATTTCAAATCTGTCTTTCATCAGCTTTTCAAAGTCTTTGCAGAGCTTTGAATTGGTTGAACCAAAGATGATGTCATCCACATATACTTGAACTAGCAGAATGTCTTTTCCTTGTCCTTTGATGAAGAGAGTTCCATCTATAGTACCTCTCCTGTATCCATGTTTACAGAGATACTCAGACAGTGTCTCATACCACTTCCTGGGTGCCTGATGCAGCCATAAAGAGCTTTGTCAAGCTTGCAGACATAATCAGGATGATCAGGATCTACAAAACCAGGTGGTTGTTTGACATAAACCTCCTCATCAATCACTCCATATAAGAAAGCACACTTTACATCAAGTTGATAGACTTTGAAATTCTTGGATGCAGCAAATGCCAGGAATATCCTAACAGCTTCTAGTCTTGCTACAGGAGCAAAGACATCAGTGTAATCAATCCCTTCTTCTTGTGTGTATCCTTGAACAACTAGTCTTGCCTTGTTCTTGATGATGATTCCTCTATCATCCTTCTTATTCCTAAAAACCCATTTGGTTCCAATGGTAGTCTTCCCATGAGGAAGAGGACAAAGGTTCCAAACTTTCTGCCTTTTGAATTGAAGCAGCTCTTGTTGCATAGCTTCAACCCAACTTCCATCCTTTAGAGCCTCCTCAACTTTCTTTGGCTCTAACTGGGATAGAAAACAAGAGTGAAGACAAACATTTGCTTCATGGGTTTGCCCTCTTGTCTTTACCCCGGAGATAACATCTCCAATGATGTTTGTGGTAGGATGAGACTTGTGGATCCTTAGCTGAGGGATCACAGCAAGTTGCTGAGATAGATCCAAATTTGAGAAATTTAGATCTGGTCTTGAAGATGGATCCTCCACATTATCACACTTATCAAGATTAACTTGATCCAATGAGTGTGTGACATCATTGATGTTGTCATCTATGGTATGGTTATTAGCATCAAGAAATTCTTGATCACTATCACCATCACCATTGTTGTCTTCTGCAATTGAGATGTCTTTATCTGGTTGAGAAGCCTCTGAGCTGGAATTTGAAGGCATGCCAGATGTATCAGCTGGATTTGTCATTGTTGTGCTGATAGAAACCTCATTTGCTGAAGTAGTTTCAACTGGAGCTGAAGGTGTGTGAGTTGAAGGTCTTCCTAGCTCAAATCTTGGATCAGGATCACCTGTATTAAAAATTTTTGTAGATCCTGAAACATGCTCATAAGATTTATTAAAACAGTTGGTAACTAAATCAAGATCAAATAGCCAATCCGGACCAGAACCAGCCACACTGGGTGTGTGCTCATTGAAAGTCACATTGGCTGACTCCTCAATAATTCTAGTTCTGAGATTGTATACTCTATAAGCTTTAGCTTGGGAAGAGTATCCAATGAAGTGTCCATCGTCTGATTTCTCAGCAAACTTGGCAACTTGATCTTTAGTATTCAAGATGGTGCAGGGACATCCAAATGACCTGAGAAAACCAATGAAAGGTTTCCTCTTGTGCCAAAGTTCATAAGGAGTCTTACCATGTGTCTTAACTACTAAAACTCTGTTTTGCACATAGCAAGCAGTATTAACTGCCTCTGCCCAGAAGGTGATAGGCAGTTTAGAGTCAGACAACATAGTTCTTGCAGCTTCAATAAGTGTCCTGTTTCTCCTCTCAGCAACTCCGTTTTGCTGAGGAGTCCTGGGAGCACTGTATTGTCTTGTAATACCCTTTTCATCACAAAATGTATCAAGGATTTGGTTCTTGAATTCAGTTCCTTGATCACATCTTATGGTTTTGACCTTGTGATCACATTGATTCTCAATCTTTAAGATGAAATTCTTTAGAATCTCAGGAGTCTCATCTTTAGTTCTAAGGAAGAAGACCCAAGTGAATCTTGTAAAATCATCTGTGATCACTAGACAGTATAAGGTCCTTCCTAAACTCATTACACTGGTGGGGCCAAAGAGATCCATATGTAACAAGTGTAGGGGTGTAGTGATGGAGTTCATTTCCTTAGGCTTATGGGATGCCTTATGTTGCTTCCCTTTCAGGCATGCAACACAATGATCATCACTTGTAAACTCTTTCTTTGGCATTCCAGTTACCAGATCATGCTTAATCAATTTATTCATGTTTTTAAAGTTTACATGGCACATTCTTTTATGCCATAGGAAAGACTCATCACTATTGGCTTTAGATAGAAAGCATGAAACTTCTCCAGAGGGAGATGTTTCTTGCAAATCCATCTTGTACATGTTCCCTTTCCTAGGGGCTCTGAGCAGGATGTGCTCATGAGGAATGACCACACCAGGCTTGAGAACAATGCACTCATGCTCAGTAAAGAGCATGTTATGTCTTTGATCACAAAATTGGGATACACTCAGAAGATTGTACCCAAGCTCCTTAACAAAGTTTACCTTTTCAATGCTGAGCTTACCATTTGTGACCTTGCCCCTTCCAGAAATGTAACCACCTTCATCTCCTCCAAAAGCAACTGGTCCTCCATCAATTCTCTCAAAATATGGAGTAAGACCTATTGCCTGTCATGTGCCTGGAACAGCCACTGTCAATTATCCAGATTTCCGTTTGTCTTGAGCTGTTCCTGCACAAAGAAAATGATTAGTTACATTTGGAAACCCAAGCCGTACTTGTCTTGGGCTCAGTAAGTGTAATAGAAGGTAATGCAACAGTAATAGATCCTATGGTTGTACTGTGAGGATCTTCAGCTATTGTTGATGGAGAAATTTCAGTCATTTGGTCTTTCTTAGACTTCCACACCACCTTTGGACTCTTGGACTTGACCTTCAAAACCTTTGAAGCTTTTGGAACTTCACAGGTTTTGATGACTGAACCTTCGGAAGATTCTGCAGTCACTGCAGCAGACTTCAGTGCTTCGGAAGAACTCCTTTCTTCCGAGACCAATTTTACTTCCGAAGGTAATTTTCCATTTACCTTCTTCTTTGATTTGGAGCTTCCGAAGGAAACAGACTTTCCTTCCGAAGCTTGAGACTTCTTGAGATTCTTTGAAGTCTTTGTATTGGTCATGTGGATGGTACTTCTAGGATTGTATGGGCAATCCTTAGCAATGTGAGAAGTATTTTCACACATGACACATAACATTTTCTTCTTCAAAAGAGTCTCCTTTTGAGAGCAAGACTGGCTTTGGTCACATCCCTTCTCCACCTTCATCTTGGTAGATGCTGAGACAGTTCTTTTGGGCTGTGAACTGTTCTTGGAGTTTGATGGTCCAGGCTGTGCAGCAGTGGTACACAGCAGCTCAGTCTTCTTCTTTGCTCTGATGATGAACATGAACCAGGACTCTTAGATGAGGAGTCTTGGTTGATGTCTTCAGTCCTTACTACTTTGAAACCTGCAGAGATAAAAACTTGTTTCTGCTTAGCATCAAAAGTAGCCTTGATTTCTTGAGCCTTCTTTGCTTTCCTTTTGCTCTTCCTGATCAAGTTCTTTCTTTTGGACTTGGTCATCACAGATGATTTCTTCTCCTCAGAAGGATAGTGGCCCTTGGAAGAATCCTCTTCTTCACTCTTCTCAGAGGAATTCTTCACTATCACTTCTTCATCATCCTCACTTATAGGATCTATGAGAGGAAGCTCATCTTCACAAGTTCCACACCTAGGATATCTTACAGACAAGATTGTGTGTGGAGGAGCTATCTCATTTGATCCTAGTCCCTGTCTATTTTGATAGCACACTTTGTTGTGCAGGGATGAGGATATCATGTTTTTGAAGGTCTCTTCTTCAAGAACACTTTTCTCTGCCTTGGCTTTGCTGATCACAAGCTCAGCCTGGCACTCAGTCAATTTAGTTATGAGATCTTGGATCTGAGTTCTAAAATCTGTATGTTCATGTTTTAGTACTGAAATGGTTTTCTCCAAATCTTCTATTTTTAACTTGTAATCATTTTCAGACTTTCTAAAATCAGATTTTAATATGTTTAATGACTCAAGATCGGATCTCATCTCTAAGTTGTAGGACCTGTATCTATTCACTTTAGCAATGCATTCAGGAGTACAGAGATGTTCCAATACCTTGGCTTCATCATGGTCAGCCATCAGTGCTTGGTTTGGAGAAGCATCTTCCGCCTGAAAACTCCAGTCAAAGCCTCCTTCTTCAACAGCAACAGCAACATGTTGCTTAGGCTTCTCAGACTGAGGAGCTTTGTCAGTGTAGTTTGGTCTGGGTGGTGTTTGGCCCCCATTTGCTTTAGGTGCCTTACACTCCCTAGCAAAGTGACCCATAAGGTTACAGTTGTAACACTTAACTTTGCTTTTATCCAGCCCAAACTTTCCACTGGTAGCATTGCTTGGAAATCTTCTTCCTGTTCTCTTGTAGAACTTCTTGGCTCTGTGAGTGAGGAGAGCCATCTGCTGAACTATCTCCATGTATTCCAGGTCATCTGGATGAATGCAGTCCAGGTCTTCAAGAGTGAAGAGATAATTCCCACAGCTTTCATCAGTAGACACAAAGGCTTGAGAAGAACTTGTCTCTTGGAATGGACTTCCTTGAGTAAAGTTTTCCCTTGGTGTCTCCGGGAAGGTGATGAAAGGACCCTTTTGTGAGTTGTCAGGGTAGCATAGAGATGATGTTGGGGTTCTATGCTGTCCCTTTCAACCACATGAAGGGCTGAACCCATTTGATTGTTGGAGTTGCCAGATGAACCTTGTATGTTCATCTCCATCTGGTATCCACTGAGAATCCCATATAACTCTGTCAGAGTAAGAGTTTTAAGGTTCTCAGTCCTCTTGATCACCACACAATAGTGTGTCCATTGCCTAGGAAGTGAGGACATGAACTTCCTTACAATGTCTCTGTTCTCAAGAGGAACTCCTCCATCCACTAGGGTATCCACAATCTCAACATACCTGAAGTATTGTTGGGTCATGGTTTCACCTGCTTTAAAGGTGAAATTTTCAAACTGCTGCTTCAGAAGATCTTTCTTGTTCTCCTTGGCTTCAGAGGAGCCTTCATACATCAGCTTCAGTGCATCCCACAGCTGTTTAGCTGTTTTGCACTTCTTAAAACCTCTGTATACAGAGTTTGGGAGAGCAGTCTGAAGAGCAGTCATGGCCTTCCTGTCAATCTACTCTTTTTCTATCTTCATCTGAGTAGTTGGCCATATCTTTAGGAATCATACCAGCACCAGTAGCAGAGGGGGTGCTGGGTATGAAAGGTCCATTTTCAACAGATTCCCACATTCTTGAGTCAAGAGACCTGATGAAGCCTTCCATCCTCATGCACCAGGTGTCAAAATCATCAAGAGTGATCAGTGGGGATTTGTTCATGGTTCCAGTCTCCATATCAGTCTTTGAGATGGAAGCCATTTGAAGAGTTTAGTTTTTGTGTGTGTGAGGGATCTTAAGATGGTTAGATCTTATATCAAGAGCCTGAAAGCTCTGATACCAATTGCAGGATCGTTTAAGGTTTGAACACAATTACAACACAACAACACAATGAGGAGATTATCTAAACTCTAATCAAACAGTAAACTGGGTTAACCAAAAGTGATACAAAGAACACAAGTAAAGCAAGAGACAGAACAGGAGAATATGGTTTTCAAGGATGCAGTATATTGCTTTCTCAAGTTCTTTTACAAGTGTTACAAAGTATATTAAAGATACAAGAAACTTGAAATACTTATACTACAACCTACAGCCGGCTATACTATGAAAGCCAGCTGGATACAATTGACTAGACACTAACAAAATCAATTGTAGAATCAAAAGGCATATCTGCCTTTTGACCTTGTGACTATGACATGCCATAGCTCACATCCTTATACATTACAAAAAGGATAAAGTACATAAAGTGGAAAGTTTCAGACTCAAGACCTCAATGTACAGTTACCAAAAGCATGGACCTTTTCACCAACTCTTGTAAGTTGGTGACTTATCAGAGATGCAGCGGAAAAGGTGCTTTATGGAACAGTACATCAGATAAAGCATGTGTACTAAAAGTCTTCGGAAGAAATCTGTCTTCATAGGGTGAAGCTTCGGAAGACTTTGTCTCTTGAAGCTTCGGAAGACTTCATGTTTGGCTTCGGAAGATATGGTCTTGGCTTCGGAAGATTTTACACTTAGAATGTTTTCTAATGTATTGTGTAAAACTTCCGAAGCATTCTTCACTTCAGTACTTAGTGCATGTTGCTGAGACACTTTGGATGTTTTGGGTTGCATCAGACTTAAGGAATCCTTACAATTATTATTACTTATAGTAGTGACTTTACGTGGATGTTATTATCGTAACGTAAAGTATATCGTAATAATAAAGTGAAGAGCAATAAAGAAAGAGTAGAGGAAACATTAATGAAAAATGTTAACAAGTCTTGCAAGTTTAAAGAGGTACACAACCATGTTGTCGTTAGCTCAACTATGCTGCGGGTTAGCTAACTAGTTTGCACACAGGGTCAATCAATTGAGATTGGAGGACCTTTGCGCGTGTCCTGGGTGATTGGGTGGCCTTGTACATAGTACACAGAACCATTTGAGGATACAGTTGCCCTTTCGAGGGGGATATAGTGACCCTTTCGAGGGTACAGTTGACCTTTCGAGGGATACAGTTGACCCTTTCGAGGGATATAGATGGCCCATCACCCGTTTTCCATCGCGATATAGTTGGGGTATTGTTCACTTTCCTACAGAAAGTGAAATATAAAGATAAAAGTTTATAGAACAGACAAGGCCTACAGTATAGAGAACGAACAATATTCGTTCATATAGTTAATGCGTGCTCGCATATACAATACAGAGTTGTATTTTACAGAAAAGAGTATTTTTTATACAACATATAGAAAGTATTTTATTGTTTACAAAACTAGAGCTCACTCAGCAACGCTGACTTTTATACATTTTCAGTTAGCAGGTAATATGTTGAGGATGGCACGAGGGTGAAGCTACTCGGCAGGAAAAGTCTGACATCCACTCGTACTTTGTGTTGCTGTTGTTTTGTAATGCATATAAACAAGTCTTTTGTAAACAGTCAATGATGATGTATGCTTAACAACAGTGTTTTAAATGAAGTGAATGGCTTTTGATAAATTATTTCCGTTGCTTAAGCTTGTTTAATTGTAATGTTTAATGTTTTAATTGCTATTATTGACCAACTGTGAGGGTTTGGGAACGGGGCCTTACAAGTTGGTATCAGGGCCAAAGTTTAGAGAATTGGGTTAAATAAACTTTTAAAACCTATACTTAAACTGAAAATGGGACAATGGAGGGATGTCAGCCCGAGTAGCTACGTGCCATCAGGTATGTCTTTCTTAATGATTAACCGGTATTATGTGCGCATGCTATTTGATTATGTGCTCTTAGTAGATTTAGATACTGATTAAGTCAGGATAGGAGATGCTTGGGGTATAAAGAGTAAAGTAAGTGGCTAATCATAACTGGCCATTGTAATTAGGGACTTACTATACTTGACATAAACTGAGTATTACTTTGAATGACCGTGTTAATGTTTGAATCTTATAGTGTGCTTATAGAGGATGGTTGGCGGTAGATCTTCAAAGGCCTCTCGTGGTGGAGGTCACGGTGTTGCTCCGCGACCCAAGAGAGGGAGACCCAGAGTCGAGAAAGTGGTTCATGAAGAACTAGAGGCCCCTTATCTGGAGGGTGGCAACGAGAGCGCCAATCTGAGGGCCTCAGTAAAGGAGGTTGTGGTGGAAGAGGTTCACCAGGTCATGCAGACGATTCTACCGTCTATGGTGACCGAAGTGATCAAGGTAGTTAGAGAGGAGAGAAAAAGGAAAGGGGTGGACCTACGGGTGAAAGAAGACAGCCCGAGACTGAGACGGTTCCGTCCGATGATGAGGATTAGGAAGAAGAGCCTGCGCCGGAGGCAACCCGAGGCTGCAACTACGGGGCGTTTATGAGATGCAAGCCCCCTATTTTCGATGGAAACGACACTGTGGCATCTGCTCACCGTGGGTTCGGGAGATGGAGGATGTCCTCGATATCAGTGAGTGCCGTGAGGATCAGAAGGTGAAATTCGCTACCCACTCCTTTGTGGACTCGGCTTTGTGCTGGTGGGACAACATTGTCCAAGCCGAGGGTAGCAGGGCCATTGGAAGAATGAGATGGCCTGAACTGAAGAAACTAGTGATCGAGGAATTCTTTCCTCACAGGGAGATGGACAAGGTAGAAAGAGACTTCCTACAGCTGGAGGCGGAACGATGACACACCAGCAATACACCACCAAATTCAATGAAACGCACAGTTGGTGCCCGATCAAGTGACACCATTGTCACGAAATTAAAAGATACATCCAGGGGCTGCCGGCGGATATCCGTAGGCATATGATTGCCGCACGGCCTAGCACTTTCAGGTCGGCAGTTGACTTGGCTGGCAGATTATATGATGAGCGCGAGTGGTGGTGGTTGAGGTGGATAAGAAGGATTGTGATAGTCGGAACTGGAATGGGAAACGGTTTGGACGTGGTAGAGCTACTCCAAACAAGAAGGTGGCAACGGTGGGTGATCGACGTGTGGTCACATCTGGATCAGAGCTGAGGAGGTGTGACAAATGTGGGAGGGAGCATACTGTGAGTGCAGAATGGGGATGAACGTATGCTTCAGGTGTGGTCAGCCTAACCACATCGCTAGAGACTTCAAGAAGTCGAGGGCAGAGAGCTCTGGGGCAGTGAAGAAGAAGTCGGAGGAAGGAGGGCAGAGGGCAGGTGGTAGAGCTTACACCATGACCCGAGAGGAAGCCAGAGCTGATCCCGATGTTATGTCAGGTATGTTTCTAGTAAACCAAACTTGTGCCTCTATATTGTTTGATTCTGGTGCTAGTAGGAGTTTTATTTCTACTACTTTCTGCGCTAAGTTGCCTGTTGTCAGTAGAAAGGTCAGTGCACCATTTGATGTAAAAACTGCTATTGGTAAGTCCACTAGAATTACTGATGTGATAGAGGACTGTGCCATAGAACTAGAAGGTCATAGGTTTGCTGCTAGGTTACATGTGATACCCCTAGGTGGATTTGATGTAGTACTAGGATGGAATGGTTAGCAAACTATGAAGCAAACTATGAAGCAAACATCGTGTGTCGCAAGAAGATGATTCGATTAGTTGCATTCGATGGGAGTTTGGTTACGATTTATGGAGATCGCGTCACGACGATTCCGAAAGTGATTTCGATGGCGGTGGCGGGAAAGTGCATGAGGGGTGGATGTAGTGCCTACTTGGCCTACGTAAAGGATGTGGACGCGCCAACACCGCAACTATCTGATGTACCAGTTGTGTGTGACTTTCCGGACGTATTCCCGGAAGACTTACCCGGCGTGCCATCGGATCGCGAGATTGAGTTCCAAATTGACTTGGTACCCGTGCTCACCCATTGCCAAAGCACCGTATCGATTAGCTCCCACAGAAATGAAAGAACTCATGGAACAGTTGCAAGAGCTACTCGATAAGGGATTCATTAGACCGAGTATCTCTCCCTGGGGTGCTCCGGTCCTATTTGTGAAGAAGAAAGACGGTAGTATGAGGATGTGTATTGACTACCGAGAGCTGAACAAGTTACGGTGAAGAACCGATACCCCCTACCAAGAATAGATGATCTGTTTGATCAGCTCCAAGGTGCCAGTTGGTTTTCAAGGATAGATCTTCAATTTGGTTACCATCAGCTGAAGGTGAAGGAGCAGGATATCCCTAAAACAGCTTTTCGTACACGCTACGGTCACTATGAATTTCTTGTTATGTCATTTGGTCTGACCAATGCGCCAGCTGCTTTTATGGACTTGATGAATCGAGTGTGTCGGCCAATGTTAGATAAATTTAAGTGATTGTGTTTATTGATGATATCCTGATTTATTCAAGGAGTAAGGAGGAGCATGCTGATCACATTCAGGAGGTGTTAGAGACCTTAAGAAGGGAGAATTTGTATGCCAAAATCTCCAAATGCGCGTTCTGGTTACGCGAAGTTCAATTCTTGGGTCACGTGATAAACCCAGAGGGGATTATGGTAGACCCTGCTAAGGTGGAGGCTGTGATACAATGGAAGTCTCCAAGGACGCCATCCGAGATTCGTAGTTTCTTGGGGTGGCGGGTTATTATCGAAGGTTCATTCAGGACTTTTCAAGATCGCTTCTCCACTGACCAAGTAGACCCGAAAGGATGTGAAGTTTATATGGGGTCAAGCTCAAGAACAGACATTCGAGGAGTTAAAGGTAAGGTTGACTCAAGCTCCTGTCTTGTCATTACCCGAAGGAAGCGAGGATTTGGTAGTATACTCAGATGTTTCTTACTTAGGGTTGGGGTGCGTATTAATGCAAAGGGGTAAGGTTATAGCCTATGCATCCCGACAGTTGAAAGTTCATGAGGTCAACTACCCTACTCATGACTTGGAGCTAGCGGTCGTGGTCTTTGCACTAAAGATTTGGAGGCACTATCTGTACGGGACGAAGTGCATCATTTTCACGGACCACAAGAGCTTGAAGTACTTCTTCGAGCAAAAAGATCTGAACATGAGGCAGAGGCGATGGTTGGAGCTTATAAAGGATTGTGATTGCGAGATCCATTACCATCCGGGCAAAGCCAACGTGGTGGCCGATGCTCTTAGCCAGAAGGAGAGGCCCGAGCCGATTCGGTGAAAGCATACCAACTAATCATGACCTCTGATGTAATGAAGCAAGTCAAAGAGTTTCAGGATGAGGCATTAAAAGAAGATCATCTAAACTCTGAAAGAATGAGAGGTCTCGTTGGGAATTGAGTGAAAACACACTTGGTGTTAAAACTCAATTTGGACGGGTGTGGATTCCTCGTTTCGGGGATCTACGTGTGAGGATTATGGATGAAGTTCACAAGACTCGATACTCCATTCATCCTGGTGCCACAAAGATGTATCAAGACATGAAGAAAGATTATTGGTGGCTGGGTATGAAACGTGACGTGGCGGAGTATGTGAGTAAGTGCCTTACTTGCTTGAAAGTGAAGGCGGAACATCAGAAGCTGTATGGGAAGATCCAACCTTTGGATATACCGGAATGGAAGTGGGAGCACATCACCATGGACTTCATTATAAAGCTACCACGTACTCCGAAGGGGTACGATGCCATATGGGTGATTGTTGACCGCTTGACGAAAAGTGCTCATTTCCTATCGATCCGTGAACATATTCATCCAAGAGGTTGGATGACTTGTTCATCAAGGAGATTGTAACTCGTCATGGTGTGCCGGTGTCCATTGTCTCTGATCGTGACACCCGGTTTACATCTAAATTCTGGAAGAAATTCCACGATGCCATGGGGACGAGGTTACATATTAGCACAGCTTATCATCCCGAAACTGATGGTCAGTCAGAAAGGACCATTCAGACGTTGGAAGACATGCTTCGGCATGTGTGATTGATTTTGGAGGAAGTTGGGACGACCACTTACCGTTAGCTGAATTCTTGTACAACAATAGTTATCATGCCAGCATTGGTATGCCACCATATGAGATGCTATATGGTAGGAGATGCAGAACACCCGTTTGTTGGGGTGACATTGGTCAGAAAGAGTTAGGAAGCGTCGAGGTAATCGAGGCTACGACTGAGAAGCTTGAGAGGATCAAAGCCTTCATGAAGGCAGCTAAAGATAGACAGAAGTCGTATGCCGATAAACGACGCAGATCGATCGAGTTCTAGGTGGGTGACCGGGTCATGTTGAAGGTCTCACCTTGGAAGGGTATTATCCGATTCAGGAAGCGGGGCAAGTTGAGCCCAAGATATATAGGCCCTTTCCGAATTATTTCTCGAGTAGGAGAGGTAGCCTATAGGTTAGAATTACCGGATGAGTTAAGTGGGATTCACCCGACATTCCATGTGTCTCATCTGAGAAAGTGTATAGCTGATGAAGGCATGATTGTTTTGCTAGAGGATATCGTCGATCATAAAGAGAAGAGGCTGAGAAATAAAGTGGTTCCTCTTGTGCGTGTACAGTGAAGCACCGAAAGGGATCCGAGTCTACATGGGAGACTGAGGAAGAGATGAGGCAGCATTATCCTTATCTGTTCGAAGAATAACAGGTTTCGGGGATGAAACCTATATATGGGGGGGTGGACTTGTAACACCCGGCTTTTTTTAAAAGCAAGATAGGAAGAATAAAAAGAAACAAAAGCTATAAGGTCCAAGTGGAGGACTAAAAGTGTAAAAAGGACAAAAATCTTTGAAAAGTTGGTGTAAAGGTGGGTATGGCTACCCACCCTCACTTCACATCAACATCTTCCTCGGCTTTAGAGAGAGAAAGACAAAAGGAGAGCAGAAACTCTCGGCTTGTGGAAGAAGAAGAAGAAGTGAATGAATTCAAGGTAAGAATTCGTGGTTTTTACATGTTTATGATGGGTTTTATCCAGGTTATGTGCTTATGTGTTATGTTTGTGCTCGTGTGTATGTGTTTGGATGTTGCTTCTAGGTGTTTTGAACTCTTTGCAAGCAGGTTAAAAGGAAGAACACCCAAGTTGCACCAGGTGAGTTCTAGACCCCGGTTTTTACTTGTTTTCAAACATCTTTGGGGCTGAAAATGTATGTAAAAGGTTTTCCAATGTTTGAGTATGTATGCCCGTATGTTTTGTGCATGAATGAATGTGATTCTTGAATGCTTATAGGTTATTCATGTTTAGAATAGCTACATTAAGCTTAGAACAGATGGATTTGATGATTGGGTTGAAAACATACCGGAAACATGACGAACAGAAGGTCCATGCGCCTAGATAAGGCTCATGCGCCTGAAAATGCTAGAGTAAGAACTAAGTGTGATCCATGTGCCCATACAGTAGCCCATGCACCTAAGATTACCTTAGAAACGATAAAGTACAGCCCATGCCCCTGAACAGTGGCCCATGCGTCTAGAAATGTTAGCTGGACGACTAAGTGTAGGGCCATGCGCCCCAATAGTGCTCATGCGCCCAAATAGTTCCCATGCGCCCAAATAGTTCCCATGCGCCTAAGTGTCCATGCGCCTGAATTACTCATGCGCCTAAGTGTTCATATGCACAAATAGTGCCCAAGCGACTGAATAGTTCATGCGCCTAAAGTGAAAATGCTTAAGTGTTGGCTGATGCGCCTACATAGTGATGAAACGCCCGAACAGGGCTCATGCGCCCAAATAGTTCCCATGTACCTAAGACTTAGAAATTTTTACAGAATTTTTCTAGGAGTCTGTGCCTTAGGGTTTTGACCAAGGTTGACTAAGGGCTTATTAATGATGTTGTTTTATGCATGATATGATTGCTTATGATTGTTCCTTATTATTGTTATTGCTATTATTATTATTACTTATAGTATGTGACTTTACGTGGTATGTTATTATCGTAACGTAAAGTATATCGTAATAATAAAGTGAAAGAGCAATAAAGAAAGAATAGGAACATTAATGAAAATGTTAACAAGTCTTGCAAGCTTACAGGAGGTACATGACCATGTTGTCGTTAGCTCAACTGTGCTGCGGGTTAGCTACCCTATTATGCACACAGGGTCAATCAATTGAGATTGGCAGGACCTTGTAGCGTGTCCTGGGTGATTGGGTTGGCCTTGTACATAGTACACAGAACCCTTTCGAGGGATACAATTGACCCTTTCGGGGGATATAGTTGACCCTTTCGAGGGATAAAGTTGACCCTTTCGAGGGATATAGATGGCCCATCACCCGTTTTCCATCGTGCATATATTTGGGGTATTGTTCACTGGTCCATGCAGAAAGTGAAACATAAAGATAAAAGTTTATAGAACAGACAAGGCCTACAGTAAAGAGAACGAACAATATTCGTTCATATAGTTAATGTGTGCTCGCATATACAGTACAGAGTTCTATTTTACAGAAAAGAGTATTTTCTTATACAACATATAGAAAGTGTTTTATTGTTTACAAAACTCGAGCTCACTCAGCAACACTGACTTTTATACATTTTCAGTTAGCAGGTAATTATTGCTGAGGATGGCACGAGGGTGAAGCTACTCGGCAGAAAAAGTCTGACATCCACTCGTACTTTGTGTTGCTGTTGTTTTGTAATGCATATAAACAAGTCTTTTGTAAAGAGTCAATGATGATGTATTGCTTAACAACAGTGTTTTAAATGAAGTGAATGGCTTTTGATAAATTATTTCTACTTCTTAAGCTTGTTTAATTGTAATGTTTAATGTTTTAATTGCTATTATTGACCAACTGTGAGGTTTCCGGGAACGGGGCCTTACAAAACAAAATCCAACAAAAGCTAAAAATAACATAAAAAGTTCAATACCCATAGAATAAGGCGTTTTTAGGTCGGAACGACGACCTATGATTGTTTGTAGAATTGTGCTACTCGATCCAACAGTCATTTTGACTGGTTAGACACTCAAAACAAAACCTTCTAGCTTAAGTTATAGTCATTTTAATAAATCCTCCTTACACATACAGGTGATCTTGGGATACAAATACAAAATAGTTTGCTACTTCACATTTGGATCCACACCATATTTCGACCTCATTATTTAGTCGATCTATAGATATAGAATTTATTAAATTTATATAATATTTTTTAAAAATCTTGATATCAATGCTTTGATAGGGCTGTAAACAAGCCAAGCCAGGATGGGTGCAAATTCGAAGCTTATCGAGCCGAGTTGAGCCGACTCGAAAATTTTAACGAGCTCAAAACACCGGATCGAATTTGGCTCATGAAAAGCTCAAGCCAACTCGTGGCTTGTTCGAGCCGGCTCGATTTAATTTTTTATAACTTTTTCATATTAATCTATATGAAAACATAAAATATATATATTGTTGGATACTTCGTTCATAGGGGAACAAATATCATTATTTTGGATACAAACAATTTATTATTAAGTTATATATTTTTTAAACAAAATACTTAATGTTTCTAAAAAGAATCCAATTTATTTTAAAAAATATTTTTAAAATCCTAATATAAAAATAATAATTATATAATAGTAGTAGTAATAATAATTATTATTACTATATAAATATATATATACATATATTATATGCACCGAGTCACGAGCCGAGCCAACGAACCGAGCCACGAACCGAGCTCGAACCGAGCTAACCCCGGCTCGAGTTCGGCTCATTTAGAATTTTAGCCGAGCCAAGCCGGCTCATTTACATACGAACTTTTTTCGAGCCGAGCTTTTCTTGAGTGAACTTCGGGCCACGAATTTTTCGTATATTCCAATGCTTCGACCATTGACAATCCTTTACATACCTTTTATATTTTGACCATTTATTTATGTTCATAAACTAATTAGGAGAACTTGTCTTATTTAACACATCAATTTTTACCATATGTATAGATTTCATCAAAAGTCATTTCTCATCCACTACCTATTGTAACATTATTATCATGGGATGCTTGAGGGTGGGCGACTGCCTAGAATTCAATAGATTTCAATCTTATCAGAGGCTTGCTTTTAAAATAATATTATATTATATATGTTTGTATATATAAAAACTACAATAGATTATTAACAAACTAATTGATAAACCCAATTACAATTTAATTAGAGTTGGGTTATACAAACACTCATTTATGTTATTAATACACCCTATTGTCTCTGTATTTCTCCATGTATCTATATGTATGTATAGAAAGATATAGATAGCATAAAATAAATTGTGTGTATCAATAACATACCCTTTTAATAATCTTGATCAATTGAAACTTATGATCCATTAATATTTTAATTAGTTTAGTCGATCCAATCTAAACTCAATTCGGTTAAGTAAATTAGATTATTTTGTTACAATATTTTTATTTATTGGTAAAACAATTATTGTCATGTTATAGATTTTTAACATACTGATTATTGACACTATATATTATAAGGCCTATTTTTTTATTCGCCTAGGTGGCCTAAAATTATTCGAAGACTCTCGGAATCGATCCTGATTATTATACATAATGAATTTACTATAATATATAATCATCTTCAGTTTAGTTTTTATTGTGTATGTTATTTCATCTTAAAGATGTTTAATTGCAAGTTAGAGGAAAATTTATAGTTTCAAAGTCTTTTGCTACTCTTTAAGCATTCTCATGAAGCTTCATGGAATCTCCATTACAACTTATCAACATATATAACAATCATAACATATTAATCTGAATCTACATATATATGACAATAATAGTGTTTGAGAACTTTACTTCATAGGATTTTAAAGTATATGGCATGAGAGATGAAGACTTTGATAATGGAATTAAATAGGATGGTGCTGATTTGGAAAAGCAACAAAGAAGGCTTAAGAGGGAGAAGAAGTCAAAGCAAGATGAAAACCTAATGTGCCATGATGGTAATGGTGGGAACATTATTTGAATAGTTTCATTTCACTATAAGAATTTTCATCTATGGTGATAAACCCTATGGCGACGACACACACTAGTCGCATAGGTCCACCTAAGGCGACGACAAGTCGTCGCTATAGAGAAATCTTGATTTTTGACTATCTAACCCTATGGCGACGACTTGTCATTGCCATAGGTAGACCTATAGGACAAAATTTCGTCCTCGCCATAGAGTTCTCTTTGTCGTCATCATAGCCCCATTTAAATTGATTTTTGATTTATTTAAATAAATATAAAAAAATAAAAATTAGTTGAAGCACTATGGTGATGACATGTCGTCGTCATAGGTTAAAACCTGTTTTTTTTTCCTCTAAAAAAGTTGGAGGGAAATAATCCCGCAATTATGAAAAGCCTATGACGACATGTCGTCGCCATAGAGTGAATTATTTTTCTAAATTAATATTAATAAAATTAATTATTATTGGTATGATTATTATTATTATTAATATTATTATTATTATATTATTATTATTATTATTATTATTAATTAAGCAATGTACATTATTATTATATGTACTATTATTAATTAAAAGTAAAATAAATAAATAACAATATATTAAATAGTATTATGTTAGATGTTATTATTATATATAATAACTATAAACATTTAATGTCAATTTGGGCCAAAGATGTTTGGTCATGATATTTAAAGTCGGTTACATGCGACAAAAGTTAAGTATGATTGACTTATGATCATTGGTGTTGAATTTAACACTTTGATGCTAAATTATGTGAATTATGCTTGTTAATGATAAATTAAGTTTGATTATGTTTAATTATCATCACGAGTGTCAAACAATGTTAAAGATTTTAGTTATGACAGTCAGGGTTGGTTAGACACGTCAAATGTTAGCTATGATCAAATTATGATTATTGGTGTTGCATTTCACACTTGATGGTAATGTGTGGGAAATTAAACTTATTACCGTAAATTAAGTTTGTTTATGCTTAATTATCATCGATAAGTGTCAAACATTATCAAATATATTTCATTATGATAGTTAGGGTTGATTACATATGTCAAAGATTAGTTCTAATTGAATTATCATCATTCATGTTGAATTTCACACTTTGATGTTAATTTACATAGATATATGGTTAATTATCATCAATGAGTGTAAAAAAATGTTGAATATGTTTAGTTATGATGATTAAAGTCAATCACATACCTCTAAAGTTAACCATGTTCGAATTATTATGATTAGTGTCGAATTATATACGTTGATAGTAATTTATGATAAATCATGCCTATTAACAGTAAATTAAGTCTATTTATGCTTAAATGTTATCAATGAGTGTGAAAGAATGATAAACATCTGCGATTATGATGATTAAGATCGATTACATACATCAATGGTCTATTATGATTCAACCATGATCAATGGTGTGAATTATACACGTTTATAATAATATAATAATAATAATAACAAAAGTTATATTCACAATAAATTTTTATTGACAATAATATTTTGATATTAAAATAATAATAGAATAATAAACATCAAAATTAATAACTACTATTATAATAATAATAATAATTATTATTATTATTATTATCATTATTATTATTATTATTATTATTATTATTATTATT
This sequence comes from Flaveria trinervia, assembly GCA_025506515.1. NCBI lineage: Eukaryota > Viridiplantae > Streptophyta > Magnoliopsida > Asterales > Asteraceae > Flaveria > Flaveria trinervia. The sequence goes on from CM046447.1 coordinate 91,064,776, forward strand.
ATAATATAAAATAACAAAAAAAAATTCGGAAAAGACCTATGGCGACGACATACACACTTTTGTATTGCCTCTTCTTATTTTGCCGCGTGTGTAGCCCGCCTTTCATTACAAAAATAAATTAAAAAAATAAAAACCTTATGACGATGACATGTCGTCGCCATAAAGTTCAGATACCCCTAAATCTACACCAATCCTTATCTCTTCTTCATTTTCCCAAAACCCACCACCACTAAACCTGCGAACTCAACTCCTTCCTACCGGCGAACCAACAACTAAAACTCACCACCACCACTCTTGTAACCCTCCATCTTACTCCCTTCAACCCCCATCTCCACTCCTGTCACCCCCACCATCGAATAGCTTCAACTAACAGGATTTCATGCCAACACCACGACTCTTGGCCACATCACCACCCAAAACCCATCACCACCATTTTTCTAACCACCATTCTTGTCAAAATCCAAAAACCGTCAACCCCACCACCGTAATTAAGGTGTGTATGTTTAACATTTCTTGTAAATTGTTAAAAATTTGTATTTTAATTGTTTATTAGTTTGTTTTGTTATAATGATAATATAAATTGTTTGAGTTAATTATTAGTTTGGTGTTGTTAGAATGATAATATAAGTTGTTCATTAGTTTGTGTTGTTAGAAAGATAATATTATTTTTTGATTTGATTATTAGTTTGTGTTGTTGGGAGAACAATATGAGTTGTTTAAGTTGATTATTAGTTTGTGTTGTTGGGAGAACAATATGAGTTGTTTAAGTTGATTATTAGTTTGTGTTGTTAGAAAGATAATATAAGTTGTTTAAATTTTTAGAAAGATAATATTATTTTTTGGATTTGATTATTAGTTTGTGTTGTTAGAATGATAATATAAGTTGTTTGAGTTGATTACTAGTTTGTGTTGTTAGAAAGATATATAAGTTGTTGGATTGTTTATTAGTTTGTATTGTTAGAAAGATAATATTATTTTTTGATTTGATTATTAGTTTGTGTTGTTGGGAGAACATATGAGTTGTTTAAGTTGATTATTAGTTTGTGTTGTTGGGAGAACAATATGAGTTGTTTAAGTTGATTATTAGTTTGTGTTGTTAGAAAGATAATATAAGTTGTTTAAATTTTTAGAAAGATAATATTATTTTTTGGATTTGATTATTAGTTTGTGTTGTTAGAATGATAATATAAGTTGTTTGAGTTGATTACTAGTTTGTGTTGTTAGAAAGATAATATAAGTTGTTTGGATTGTTTATTAGTTTGTATTGTTAGAAAGATAATATTATTTTTTTGATTTGATTATTAGTTTATGTTGTTAGTATGATAATATAAATTGTTTAAGATGATTATTAATTTGTGTTGTTAGAAAGATAATATAAGTTGTTTGAGTTGATTAAAAATATAAGATGGTTGTAATTATTTTTTATTTTGTTTGAAGATTATGTCATCAAGTGTAGCAGGAGCGCATGGTGGTGACGGCAGAGGTCGGGACCCGCATGGACATGGTTATACACTCCCTTCAAGTTGCCAATCGTGTAAGTTACTATTAATTTTCAATACGCATCTTTTCATCGAATATATATCTTAAATTTTGCTAACTTTTTAATTTTATACATCAATTTAGCATCAAGTAAGAAAAAACATTCAATAGGAAGAAACTTAAACCTATTTGAGAAATAGAGAGCAAACAACAGCCAACCACTACCCATTCAATTTGATCACACGGGTAAAAATATAAAGTCGTCGAAGAAACAATCAACTATTTGTTAGGGTTTTATCAAATCATGTTTCCATGGTTTCTTTTTATAATCCCACATGGGATAAAGTTCCAGATACTTTTAAGATATCACTATTTAATTTTCTTGAGGTGATTATTTTATGTAGTGTTTTATTGTATTTTGATTATCATACCCTTTATATATCTATTTAATTGCTTTCTTTTATAGGAATACTTTGACCTAGAGGCTCATCACACTTTAGATCATTGGTAGAAATTCAGCTTGGAATCCACATGGACTGCCAACGAGCTTTTAGAGACAGAAAACATGACATGAAGAAACATTTTTTGAATGAAGGAGGTTGTGATGATATAGAGCGGGCTATGAGTCATCCCCTGAATGGCCAGAGTCAAGAAGCATGGGAGAAGGTAGTTGAGTTGTTCACAAGTGAAGAACATAAACGCCTTTCACAAAAAGGCTCAGACAATAGAGCTAAACAACTCTATCCAAGTTTGCGTGGGAGTCGTTCCTATGCCCAGAGGCGATATCTTCAAGTAAGAAAACATGTATTATCCAAATATGTATTATTAGTTTTTTTCAAAATCATAAATATTATTTTTAATGTTTAAAGGAGCAATAAACCAGGACCCCAAGCCACACTAAGACATGGAGGAGAGCACATTACAAGGAAGGGTTTGGATGGGTCAATTCGAGGGCAGAAGATGATTGGGTAAGTTTAAAACTTTTATTTTTATGATTTGTTAAATATGTTGTTATCATGTTTTTGTATGTTAGTAGTTTAATTGGATTTAATATATTGTTAGTATATTGTTTTTTAGTATGTTCTTTACGTTAAATGGGTCAAAATCACCTAAACATACGCCACTACATGTAACACTCGGTTATTTCTTAAAAAGAAAAGAAAGAATAAGAGTTGAAGAATAAAGAAAGGAAATGTCAATAAACCCAAGTTGAGGGGATAAATGTGTAAAAAGGACACAGTACAAAAGTTGGTGTAAAGGTGGGCATGGCCGCCCACCCTCACTTCACATCACTATTTTTCTTCGGTTTAGAGAGAAAGAGCAAAGAAACCCACGGTTGAAGAAAAGAAGAAGAAGAAAATTGAATTCAAGGTAAGAATTCAAAGTTTTAAGTGTTCATGTTGGGTTTTTGTCTCGGTTATATGTTTATGTGCTTATGTGCTTGTCTGTGTGTCCGTGTGTGTGTGTTTTGGTGTGTTTTTAGGTGTTCGAACTCATTGCAAACGGGTTAAAAGGAAGAAACACCTAAGTTGCACCAGGTGAGTTTCTAGGCCCCGGTTTTACTTGTTTTAAACTTTTTTTGGGGCTGAAAATGTATTAAAACGATTTTCAAATGTTTATGTATGTATACCTGTATGTATTATGCATGTTTGATGATGGTTCTTAGATGCTTATAGGTTGTTCATGCTTAGAATAGCCTTGGTAAGCTTAGAACAGATAGGTTTTGATGTTTGGATTCGAAATTATCCTAGAAACAGGTTGAACAGAAGGTTTATGCGCCTAAATAAGGTACATGCGCCTGGAATTTGCCTTAGAAATGATAAGTTATCTCATGCGCCTGAACAGTGCCCTCATGCGCCTAGAAAATTAGTCAGACGCCTAAGTGTAAGGCCATGCATCCCAATATTACCCATGGGTCTGATATTCCCATGCGCCTAAGTTTCCATACGCCTAAATAAACCAATGCATCTAAGTGTCCATGCGTCCGAATGGGTCATACGCCCGAATAGTGTCCATGCGCTTGAATGGTTCATGTGCCTAAGTGTTAAAACAGTTAAGTGTTGGCTGATGCAACTGTATAGTGATGAAGCGCCTAAACAGGGCCCATGCACTCAAATAGTGTCTAAGCGCCTAACACTTAGAATTTATCACAGAATTCTTAGGAGTTTGTGCTCTTAGGGTTTTGACCGAGGTTTTACTAGGGTTTATTAATGATGGGTTTCATACATGATTATAATTGTTTTATGATTGCTCTTTATTTTATTATTGTTATTAATAATATTATTATCATTATTAGTAAGTGACTTTACGTGGTGTGTTTATATTCGTAACGTAAAGTATTACTAATAATAAAAGACGAAGAGCAATAAAGAAGAAAAGTGAAACTTTAATAAAATGTTAACAAGTCTTGCAAGCTTACAGGAGGTACACGACCATGTTGTCATTAGCTCAACTGTGTTGCGGGTTAGCTACCCTATTATGCACACGGGGCCAGTCAATTGAGACTAGGGACCTTTGCAGCATACCCTAGGTGTCTGGGTCGACCTTGTATACAGTATATAGAACCCCTTGTGGGATAAAGAAGGCCCAGCACCGTTCCCCCCCACGCATACAGTTTAGGGTATTGCTCATTGGTCCATACACATAGTGAAAGATAAAGATAAAAGAATGCAGAGTAAACAAGGCATACAGTAAAGATATAAAGCATTACCTATTTGTATAGTTAATGCGTGCTCATGTATAAAGTGATGAAGTTTTCATGGAAAGAGTATTTTCGTATATATACCTACAGAAAGTATTTATTTACTTTTAAAACTAGAACTCACTCAGCAACACTGACTTTTATACATTTTCAGTTGGCAGGTAATTATTGCTGAGGATGGCACGAGGGTGAAGCTACTCGGCAGGAAAAGACTGACATCCATTCATACTTATTATGGTTGTTGTTTCGTAATGTAATTAAACAGCTCTTTTGTAATCAATTAAACAATAGTGTATTGCTTAACAATAGTGTTTTAATAAAATGAATGGTTTTTGTTAAAATGATTCTGCTGCTAAAGTTTTAAATTTATAATGTTTTAAGGTATTTAATCCTTTAAATAACCAACTGTGAGGTCTCCGGGAACGGGGCCTTACAAGTTGGTATCAGAGCCAATGTTTAAGAGAATTGGGTTAAATAAACTTTTAAAACCTAAACTTAAAGTGAAAATGAGACAATTGGAGGGATGTCAGCCCGATTAGCTAGGTGACATCAGATATGTCTTTTCTTAATGTTAACGGTATTATGTGCGCATGCTATTTGATTTATGTGCTCTTAGTAGATTTAGAGACCGATTAAGTCAGGATAGGAAATGCTTGGGGTATGAAGAGTAAAGTAAGTGGCTAATCACAACTGGCCACTGTAATTAGAGACTTACTATACTTGACATAAACTGAGTTGTTACCTTGAATGACCATGTTAGTGTTTGAATCTTATAGAGTATTAGAGGATGGCTAGACGAAATATTCCAACACTCCTAGAGGCAGAGGCCGTCTGCATGTGACTAGGAGTAGTGCTAAGGCTCCTGTGACGACCCATGAGAATCCTGAGGTCCATGATCGGAGCGAAGAGAACGAGAATGCTAGCTTGAATGCCTCGGCTAGGGAGGCGATTGCTGATGAGGTAAACCAGGTCATGCAGACAGTCTTACCGTCTGTAGTGACTGAAGTCATCAGGGTTGTGAGAGGTGAGGAGAGGAAGGAGAATAGAAAGGGATCAACGAGCAAGGGAAGCAGAAGGGAGGAGGAACAACCAGAGCCTGAGACTGTGTTGTCCAAGGAGGAGGAGGATGATGTAGTGGGGGTAGCAACCGGAGGATGCAGCTATGAGGCGTTCCAAAGGTGTAAACCCCCGACTTTTGATGGCAATGGCAATGCTGCTGCCGCTTACCGTTGGGTGAGGGAAATGGAGGCAGTTTTGGAGATCAGTGAGTGCCGCGAGAACCAAAAGGTGAAGTTCACGACTCACTCTTTCGTTGATTCAGCGCTGTGTTGGTGGGACAATATTGTCCAAGCTAAGGGTGCCAGAGCCATCGGGAAAATGCGATGGAAGGAGTTTAAGCAGTTGGTGATCCAGGAATTCTGTCCTCACTGGGAACTCGATAAAATCAAGAGGGAGTTCTTACAACTTGAAGTGGGAACCATGACCCACTAGTAGTACACCACCAAATTCAACGAGATGGTGAGGCTGGTGCTGGATCAGGTGACGCGGTGTCAAGGAGGATCAAGAGGTACATCCAGGGACTGCCGGCTGATATTTGCAGGCACCTGATTGCTGCTCAACCATGTACCTTTCGATCGGTGGTGGATTTTGCACGTAGATTGTATGATGAGCAAGAGGAGACTGTCGTGGAGGTGAAGAAGACGAGTGGGGACGGTAAAAACTGGAATGGGAAGAGGTTTGGACGTGGTGGTTTTACTCCAAACAACAAAAAGGTGAAGGGGGATGGCCGTGGGGTGTCATCAAGATCAGGGCTAAAAAGGTGTGGCAGATGTGTAAAGGAGCATACCGGTGAGTGCAGGATGGGAATGAATGTATACTTCAGGTGTAGCAAGCCTGGCCACATCGCTAGAGACTGTAAGAAGCCAAGGGCAGGGAGCTCTGGAGTGGAGAAAGAGAAGCCGGAGGAAGGAGGGCAGAGGGCAGGCGTAGAGCTTACACCATGACCCAGGAGGAAGCCAGAGCTGATCCGATGTTGTGTCAGGTATGTTTCTAGTAAACCAAACTTGTGCCTTTTTGATTCCGGTGCTAGTAGAAGTTTTATTTCCACTACTTTTTGTGCTAAGTTGTCTATTAGTAATAGAAATGTCAGTGAACCATTCGACGTAGAAACCACTATTGGCAAGTCCACGAGAATTACCGATGTGATAGAGGACTGTGCCATAGAACTAGAAAGTCATAGGTTTGCTGCTAGGTTACACGTGATGCCCCTACGTGGATTTGATGTAGTACTGCGGATGGACTGGTTAGCAACCTATGAAGCAAACATTGTATGTCGCAAGAAGATGATTCAATTAGTTGCGCCCGATGGAATTTTGGTTACGATTTATGGAGATCGCGTTACTACGATTCCGAAGATGATTTTGATGGCGGTGGCGGGGAAGTGCATGAGACGTGGATGTAGTGCCTACTTGGCCTACGTAAAAGATGTAGATATGTCGGTACCGCAATTATTTGAGGTGCCAGTGGTGTGCGACTTTCCAGACGTATTCCTGGAAGACTTACCCGGCGTGCCACCGGATCGCGAGATTGAGTTCCAAATTAATTTGATACCCGGTGCTCAACCCGTTGCCAAAGCACCATATCGATTAGCTCCTACTGAGATGAAAGAACTCATGAGACAATTATAGGAGTTGATGGATAAGGGATTCATTCGACCGAGTATCTCTCCACGGGGTGCTCTGGTATTGTTTGTAAAGAAAAAGGACGGAAGTATACGAATGTGCATCGACTACCGAGAGCTGAACAAGTTGACGGTGAAGAATCGGTACCCGTTACCAAGGATTGATGACTTGTTTGACCAGCTCCAAGGTGCCAGTTGGTTCTCGAGAATAGATCTACGATCTGGATACCATCAATTGAAGGTGAAGGAACAAGACATTCCTAAGACAGCTTTCCGTACACGTTATGGACACTACGAGTTCCTCGTTATGTCTTTTGGTCTAACTAAGGCGCCAGCTACCTTTATGGATTTGATGAATCAAGTGTGCCGGCCAATGTTGGATAGATCAGTGATTGTGTTCATTAATGATATTCTGATCTACTCGAAGAGCGAAGAAGAGCATGCCGGTCACATTCGGGAGGTGTTGGAGACATTAAGAAGGGAGAAGTTGTATGCCAAATTCTCCAAGTACGCATTCTGGTTGCGCAAAGTTCAATTCTTGGGTCATGTGGTGAATCCTGACGGGATTATGATAGACTCCGCAAAGGTGGAGGCAGTGATGCAATGGAAGTCACCGAAGACGCCATCCGAGATTCAGAGCTTCTTCGGTTTGCCAGGCTACTATAGAAGGTTTATCCAAGACTTCTCCAAGATTGCTTCTCCACTAACCAAGTTGACCCGAAAGATGTAAAGTTTATATGGGGTCAAGATCAAGAGAAGGTGTTCAAGGAACTGAAGGGGAGGTTGACTCAAGCTCATGTTTTGTCATTACCCGATGGAAGTGAAGATCTGGTGGTTTATTCTGATGCTTCCTATTCGGGGTTGGGATGTGTGTTAATGCAGAGAGGAAAAGTTATAGCCTATGCATCCTGACAGTTGAAGGTTCATGAGGCCAATTATCCTACTCATGACTTGGAGCTAGCAGTCGTGGTCTTTGCGTTAAAGATTTGGAGGCACTATCTTTACGGGACGAAGTGCACCATATTCACGGAGCACAAAAGCATGAAGTGCTTCTTTGAGCAGAAGGACCTGAACATGAGACATAGACGATGGTTGGAGCTCATATTGATTATGATTGCGAGTTCCACTATCATCCGGGCAAGGCCAACGTGGTGGCTGATGCTCTTAGCCGAAAGGAGAGACCGAGCCAATTCGGGTGAAAGCATACCAACTAATCATGACCTCCGATGTGATGAAGCAAGTCAAAGAAATTCAAGATGAGGCACTGAAAGAAGATCATCTTAACTCTGAAAGGATGAGAGGTCTGGTTGGGGAATTTGGTGAAAACACACTTGGTGTTAAAACTCGATTTGGACGGTGTGGATTCATCGTTTCGGGGATCTACGTATGAGGATTATGGATGAAGCTCACAAGACTCGATACTCCATTCATCCTGGTGCCATGAAAATATATCAAGATATGAAGAAAGGTTACTGGTGGCCGGGTATGAAGCGCGATGTGGTGGGGTATGTGAGTAAGTGCCTTACTTGCTTACAGGTGAAGGCCGAGCATCAGAAGCCGTATGGGAAGATCCAACCTTTGGATATACCAGAATGAAAGTGGGAGCACATCACCATGAACTTCATCACGAAGCTACCGCGTACTCCAAAAGGGTACAATGCCATATGGGTGATTGTCGACCGTCTGACGAAGAGTGCTCACTTCCTACCGATCCGCGAGACATATTCATCTAAGAGGTTGGAAAATCTATTCATCAAGGAAATTGTAACTCGTCACGGTGTACCGGTGTCTACTGTATCTGATTGGGACACCCGGTTTACATCTAAATTTTGGAGGAAATTCCATGACGCCATGGGGACGAGGTTGCATATTAGTATAGCATATCATCCCCAAACTAATGGTCAGTCAGAAAGGACCATTCAGACACCGGAAGACATGCTCCGGGCATGTGTGATTAATTTTGGGGGAAGTTGGGATGACCACTTACCGTTAGCTGAATTCTCATACAACAACAGCTATCATGCTAGTATTGGCATGCCACCATATGAGATGCTATACAGTAGGAGATGTAGAACACCCATTTGTTGGGGTGATATTAATCAGAAGGAATTGGGGAGCGTCGAGGTTATTAAGGCTACGACTGAGAAGTTTGAGAAGATTAAAGCCTTCACGAGGCCAACTAAAGACAGACAGAAGTCATATGCCGATAAACGACACAGAGCGATTGAGTTCCAGGTGGGTTATTGGGTTATGTTGAAGGTCTCACCTTGGAAGGGTATCATCCGATTCAGGAAACAAGGTAAGCTAAGCCCGAGATACATAGGACCTTTCCGAATCATTGCTTGAGTAGGAGAGGTGGCCTATAGATTGGAGTTACCGAATGAGTTAAGTGGAATTCACCCGATATTCCATGTATCTCATCTGAGAAATTGCTTAGCTGATGAAGACATGATTGTCCCACTGGAAGGCATTGAAGTAGATGAAAGGCTCAATTATATAGAGCAACCAGTGGCAATCATCGATCGTAAAGAGAAAAGACTGAGGAATAAAGTGGTTCCTCTTGTGCGTGTACAGTGGAAGCACAGGAAGGGATCTGAATCTACATGGGAGACTGAGGAGGAGATGAGGCAGCATTACCCTCGTTTGTTTGAGGAATAACAGGTTTCGGGGACGAAACCTATTTAAGGGGGGTGGACTTGTAACACCCGGTTATTTCTTAAAAAGAAAAGAAAGAATAAGAGTTGAAGAACAAAGAAAGAAAATGTCAATAAACCCAAGTTGAGGGGATAAATGTGTAAAAAGGACAAAAGTACAAAAGTTGGTGTAAAGGTGGGCATGGTCGCCCACCCTCACTTCACATCACTATTTTTTTTCGGTTTAGAGAGAAAGAGTAGAGAAACCCATGGTTGAAGAAAAGAAGAAGAAGAGAGAATTCAAGGTAAGAATTCAAAGTTTTAAGTGTTCATGTTGGGTTTTTGTGTCGGTTATATGTTTATGTGCTTATGTGCTTGTGTGTGTGTCCGTGTGTGTGTGTGTTTTTGTGTGTTTTTAGGTGTTCGAAGTTTTACTTGTTAATTTTCAATACGCATCTTTTCATCGAATATATATCTTAAATGTTGCTAACTTTTTAATTTTATACATCAATTTAGCGTTAAGTAAGAAAAAACATTCAATAGGAAGAAACTTAAACCTATTTGAGAAATAGACAGCAAACAACAGCCAACCACTACCCATTCAATTTGATCACACGGGTAAAAATATAAAGTCGTTGGAGAAACAATCAACTATTTGTTAGTGCTTTATCAAATCATGTTTCCACGGTTCCTTTTTATTATCCCATATGGGATAAAGTTCCGATTACTTTTAAGATATCACTATTTTATTTTCTTGAGGTGAGTATTTTATGTAGTGTTTTATTTGTATTTTAATTATCATACCCTTTATATATCTATTTAATTTCTTTCTTTTATAGGAATACTTTGACCTAGAGGCTCATCACGCTCTAGATCATTGGTAGGAAATTCAGCTTGGAATCCACATGGACTGCCAACAAGCTTTTAGAGACAGAAAACATGACATGAAGAAACATTTTTTGAATGAAGGAGGTTATGATGATATAGAGCGGGCTATGAGTCATCCCCCGAATGGCTAGAGTCAAGAATCATGGGAGAAGGTAGTTGAGTTGTTCACAAGTCAAGAACCTAAACGCCTTTCACAAAAAAGGCTCAGACAATAGAGCTAAACAACTCTATCCAAGTTTGCGTGGGAGTCGTTCCTATGCCTAGAGGCGATATCTTCAAGTAAGAAAACATGTATTATCCAAATATGTATTATTAGTTTTTTCAAAATCATAAATATTATTTTTAATGTTTAAAGGAGCAATAAACCAGGACCCCAAGCCACACTGAGACATGGAGGAGAGCACATTACAAGGAAGGGTTTGGATGGGTCAGTTCAAGGGCAGAAGATGATTTGGTAAGTTAAAAACTTTTATTTTTATGATTTGTTAAATATGTTGTTATCATGTTTTTGTATGTTAGTAGTTTAGTTGGATTTAATATATTGTTAGTATATTGTTTTTTAGTATGTTGTTTACGTTAAATAGGTCAAAATCACCTAAACATACGCCACTATATGTAACACCCGGTTATTTCTTAAAAAGAAAAGAAAGAAAAAGAGTTGAAGAATAAAAAAAGAAAATGTCAATAAACCCAAGTTGAGGGGATAAATGTGTAAAAAGGACAAAAGTACAAAAGTTGGTGTAAAGGTGGGCATGGCCGCCCACCCTCACTTCACATCACTATTTTTCTTCGGTTTAGAGAGAAAGAGCAGAGAAACCCATGATTGAAGAAAAGAAGAAGAAGAGAATTGAATTCAAGGTAAGAATTCGAAGTTTTAAGTGTTCATGTTGGGTTTTTGTCTCGGTTATATGTTTATGTGCTTATGTGCTTGTCTGTGTGTCCGTGTGTGTGTGTTTTGGTGTGTTTTTAGGTGTTCGAACTCATTTGCAAACGGGTTAAAAGGAAGAAACACCTAAGTTGCACCAGGTGAGTTTCTAGGCCCCGGTTTTACTTGTTTTAAACTTTTTTTGGGGCTGAAAATGTATTAAAACGATTTTCAAATGTTTATGTATGTATACCTGTATGTATTATGCATGTTTGATGATGGTTCTTAGATGCTTATAGGTTGTTCATGCTTAGAATAGCCTTGGTAAGCTTAGAACAGATAGGTTTTGATGTTTGGATTCGAAATTATCCTAGAAACAGGTTGAACAGAAGTTCATGCGCCTAAATAAGGCCCATGCACCTGGAATTTGCCTTAGAAATGATAAGTGTATCTCATGCGCCTAAACAATGCCCTCATGCGCCTAGAAAATTAGTCAAATGCCTAAGTGGAGGGCCATGCGTCCCAATAGTACCCATGCGTCTGAATATTCCCATTTGGCTAAGTTCCATATGCCCGAATAAACCCATGCGTCTAAGTGTCCATACATCCGAATGGGTCATACGCTCGAATAGTGTCCATGCACCTGAATGGTTCATGCACCTAAGTGTTAAAACAACTAAGTGTTGGCTAATGCGTCTGTATAGTGATGAAGCGCTTAAACAGGGCCCATGCGCCCAAATAGTGTCTAAGCGCCTTACACTTGGCATTTATTACAGAATTCTTAGGAGTATTTGCTCTTAGGGTTTTGACCGAGGTTTGACTAGGGTTTATTAATGATGGGTTTCATGTATGAATATGATTATTTTATGATTGCTCTTTATTTTATTATTGTTATTAATAATATTATTCATTATTAGTATGTGACTTTACATGGTGTGTTTATATTCGTAATGTAAAGTATTACTAATAATAAAGAGGAAGAGAAATAAAGAAGAGAAGTGAAACTTTAATAAAATGTTAACAAGTCTTGCAAGCTTACAGGAGGTACACGGCCATGTTGTCGTTAGCTCAACTGTGTTGCGGGTTAGCTACCCTATTATGCACACGGGGCAAGTCAATTGAGACTGGGGACCTTTGCAGCATACCCTAGGTGTCTGGGTCGGCCTTGTATACAGTATATAGAACCCTTTGTGGGATAAAGAAGGCCCAGCACCGTCCCCCCCCCCACCCCGCATACAGTTTAGGGTATTGCTCATTCGTCCATACAGATAGTGAAAGATAAAGATAAAAGAATGCAGAGTAAACAAGGCATACAGTAAAGAGATAATGCATTATCTAGTTGTATAGTTAATGCGTGCCCATGTATAAAGTGATGAGTTTTCATGAAAAGAGTATTTTCGTATATATACCTACAGAAAGTATTTATTTACTTTTAAAACTAGAACTCACTCAGCAATGTTGATTTTTTATACATTTTCAGTTGGCAGGTAATTATTGCTGAGGATGGCACGAGGGTGAAGTTACTCGACAGGAAAAGATTGACATCCATTCATACTTATTATGGCTGTTGTTTCGTAATGCAATTAAATAGTTCTTTTGTAATCAATTAAACAATAGTGTATTGCTTAACAACAGTGTTTTAATAAAATGAATGGTTTTTGTTAAAATGATTCTGCTGCTTATGTTGTAAATTCATAATGTTTTAAGGTATTTAATGCTTTGAATGACCAACTGTGAGGTCTCCGGGAACGGGGCCTTACACTATATTTTTTATTTTGATATATTAGTTTGTGCTTTTAGTTAAAGGGGTCAAACATTACCCGAACAACACACGACAATTAAGTTAAAATGAATATTATATTTATTGGTAGTATTGTTGGTTTATATGTTGAAATTTGAGAATTATTATCTTATATATACTTATAATTAAACAGATTGGTTTTTTTTATTTTACAGAAGTTATATTAGCGAAATTTCATAAAAATATTAATATTTTATTTATTTTGTTCTTTTAAAATGTAGGAAAAAATTGAAAATCAATATGCACAAATGCAAATGGAGGTAGGCGAGTCGCCTGTCAACGAGATAGAATGTTTGGGGCTCGCCTTAGGACAAAGACGTGATCATACGAGAGGTGTTGGCCGAAAATCAAATCTCAATAACGATGAAGATGACGGCAATTAGATGGTTAATTTGTTTGGTTTGTAAAAATTAAAATGTTTACATTAGCAGGTATGTTTTTTGGTATGTAACTTGAATCATATTAATATTCGTAATATATTGTACAAATTTGTATTAAAACCTGTAATATTGGAGAATAATAGGAAAATATAAAAAAAAATTGATTTTTAAATTAAAACAGAAGGGTCTATGGCGACGACAAGGGTTGCCGAATTTTTTTTAAATAAATTATTTTATTTTTATATATAATAATAATATATTGTCTGCTAGACCTATGCCATAGACCTTTTCAAAAAAAATATTTAATTAATTAAATGTCAGAATATATGGTGACAAATCTATGGCGACAGAGATTGTGGCGATGACAAAAAACTAACCTATGGCGACGGGCTTGTGGCTACTAAGGCTATGGCGACGACATGTTGTCGCCATAGGGTCAAATTCTTGTAGTGCTTACGTCTTAAATCAATGGGGCACCTCTCCGCCCCGTCATCCCACTAGATCCATAATGACCGTTTTGTACACACTGGTCTTATATGTTCTAAATTTAGGTGCATGATTTTTGTGATTCGCTATTTATTTTAAGAAATAGTAATATATAAAGCATATTTGTTATGTTTATTTTGTGATATTATTATTTGTATGAATATCATTGTTTTGCTTCTTATGTGTGATTTTGAAACACTTTGCATCTATATGTTTCAAAATGGTGTTATTTCTCAAACGTGCGACAATGTATATAAACCATACTTTTTTGTTTCATTCAACACATTTTCTAAATTATTAGAGAGATAAACTGATCATCATCCAGCAGGAAGTATAGTGATAATAGGTTTTTAGTTAATTTTAAGCATATATAATTATTAATTATATGTAACTGTGATTTATATAATTAAAAGTTAATGAGTTTGTGTTCTATCTTGTGATACTATCACAACAAACGAAACTGTGTCTCAAATGAAAGTAAGATAAATCAGATATTGAAGCCGAAGGTGTTTTTCTGAAACTTACATAACTTTGAAAATTAGAAGGGAATTGCAATGAATGGGAACTTATCCCATATAAGAGGGATAAAACTTAAAGTGGTATACAAGGAGAACCACTCCTTAATAATTATTTTTCTTTAGTAGGGGACACAAATAGGGACTCAATTATTCGCACGCTATCTCGCACTTGCACAAACGTGGTGTGGACGATAGGTGTTTTAATGGAGCACTTTGCATTTCACAAACTCGTATCATCGAAAGCCGCCTTAGTATTTTTTATGGGCAGAGTGATCAGAGGATGACGAGCTGAGAACCTTTGGTGTGAGGCAAGCAATGGTTGTGATCAATAGAGTATCTTCTAGTGTGAGAGGATGATTAGTTCCTATGTTGCTCGTGTTCCTCTACTCTGATGTTATTATTGCTATCGGAGGAAGATAGGTTCCACAGCTCGATTGGACTTAACAACCTTTTCCCATTAGTTAGTCGAGGTACAAGAGAAACCTGTTTGAGTAAGGTCTTGAAGACATTTAATACCTTAGTTGAAACAACAACATTAAACTATTTAACTTAGTAAATACGTTTAATATAATTTAAAATTTAACACAAAGTTTAATACGATGATTTTCATGTCTGTTTCAACCTTATAACCAAGGATAATGCCTCAGTTGAGATACACTTAAAAGTGCTACACACATGGGAGCTTCAAAGTTCAAACTAATCGTGAGAGGTTGTGTATGCTCTTAAGCACAATCAAACACTCAAACATACACATACAAATTTTAAGGTGAATTTTGGGTTTGGTGGTGTACAATTACTCTTTCTTGTTGTTATACCCTGAGAAAGAAGTTCGTGAGCAAAGGAATATTTTTCAAAAGAAAGTGTGTGGAACCCTTCACATCAACAAAAACACTAATGTTTTTATTCGTTCAATCTTAATAGTGTATGATCGTGATGATACTAATGTTTGTAAACGAGTCTAGCCGAGCAAGGGTGGGCTCGGGCTCGGCTCAAAAAAACCGAGCCGAGCCAGCTCGGCTCGTTTATTTTAACGAGCTCAAAATCCAAACTTAGGCTAGGCTCTTACATAAACGAGCTGAGCTGAGCCGGCTCTCGAACCAATTTATTTATCTTTTAAAAATATATATTTTTTAATTTTTGTATATATTCATATATATAAAATTAAATAATAATTTTTATATTGTTTATCTTGATTCGTTGAAAATAAATATATAGATTGTTATTTCAATAATTGTAATAATGTTTTTATATTTTTATAATTAGTTTCTCAATATAAAATATGAAAATAACCTTATGTGTATGTTTATTTTATATAATTTGTCATTAATTTGATTTATAATTAGCGATTCTACGAGCTAGTTAACAAGCGAACCATGAGCCAAGTTGGTCTTGGTGCCCCCCCCCCCCAACCAAAAAAAAGAGGGGGGTGGCCCCACCTTTGCTGGCTTTGGCTCGGGCTCGACTTATTTACAAACCGAGCCAAGCCTGGTTGGCTCGTTTATAAATTACGAGTCGATTTCGAACGAGCTACTTCGAGCTATTTTCAAGATTTTGAACAGCCTAGATGATACAACAAGTTTGATGTTATATTATTTGTTAAATAAATAACATGTAGATTCGTTTTGTAAATTTTATCATGTGTACTTTTCTTACAAATAAAGAGATTATTTTAATATACTTTAATGTTAAAACCTTATGTTTTCTTATATATCCCATTATTTTATTATTTTTCTTTTGAGAAAACTTTATAAAAATATAATCAATTAAGTCACTTAAATTTTTTTTGTTTCAATTTAGTCGCTAAACTTACAAGTAATGTGTTAATCTTATCTTATCTTACTTCTTACTAGTTTAATAAAAGAGTAAATGGGGGTCACAATCATTCTTACCAATTTTTTCCGTCTCTCTCTCCTATTAATAATTACTTTAATTACTAATAAAATTATTTTAATACATTTTAATATATAATAATTAAGAATGAAATTTATTTATTAAGGTTATTCTAAATAAATTGATATTTTCAATAAGTCAATTTTTTTTTAAAAAAAATCAAATTTGGGAGTTGTAATAAAAAAATTTTAAAAAATAACATTTTTATACGGTTTGTTTTAAAATTAAAATGTTTATTTTAATTTTTTTTTTAAAAGTTGATATCATTGTTTTATTATTTACAGTCATTTTTATACGTAATTTCAGTCATCATATCTTAAAATAATATTTTATAATTAATAAATTTATTATATCAATATTTTATTTATTCAACTCGTGTAATACACGGATTTACTAAAGCTAGTCTTATATATTTTACATGTTTAACAAGTTAAAGTGATGATGTGACTTTTGTTATTTTTCTCTTTTTTATAAAAACTATCTATAGGGAATTAACAATTATAATTTAAATTAATATGAATTTTTAGACTAACATCTCTTTCCAAAAACAATATTGATCCAATTATATTCCATTCGCCCTAATTAATCCTACTATTGCGAAAAAAAATTGAAGCAAACAAAAGAACAAGCATTGTGAACAAGAGGTAATAATTATTTCATATTTATCATATTTTTTGGCATTTCTTATTTTAGATTGGTAAAAATACGAATTAGCGATCTTTTTTTACCTACTATTTGACATTTTTATATTATTTTTTAATAATGTATAGTAGGCACGAATATTTATTAATTAGAATTTTTTACTATTAATTAAATATGTTTTTAAAACTTTATAATCATTTAAATAATTTATTTGTACTTGCGAAGTCAATATATTTTAGAAAAAGAAAAAAAAAGAACAAAAGCCACGTCAGCACTTCAACCTATTAAACAAGTAAAATATATAAGATTAGCATATTATCTTTTAGTTGAGTGACTAACTTTGAAACAAAAAATGTTTAAGTGACTTAACTAGAACAATCATGAAAGTTGATCATATTTCTATAAAGTTTTCTTTTTGTTTATAAGTTCTTTCACCTTCAAATCCGCTATAAATGTTGCTAGATATAGAGAGATTTTTATTTTAGGGTACAATATCATGGATATAAATATAATCACATCCCAATTTAGCTTTTCTTTTTCTTTTCTGCTATTTATGAAATTGATATCCCATTTTTCATCCAAAGTTAAAATGATATTATAGGTTGGAGGCAACTTTGTATGTTTCGCATACTTTTTTAACTTATGACATTTGACAAGAAGCGTACACTGTATATATCCATGTATGTATGTTCTATCTACACTATATTATTTTTATTTTTATAGCTTTGATAAAAAGGTAAAATTATATACCATTATAATCCATTTATCGCAATAACATTGTGATGGTTATAGTTATAATAATATTTGAAATTTATTATTACGATGGTTTGACTTTAGTCTACAAGCAAGCATTCAACATGTAGCAAAAACGTCACATTGACTTATGCCATTTAATTTTTATAAAGGTATAATTTTAGCATTCATAATTCAGTCTATAGAAACCAAAGTGCATGGTATATATTATTTGTTTATATGTAATGGTGTATCATCGTAAACTAAAATCTGTGTGCTCTGTGATGTGACTTTGAAAATGTCTAAATTTAATTATAAAGGCCAAACCAAGATTATGATTCTAATCATACGGTCATAAAATTTTGATGTTAAAATTTGAATTGTTATTAAATTTTTCAAGCAAATTAACTTTTAATTAAGGGAGTGTATGCGGTTTTATAACTTAATAAAAATGTAATGTAAAAAATGTAAGATTAATCTAAACCATCAATCTTTTAAATAAATTATTGAGGTTAAATTATAAGAATTTTTTTATTAAATGAGTATTTTAAACATGACTACCTTTGTTGATTTTTTTTCATATTCATCCAGTTTATTTACATGGTTTAACTCTGATTATGATATTATTATATTTTAAAAAGTTACACCATAAAAGCGGGTGCATTTTATTTTTAAAATGAGTACAGTATCATTATATGAAAATATAAGAAATTATGTTTTTAACTCACATATTTTTTGTTCGTCATTGTGTCTTTAATCCAGTTTATTGTTTGTTTTATTTGTTATTGTTTTCTAAACTATATATTGTGTTTTCTGAAAGAATGATTAGTTCTAAATAAACATAATAGCGAAATTAATTTGTTGTGTAGTTTTAGTTTGTAAAACACAATGATCAAATAACAATAAATTATCCTAAAACTTTAAAACAATAACATAATAACACAAAATGGTATAAAACAGGAAACATGATGATATGTGTCTCATTGTGTTTCTTATGTTCGTTATTGTGTTTTATTGAACTTTATGCATATTTTGAAAAGCATATTGATGAAATAATATAATTGTATACTTTTGATTGTAAGAAACAATAATAAAGTAACAACATATTTAGATAATAATAAAAAACAACAACAAAAACATAAACCTATCTTTAAACGTAAAATAAAATAATGAATACATATAACAAATGATGAAAATATTTTACATAACTATTTAACGTTCTGGACACAACGATCTACTGTATTTTACATAATCACCAAAAATGTCATTTCATTTAAAAACAATATAAGACACATGTCAAGCCTAATTCTTTTTAATATTATTAGATTAAATATCATTTTATTATAACCTACTCTAATAGTAATACACCTTAAGTTATCATATCTAGTAAAAGTTTATCAATAGTTTCACTTGAAAAGTTTGGTCACACAATCTTAAATTTTAAAATAAGAATGTTATAATCGTTTTTAAATCTTGTATACATCAACTTGATGTCTCATGAAAATTACATATTGGTTTAAAAAAATTAGAGCATTCATAGTCCAGATCCTCATCACTGTTACTATAATTTATAAAATAAAATATTACCTTATGAACAGATAAGAAAGAAATGTTATTATTTATCTGTAAATTTGATGAGAGTGAATATTTATGAGGGTTTTACTATGAGTCCTCATATATGGGGAAATATGAGAAATTATTAAAAGTGGTTGTGAGCGGAGGAGAAAGAAAATGTAATGATAAAAATATTAGTATTATTTAACTGAAAGAGATGGTAAAAAGTAGTGTTTTTAATGTAAATATGGGGATGAGGGTTGGGGAACCCATCCACTGGTAATGCTCTAATTTTTTTAATATATTTTAAAGTGGTTATAAGTAAAGGAGGGATTAAATGTAATAAAGTATTTTTTTGATGATTTTTATTAACATTTAAAGATAAGAACGTGAAACTAGGGTGAATTAAGAATACTCTTAGGGGCTGTTTGTTATGGGCTGACCCGGCTGACTCAGTCAGCGGGTCAGCCCGTTTGATTTCGGAAAAGTGCTTAGATGACTAGGTCTCGTTGCTGACCCGGACCTAAAAAATAAAAATATTGACCGAGTAGTTCCGACCCCACATCACTGTCGTCTCCCGGAGCAGTGACCCCCAACCCTCGGCAGCCCCCGGAGCAGCGACCCCCAACCCGACCCCCGGAGCAACGACCCCTAATCTGAACCCCGGAGCAGCGACCCCCAACCCTCGGTCGGCCCCCACATTGATGTCGGCTAGATTTGGTGAATCGATTGGTGGTGGTTCGGTGGATTGCGGTGTTGGTTCGATGGATTGCGGTGGTGGTGGTGTGAATCGATTTGATAAATCGAATTGGTGGTGTGAATTGATTTGGTGGTGTGAATCGATTTGGTGAATCAATTTGGTGGTGGTTCGGTGGATTGTGGTGGTGGTGGTGTGAATCGATTTGGTATGGTAGTGGTGGTGTGAATCGATTTTGTGGTGTGGTGGTGGTCCGAATGTATATGGTGACAATGGTGGTGGTGTGGTGGTTCCGACGGTGGTGTGATTCCAGTGGTGTGAATAGATTTTGTTAGTCAGATACTGAATCAAACAGCCAAATTTCAGTCAGACACATACCCAGTCAGAAATTCTAACTAGGTCAACTTCTGACTCAGTCAGATCTTACTGAGTAAGTGTAATCAAACAGCCCCTTACACTTTTTACTTGATTGTCAAATGAAGGTGAGATAATAAAATTATTCTTTAAAATATAACAATTTCTCTTTATAATATGTAAATGCATTTGTAAAATGATATTGGGTTTGTGGATTATAGCCGAGAAGACCCAAAAAGATATATATTGTTTTGGTACCTTCATTTTTAGGGATTGGAAACGAATCGAACAAATACAATATAGAGTATTGTTTGTGTTTTTTCATAATGAACTTGCATTCATTAGCTATTTTTAAAAATTATCGAACAAGATTTTTTTGTTTGTGTTTGTGATCATTAAGTAAATTAATATGTCTATGAACTTCTTACAAACACCTACTGAACGCAAAAAAGCATATAAGAAAGACAAATGAACATATTAACATAAACAAGTACAAACGAAAGTTCATTAACACAAATGAATACAAATGACCAAGTAGAAGATGTTGGCGAAAACATATAGTAGATCTAGGGTTTCTTATTTTTAAAATAAAATAAAATAAAATATGAATATAAAAATCTTCAAATGAATAAACACAAGCAAAGTTTAACGAACAAAAGCAAACACTTTATTGAACGTTAACGCACGTAAATAGCCGAATGCAGTCTATGTCATTTTCATTCATTTAACCAAACGAATGAAATTTTCTTTATTCTTGTTTATTCATTTATTAAACATAAATGAATTTCCATCTGAACAATTGATGAAATTTTTAAAGGATGTTTGATTCGTTTGCTGCATTATTTGTTGGTGAATTAATCTTTTATTTTGGGGTGTTTACATAAGGTCATGAACTTATGATGGTAGGGGGTGCTCATGTCATACTGCAAGATCGGTTTTTATACTCAACACAAATATTTTCTCTCAAACTCACTAACAAACACTTAAGAAGTAGAGATCTTCTAAGAGTTGATTATAATATACTAAGTAATACAAGAGAGAAGCACAAGAGAGTAATTTCAAGATACTTGTATATATTATTTTTCAACTCAAACTTTACAAGACATTTACAAGCTTACTACAAGAGTTATAATGAGAAACTATATATACTACTATCTACAGTCGGATATACTTTGATACTGTAAGGCCCCATTCCCGGAGGCCTCACAGTTGGTCAATCACAGCAGTTAAAACATTAAACATAATAATTATACGAACTTAAGCAGCGGAAATGATTTGTCAAAAACCATTCATTTCATTTAAAACACTGTTGTTAAGCAATACATCATCATTAATGTTTACAAAAGAATTGTTTATATGCATTACAAAACAATAGCAACATAGAGTACGAATGGATGTCAGACTTTTCCTGCCGAGTAGCTTCACCCTCGTGCCATCCTCAGCAATAATTACCTGCCAACTGAAAATGTATAAAAGTTAGCGTTGCTGGGTGAGCTCTAGTTTTATAAGTAATAAAATACTTTCTATATGTTGTATAAGAAAATACTCTTTTCTGTAAAATACACTCTGTACTGTATATGCGAGCACGCATTAACTATACGAACAAGTACTGTTCGTTCTCTTTACTGTATGCCTTGTCTGTTCTGTAAACTTTTATCTTTATGTTTCACTTTCTGTATGGACCAGTGAGCAATACCCCAACTATATGCGCGATGGAAAAACTGGTGATGGGCCATCTATAGCCCTCGAAAGGGTCAATTGTATCCCTCGAAAGGGTCAACTATATCCCCCGAAAGAGTCAACTGTATCCCTCAAAAGGGTCAACTGTATCCCTCGAAATGGTCAAATGTATCCCTCGAAAGGGTTCAGTGTACTATGTCCAAGGCCAACCCAATCACCCAGGACACGCTACAAAGGTCCTGCCAATCTCAAATGATTGACCCTGTGTGCATAATAGGATAGCTAACCCGCAGCACAGTTGAGCAAACAACAACATGGTCGTGTACCTCCTGTAAGCTTGCAAGACTTGTTAACATTTTCATTAATGTTCCTCTTCTTTTCTTTATTGCTCTTTCACTTTATTATTACGGTATACTTTACGTTACGATAATAACATACCACGTAAAGTCACATACTAAAAGTAATAATAATAATAATAGCAATAACAATAATAAGGAACAATCATAAGTAATCATATCATGCATGGAACATCATCATTAATAAGCCCTTAGTCAACCTCGGTCAAAACCCTAAAGCACAGACTCCTAGAAAATTCTGTAAAAATTTCTAAGTGCTTAGGTGCATGGGAACTATTTGGGCGCATGAGCCCTGTTCGGGCATTTCATCACTATGTAGGCGCATCAGCCAACACAAACATTTTTCACTTTAGGCGCATGAACTATTTAGGCGCATGGGCACTATTTGTGCGCATGAACACTTAGACGCATGAGCCGCTTGGGCGCATGGGCACTATTGGGGCGCATGGCCCTACACTTAGTCGTCCGGCTAACATTTCCAGGCGTATGGGCCACTGTTCAGGCGCATGGACTGTACTTAGACATTTCTAAGGTAATCTTAGGCGCATGGGCTATTGTTAGGCGCATGGGCTACTGTTTAGGCGCATGGACCTTCTGTTCAACATGTGTCCGGTATGTTTTCAACCCAATCATCAAATCCATCTGTTCTAAGCTTAATGTGGCTATTCTAAACATGAATAACCTATAAGCATATAGGAATCACATCCAATCATGCACAATACATACGGGTACACATACTCAAACATTGTAAAGATCATTTATATACATTTTCAGCCCCAAAGATGTTTGAAAAAAATTAAAAACCGGGGTCTAGAACTCACCTGGTGCAACTTGGGTGTTCTTCCTTTTAACCTGCTTGCAAAGAGTTCAAACACCTAGAAACAACACCACACACACGCACCCGAGCACATTCACAACACATAAGCACATAAAAACCATGAATTCTTACCTTAAATTCGTTCACTTCTTCTTCAAAAATCCAAAGTTCTGCTCTTCTTCCCTTGTCTCTCTCTTTAACACCGAAAGTAGTGGTGATGTGAAGTGAGGGTGGGCGGCCATGCCCACCTTTACACCAACTTTCAAAAGTTTTGTCCTTTTTGGACACTTTTAGTCCCTCCACTTGGACTTTATTGCCTTTCTTGCTTTTATGCTTTATATATTGTCTTTTAAAAATAACTGGGTGTTACAAGTCCACCCCCCTTATATAGGTTTCGTCCCCGAAACCTATTATTCCTCAAATAGACGAGGATAATGCTGCCTCATCTCCTCCTCAGTTTCCCACGTAGATTCGGATCCCTTCCTGTGCTTCCACTGTACACGCACGAGAGGAACCACTTTATTTCGTAGCCTCTTTTCTTTACGATCGATGATTGCCACTGGTTGCTTCACATAATTGAGCCTTTCATCAACTTTAATGTCCTCCAATGGAACAATCATGTCTTCATCAGCTAAGCACTTTCTCAAATGAGATACATGGAATGTCTGGTGAATTCCACTTAACTCATCTGGCAACTCCAATCTATAAGCCACCTCCCCTACTCGAGAAATGATTCAGAAAAGTCCTATGTATCTCGGGCTTAGCTTACCTTGTTTTCTGAATCGGATGATACCCTTCCAAGGTGAGACCTTCAACATAACCCGGTCACCCACCTGGAACTCAATTGGTCTACGTCGTTTATCGGCATACGACTTCTGTCTATCTTTGGCTGCCTTCATGAAGGCTTTGATCCTCTCAAGCTTCTCAGTCGTAGCCTCGATTACCTCGACGCTTCCCAACTCTTTTTGACCAATGTCACCCCAACAAACGGGTGTTTTGCATCTCCTACCGTATAGCATCTCATATGATGGCATACCAGTGCTGGCATGATAGCTGTTGTTGTATGAGAATTCGGCTAACGGTAAGTGGTCATCCTAACTTCCACCAAAATCGATTACACATGCCCGAAGCATGTCCTCCAACATCTGAATGGTCCTTTCTGACTAACCATCAGTTTGGGGATGATAAGTCGTGCTAATATGTAACCTCATTCCCATGGCGTCATGGAATTTCTTCCAGAATTTAGACGTAAACCGGGTGTCATGATCAGACACAATGGACACCGGCACACCATGACGAGTTACAAACTCCTTGATGAACAGGTCAGCCAACCTCTCAGATGAATATGTCTCACGAATCGGTCGGAAGTGAGCACTCTTCGTCAAGCGGTCAACAATCACCCATATGGCATCATACCCCTTCGTAGTACGTGGTAGCTTTGTAATGAAATGCATGGTGATGTGCTCCCACTTCCATTCCAGTATATCCAAAGGTTGGATCTTCCCATATGGCTTCTGATGTTCCGCCTTCACCTGTAGGCAAGTAAGGAACTTACTCATATACTCCACCACATCACACTTCATACCCGGCTACCAATAATCTTTCTTCATATCTTGATACATCTTTGTGGCACCAGGATGAATGGAGTATCGAGTCTTGTGAGCTTTATCCATAATCCTCACATGTAGATCCCCAAAACGAGGAATCCACACCCATCCAAATAAAGTTTTAACACCAAGTGTGTTTTCACCCAATTCCCCAACTAGACCTCTAATTCTTTTAGAGTTTAGATGATCTTCTTTTAATGTGTCATCCTGAAACTCCTTGACTTGCTTCATTACAATAGAGGTCATGATCAGTTGGTATGCTTTCAACCGAATCGGCTCGGGCCTCTCCTTCCGGCTAAGAGCATCGGCCACCACGTTAGCTTTGCCCGGATGGTAATGGATCTCGCAATCATAATCCTTTATGAGCTCCAACCATCGCCTCTGCCTCATGTTCAGATCTTTTTGCTCGAAGAAGTACTTCAAGCTCTTGTGGTCCGTGAAAATGGTGCACTTCATCCCGTACAGATAGTGCCTCCAAATCTTTAATGCAAAGACCACGGTTGCTAGCTCCAGGTCATGAGTAGGGTAGTTGACCTCATCAACTTTCAACTGTCGGGATGCATAGGCTATAACCTTCCTCCTTTGCATTAATACACACCCCAACCCTAAGTAAGAAGCATCTGAATATACCACCAAATCCTCGCTTTCTTCGGGTAATGACAAGACAGGAGCTTGAGTCAACCTCACCTTTAACTCCTCGAACGCCTGTTTTTGGGCTTGTCCCCATATAAACTTTACATCCTTTCGGGTCAACTTGGTCAGTGGAGAAGCGATCTTGGAAATGTCCTGAATGAACCTTCGATAATACCCCACCAACCCCAAGAAGCTACGAATCTCGGATGGCGTCTTTGGAGACTTCCATTGCATCACAGCCTCCACCTTAGCAGGGTCTACCATAATCCCCTCGGGATTTATCACGTGACCTAAGAATTGAACTTCGCGTAACCAGAACGCGCACTTGGAGAATTTGGCATACAACTTCTCCCTTCTTAAGATCTCTAACACTTCCCGAATGTGATCAACATGCTCCTCTTCAGTCTTCGAATAAATCAAGATATCATCAATAAACATAATCACTGATTTATCTAACATTGGCCGACACACTCGATTCATCAAATCCATAAAAGCAGCCCGTGCATTGGTCAGACCAAATGACATAACAAGGAATTCATAGTGACCGTACGTGTGCGAAAAGCTGTCTTAGGGATATCCCGCTCCTTCACCTTCAGCTGATGGTAACCAGATCGAAGATCTATCCTTGAAAACCAACTGGCACCTTGGAGCTGATCAAACAGATCATCTATTCTTGGTAGGGGGTATCGGTTCTTCACCATTAACTTGTTCAGCTCTCGGTAGTCAATACACATCCTCATACTACCGTCTTTATTCTTCAGAAACAGGACCGGAGCACCCCAGGGAGAGATACTCGGTCTAATGAACCCCTTATCGAGCAGCTCTTCCAACTATTCCATGAGTTCTTTTATTTCCATGGGAGCTAACTGATACGGTGCTTTGTCAACAGGTTGAGCACCGGGTATCAGGTCAATTTGGAACTCAATCTCGCGATCCGGTGGCACGCCGGGTAAGTCTTCCGGGAATACGTCCGGAAAGTCACACACAACTGGTACATCAGATAGTTGCGGTGTTGGCGCGTCCACATCCTTTACGTAGGCCAAGTAGGCACTACATCCACGCCTCATGCACTTTCCCACCACCACCATCGAAATCATTTTCGGGATCGTCGTGACGCGATCTCCATTAATCGTAACCAAACTCCCATCGGACGCAACTAATCGAATCATCTTCTTGCAACACATAATATTTGCTTCATAGGTTGCTAGCCAGTCCATCCCTAGTACTACATCAAATCCACCTAAGGGTATCACGTGTAACCTAGCAGCAAACCTATGGCCTTCTAGTTCTATGGCACAGTCCTCTATCACATCAGTAATTCTAGTGGACTTACCGATAGCAGTTTCTACATCAAATGGTGCACTGATCTTTCTACTAATAACAGGCAACTTAGCACAGAAAGTAGTAGAAATAAAACTCCTACTAGCACCAGAATCAAACAATATAGAGCACAAGTTTGGTTTATCAGAAACATACCTGACACAATATCGGGATCAGCTCTGGTTTCCTCCCGGGTCATGGTGTAAGCTCTAGCACCTGCCCTCTGCCCTCCTTCCTCTGGCTTCTTCTTCTCTGCCCCAGAGCTCTCTGCCCTTGGCTTCTTACAGTCTCTAGCAATGTGGCCAGGCTGACCACACCTGAAGCACACATTCATCCCCATCCTGCACTCACCAATATGCTCCTTCCATATTTGTCACACCTCTTCAACCCTGATCCAGATGTGACCACACATCATTCACCCACCTTTGCCACTTTCTTGTTTAGAGCAGTTCTACCACGCCCAAACCATTTACCATTCCAGTTCCGACTACCACCATCCTTCTTATCCACCTCAGCCGCCACCACCTCACGCTCATCGTATAATCTGCATGCCAAGTCAGCCGCCGACCTAAAAGTGCTTGACTAGGTGGCAATCATATGCCTACGAATATCCGTCGCCAGCCCCTGGATGTATCTTTTAATATTTCATGATAGTGGTGTCACTTGATCGGGCACCAGCCGCGCCATTTCATTGAATTTGGTGGTGTACTGCTGGTGTGTCATCGTTCCCGCCTCCAACTGCAGGAAGTCTCTTTCTACCTTGTCTATCTCTTTGCGAGGACAGAATTCCTCAATCACCAACTTCTTCAGTGTAGGCCACCTCATTCTTCCAATGGCCCTGCTACCCTTGGCTTGGACAATGTTGTCCCACCAGCACAAAGCCGAGTCCACAAAGGAGTGGGTAGCGAATTTCACCTTTTGATCTTCACGACATTCACTGATATCGAGGACAGCCTCCATTACCCTCACCCACCGGTGAGCAGCTGCAGCTGTGCCGTTTCCGTCGAAAGTAGGGGGCTTGCATCTCATAAATGCTCCATAATTACAGCCTCTAGTCGCCTCCGGCGCAGGCTCCTCTTCTTCCTCCTCATCATCAGAGAGAACCGTTTCCAGCTCTGGTTGATCTCGTCCTCCCGAGGACCTGTTCCTCTCCTTCCTTTCACCATCCCTTATGACCTTGATCACTTCGGTCACCACAGACGGTAGAATCGTCTGCATCACCTTGTGAACCTCTTCCACCACAGCCTCCTTTACTGAGGCTCTCAGATTGGCGCTCTCGTCGCCACCCTCCGGATGAGGGGTCTCTGGTTCTTCATGAACCACTTTCTCGACTCTGGGTCTCCTACTCTTGGGTTGCGGAGCAGGACGGTGACCTCCACCACAAGAGGCTTTTGAAGATCTACCGCCAGCCATCCTCTAAAAGCACACTATAAGATTCAAACACTAATATGGTCATTCAAGGTAATACTCAGTTTATGTCAAGTATAGTAAGTCCCTAATTACAGTGGCCAGTTGTGATTAGCCACTTACTTTACTCTTCATACCCCAAGCATCTTCTATCCTCACTTAATCAGTATCTAAATCTACTAAGAGCACATAGCTACTCGGGCTGACATCCCTCCATTTGTCCCGTTTTCAGTTTAAGTTTAGGTTTTAAAAGTTTTACTTAACCCAATTCTCTTAAACTTTGGCTCTGATACCAACTTGTAAGGCCCCGTTCCTGGAGGCCTCACAGTTGGTCAATCACAGCAGTTAAAACATTAAACATAATAATTATACGAACTTAAGTAGCGGAAATGACTTGTCAAAAACCATTCATTTCATTTAAAACACTATTGTTAAGCAATACATCATCATTAACTGCTTACAAAAGAATTGTTTATATGCATTACAAAACAACAGCAACACAGAGTACGAATGGATGTCAGACTTCCCTGCCGAGTAGCTTCACCCTCGTGCCATCCTCAGCAATAATTATCTGCCAACTGAAAATGTATAAAATTCAGCATTGTTGAGTGAGCTCTAGTTTTATAAGTAATAAAATACTTTCTATATGTTGTATAAGAAAATACTCTATCTGTAAAATACACTCTGTACTGTATATGCGAGCACGCATTAACTGTAGGAACAAGTACTGTTCGTTCTCTTTACTGTATGCCTTGTCTGTTCTGTAATGTTCCTCTTCTTTTCTTTATTGCTCTTTCACTTTATTATTACGGTATACTTTACGTTACGATAATAACATACCACGTAAAGTCACATACTAAAAGTAATAATAACAATAGCAATAACAATAATAAGGAACAATCATAAGTAATCATATCATGCATGGAACACCATCATTAATAAGCCCTTAGTCAACCTCGGTCAAAACCCTAAAGAACAGACTCCCAGAAAATTCTGTAAAAATTTCTAAGTGCTTAGGCACACGAGAACTATTTGGGCGCATGAGCCCTGTTCGGGCGTTTCATCACTATGTAGGCGCATCAGCCAACACAAACATTTTTCACTTTAGGCGCATGAACTATTCAGGCGCATGGGCATTATTTGTGCGCATGAACACTTAGACGCATGAGCCGTTTGGGCACATGGGCACTATTGGGGCACATGGCCCTACACTTGGTCATCCGGCTAACATTTCCAGGTGTATAGGCCACTTTTCAAGCGCATGGACTGTACTTAGACATTTCTAGGGTAATCTTAGGCGCATGGGCTACTGTTTAGGCGCATGGACCTTCTGTTCAACATGTGTCCGGTATGTTTTCAACCCAATCATCAAATCCATCTGTTCTAAGCTTAATGTGGCTATTCTAAAAATGAATAACCTATAAGCATATAGGAATCACATCCAATCATGCACAATACATACGGGTACACATACTCAAACATTGTAAAGATCATTTATATACATTTTCAGCCCCAAAGATGTTTGAAAACAAGTAAAAACCGGGGTCTAGAACTCACCTGGTGCAACTTGGGTGTTCTTTCTTTTAACCCGCTTGCAAAGAGTTCAAACACCTAGAAACAACACCACACACATGCACCCGAGCACATTCACAACACATAAGCACATAAAACCACGAATTCTTACCTTGAATTCGTTCACTTCTTCTTCAAAGATCCAAAGTTCTGCTCTTCTTCCCTTGTCTCTCTCTCTAACACCGAAAGTAGTGGTGATGTGAAGTGAGGGTGGGTGGCCATGCCCACCTTTACACCAACTTTCGAAAGTTTTGTCCTTTTTGGATACTTTTAGTCCCTCCACTTGGACTTTATTGCCTTTCTTTCTTTTATTCTTTATATATTGTCTTTTAAAAATAACCGATGTTACAAATACCAATTGGAATCCTCTAACTAAAGCAAATACTACCAAGTTATAGTTTTAGGTACCTTAGATAATGTCTTATCTAAGATATGGTAGTCATGACATGTCCATGACTTACTTTTTGTCACCAACTAAAATTGGTAACTTGTAGTAACATAAAAAGGTGAACAGTGGAATAAAGTATGGTCAACTACATGGCCTTTTGGGAAGACGTCATGCAGTATCAGAGGTCTGCAGTAGAGTGTCTGAGACCATTCTTATGTCCACTGGTTCATTAGCAGCATCTTCCGAAGGTTAAATGGCTTCGGAGAAGAAGTTCTTTCGAAGCCTTTTATACTTCGGAAGAGGTTGTTTCTTCCGTGGCTTGGGGACTTCTACTTCGGAAGTCATTGTCTTTTAATTATTCTAAGTCTTGAACTTCGGAAGAGAAGACTTTGTCTTCGGAAGTTGGAGTTTTTCCTTCGGAATTTGATCTTGCTATTTATCTTCGGAAAAACTCCATATCCTCGGAAGTTCCATACTTAGCTTCGGAAGTCATTTGTAAGTTGTACCAAAATTTATCTAAGTGTTTGGTTTTGGTTGCATCAGCCTTCTTCTTGATCCAACAAAATCCCCTTAGGCCGATGCTACCAAAACCTCACTTGTTACTGCTTCTCAAAACTTTCAGCACCAACGAAAGCCGATATTTATCTGTTTCTTTGTTCTTCCCGGAAGTGGTGCTAAGAAGTTTGTATCAATCATTCGTGGACAGGAGATCCAGTCAGTCACTTTGAATGATATGCACCTTCTGTTGGGTCCCTTTGAAGAGATTTAGTTGATAGGAGCTATAGTCATACTCCTATCTAACTATTGATTCCAATTCCGGACCTTCCACCATTTGTAGAAAGGCCTTTCCTTTGGTGGTTGACCTTTCCTTGTCTTCATTCTCTCTTAGCTTCAACTCCTCTTCAATCTTTGCTTTTGCAGTTAGCTTAGTAAGATAAAGGCTGCTAAGATGATTTCTGATGTGAGCAGTAGTTTTGGAGTTGAAGGGATTGGAGAATGGTTTCTCTGCTAACTCAGTAATGTCAAATCTACTAGAGTGTAACAAAGAAGAGGCATTCAGCCTGTTGCTTTCTCTATTCTCTCTCTCCACAACAAATTTATGAGAGGCTTCATCGAACCTCCACTGGATGATTTTCTTTCTAGGCACAAGTGGCTGACTAAGAATCTTATCCCCTTTCTTTGTATCTAGTAAAGTCACCGGCTTTCTTCTTAGCTTCTTCTCTTCATCGTTTAAGGAGTCAGAGCTGAGACCAAGAAGTCTAGCAGCATGGTCTAGAGTTCTTCTAGGGAGATCAAGGAATTGTTTTCTTATGAGAGAACTTGAGGAGTTGTTAATGTAGGTCAAGTTGATAGACTCCTCCTCACAGGAGATATTGCTCAAGGATGTACAGTTGATGAGCTTCCTCTTGATCTTCTTAAATTCTTCTAAGGAAAGAGGTTTCGATAAATGAGAGGATGACTTGGAAGGTTGTTTGGTTGATGAGGATTGGGTTCTTGGCAGGGTTTTGGGTTTGAGAATGGGTAGTTAGGTGGTTGTTTGGATTGAGTGGGTGAGGAAGAGGGGTGAAATACTTAGAGGTTGGTTCAGTTTTGATAGGGAAAGGGAAAGGGATAGGTTCAGAGGTTAGGTGTTGAGGTTGTGGTAATGAGGTAGGTGTGAGAATCATCCCATGTACTCTTTTGTACATCTTTTTCCTTCTTCCTGAGCGTATGTCAACTTTGATCTCATTGACAATCCGTTGCAAGGTTTTCAAGGACATGGGTCCAACTTGCCTTTCCTAAGAAGCCAAAGGACCTGAGATAGTCTTTCATCTAAGTTTTGTCCCCAGACTTCTTCAAGGCTATAAGTTGAGCATCTTTCTCCTTTTCTTTCTCTCCTTCATCTTCTCTCTGAAAGCCTTCTTTCTTTCTTTCTCCATTGGTCATGTTCTTTATTCACCAGCCATAGGATCGTATCATCGTTATGTGGAGCAAGTTCCTCAAGAGAGAATCCTCTTGAGTTCAGAAAGGCTATTCTTTCACTCCTTAGCCTTTGATCGGCTTTTTCCTTCTTCTTCAAGTTCTCTTCTTCCAAGGCCAACCTTGTTATTTCTTCTTGTTCTTGTAGTTGCCTGGTTGCCTTTTCCTACTCAATCAGCTCTTCTAATGGTAAGAGTAGCACTTCTTCACTTCCTGCTCCCGTATTAAACAATCTGTCAATAATCTCCACTCTTTTCTTATTATTGATTGCTTCTTGGTTAGCTATGGTTGCTTTACTACTGACAAATAGTAGTTTCCCAGAAGGTAGACTCCCTTTTCTTTTTAATTTCTCCAACCTTTCTTCCTCTAGTAGTTCTTCCGCAGTCAGCTTCCTCTTTCCTTTGACATCTTCAGAAGCTTTAGACCTTGGAGGTTCTTGTGTAGAGGATTCAGGCTTTTGAGTGGGTGTTGGAGCTTGAGGTGATGATGGTGGTAACTTGAGAAAGTCCTTATTGTTCACCCTAGGTGCTAGTTCCAGGATTTCATCTGTGATGATTAGATCATCAGACAAGGAGAAGAGTCCTCCACAACTTCTTTCTCTGCTTCGGAAGACTGAAATTGTTTTTATTTCGTAGCTTTGACTTCTGCTTCAAAAGTCTGTGGTACTACACTCTCTACCCCAACTATCTTGGTTGCTGGGCCATCAGTTGCCATTTCCCCTTCGAAATTAATCTCAGGTTCCATATAGACCTTAGGTTGACCAACTTCCTCAAAAGTGGTAGAGGGTGTATTCAACCTCTAAAGCTCTTCAGCTCCAAAGTACGCCACAAAGATATCCGGACCTGGTTGCCACATAGAAGATCCTATGAGAAACAAGGTTAGAAACCTGTTTAGATCTTTTAGCATCTAAGGGTCCACTTGGAGGGTGACTGGCGAAGGCTTAGGGAAGACATTTGATGATTGGGAGGGATATCTTAAAAAGAGCTTTGAGATAACAGAGCTCTTGGAAACCATGGTGGTTTGTCTTTGAACATTCTCCCCCTTTTTGGTAGCATTATCTTGAGAGCTAGATGAGCTAGAGGAAGAAGTCAAGGAGACTTAAATTGGTACATGCCTAACAGACCTCTCAATCTGTTTCTCAGCTAGTTGAGCCCTGAGATTTTCAATCTCAAGTTGTTGAGTGGCGGGCCTACTTTCTAAAGTCTTAACCCTGAATTCAAGGTTTGAGACTTTAGTGAGTAGGTCTTGAATAGTGAGTGTCAGACTTCCCTCATCCTCACGAGAAGAATCACGAGGAGATGAGTGTTCATCCTCACCACCAGAAGTGATTTCTTGGCGCCCTGGTTTCCCATGCATAGTGATGCCTCTTTTAGAGTCATCAAAATGCTTGGTTGTCGTAGAATCAGTCTGGTCAAAGTTACCACTATCTTGAGGGCCCATTGAGGTACCTGCAGTAGTGGTAGCTAAATCTACATGAGTCCCTTCCACTCTAGTGGAACTCATCTTAGTTTGGATATGCTGATGGGGGTTAGAGATCAGAGGTCTCCTTGGGCTCAGTTGATCCTTTAATTGGTTTTGAGGATCAACTTCATTGCCACGAAGAGACATGAACTCTTCATCAATTCCGGTTAAAAGGTTAGTGAAAGATATGGCATTTATTCCTGATGACCGGGGACTAAAGGTGTTCAAACCGGTTTTTTTTGCCAAACCGGTTCGGGTTCAAAACTGAACCATTTTTTTGTAGTGGGTCAATCCGATTTTTCTTCAAACTGGTTCGGGTTACAAACCGGTTTGGCACACCGAAAACTCAAACCTATCAAACCGGTTCGGACCGGTTTGAAACTGGTTTTTTACCCAAACCGATTTTTCTTACCTGTTTAACCAGTTTTTAACTTTTAAACCAGTTATAAACCGGTTTTTAAGTGCATGGATACTAAACCGTTTAGAAATTGGCGGTTTGGGTCAATTCGGGACCGGTCTAGGCCAAAACCGGTTTTCTTTGAAACTGGTTCTGGTTATTTTGGGTGAACCAGTTCCGGTTTTTTGGGTGAACCAGTTCCGGTTTTTTTGGGTGAACTGGTTCCTGAACCGGTTTTTTTGTTCATATCTACCTAGGACTTTGATAAATGTCTAATGGCATTGTGCTTTTGGTGGGGCTGTCCCTTTTTGGCTGCTCAGGATAGTATAGAGACTCATCTTGAGGGCTTTTAGTTTGGGCTTCGGGCTCATGGGATTGAGACTGAGAAGACTTAATGCCCATATTGAGGTCAAAAGTGAAGGAAGGTGGAACCTCAGACTGAGTGGGAGCCCATGTTTCCACTCTAGACTTTTTGGGTAGAACATGGGAAACTTGTTCAATCAGAAGAGATTAAACAAGGGTTCGTTTGGGATGTCTCTGGTATGTAAGATGGATGGGAGGAGAAGATAAATTTGGTAATGTAAGGGTAGTTGCTAGTGTGGGTTCATCACCTGTGGGGTTAACAAGGATGTCACGAGGAGCCATTGGCTCAATCATACCTGGAAGAAGTGCAGTATATATTTCGGTGAAATTGGTGGACATTCTCTTCAAAACTTTGAAAATGGTCGGCCTCATGTGAGGGACAGGCAAAGCAGCTGCACAGACAAGCTGATTTGGTCCAGCTCACAATTGATGATGTGCTGAAGGAACCTGGGATACATAAAGAATGTGTCCTTGTGGAGGTTTCCCATCAGATTTGTTAGCACAAACCTTGAGTAGTTAAAGCGGAGGTGATCTGGTTGTCGAGGCTTGATCAAAAAAAATTTATTATATCGGTCTTAGCTATCTTTATTATGTCAGGGTAATTAAGGTAGTCTCCTCAGGGAATATGTGGAAATTATTTAATTAACGCGACTTGATTAACTAAAAGACTCAAACTTTGTACTCAAAACTTGAAACTTTGAATGAATTAGTATGCAAAAGTGTATAAAGCAAGAAACTTTACAACTATTAACTTAAATACTAAAAAATAATTACTGCCGGTTTCCAATTCTTCAAGATAAACATTGGTAATTCTAAATTAGGGTTTGTAAGGAACAATACTTAAAGATCTCAAATTTTTATGAAAGTGATAACAAAGGAAGAATCTTTTAAGATTCGTTCATTCACAATGTTACCGATTCACTTATATCACGTTGGCTACTTTTCTTAATGAGTTCACGATGCAAGGAAAACGAAAAACTGATAATCAAGCAAACAACTTTACTTATAAGCAAATTGTTTAAATCAATCAAAACATAATGTTGCATTCAATAGATCAATGTTTAATACAAAAACCTAATCAATCATACCAATCGTCTCACTTTACAAGAATTGTACTTCCGAAATTAATCAAGAGAACCTAGCCACACATCATATTTGTTCAATCTTCAATCTTGATTTGATGATGATCAATGATGATATGGATGATATTGAGGAGCTTGGAAGCACCCAAAATCTCCTTAAAATAGCCTAAATTTGGCTGGGCAAAGTTTTTTTCTCGAAACCCTAATGATTAGGGTTATATAGGATTTAAAATTTGAAATAATCCTCCAAATATCGCGTTAGATCGTAACTTACGGCCTACCCTTAACCAGACGGCTAAACCTTCTGCTTTATGGGGTTCACAGAAGGACTCATCACAAGGCCATAAGTTACGGCCTCAGACCGTAGCTTACGGCCTTCCTGCACTTTTTTTCACCATATTTTCACATGTAACTTTTTACGAGCTTTCCGTTGATAGGTCGTGGGCCCCGTAACTCTTTTCCTAGCCCAAGTTATGCCCATTTTAAGTTACCATGGTCTTGAACCTTCGGTTTTTGTATTTCTTCACTTCCCGGGCTCCGATTTCCATCCCGCTTCATCTATACTCTTCACGTTTCACCAAGTTTAGTTCCGGTTTCCCGTTTTTCATCTTTTCATCTAAAATAAGCTTCCTTTAGCTCACATCACCTATAATCCAAAACACAAACAACTTGAACGTGTTCCACCATAATCATGATGTAAAATCAAGCATTTAGATCAATTAAACACCAGATTATTGACACGTGATCACATCCCCACACTTAACCTTTTGTTTGTGCTCAACAAACTTATTTGCACACTTCTCCCTAATTAAGAACACATGCCACATTATCACTACCTTGAACAAATAAGATCCCAATACATGTTTAGTTTTTAACTTCATGATGTAATGTTCAAAACCTAATCATTCAATACTATTTGCATTTGAAATCTTTGGTTGGCATCTACTCACCTTTTGTTTCAAACATTCATGCATTCACATTCCTTACAATAAACACCACTCTCGGGTTATTTTGTGAACTAGTGATGATATACTAGTGTTTATGGAGCTCTCAAACCACGAATGCACATACTAATCATAAGCTCGTATATTGATCAAATCGCCATCAATTGACACAATATAATACGAAAATCAAGATGTCTTTCTTGGGTGATAATTTTAGGCTAGGGTTTAAGTTAGGATTAAAATGGATTTTGGAGTGGCTAACGGAGAACAAAATCCAACTCAAACACAATAGATGTATCGTTTATCACTCTTATTCTTTTGCTTGCACTACTTGTACATTTTTTTCATACTAGTTTTTGTTGCTGCATATTTTGGTCATTTTGACCTCATATTAGCTCTTTTCTTTTCTCTCTTTTTTTCTCTGGAATAACCTTACTACAATTGAACTATTATTGACATGATTCTTCCAAATATGTTATGGCTTGGACTTTATCCTCTAAGGTTCCATAAAAAGGCTAAGGCTTTTGGGTTTATTGTTTAGGCTTGGAACGACAAGTTGGGGCTCAACATGGTGTCTATAGGGAGATTTTGTTGGTATGGAATTGAAAAGAAAGGTTTAAACAAATGGCTCAATCCTAATGCCTCTATCATATTTATGCACACATTGGTCTATGATCTTGATATGTATCAATTACACGAGTTCTAACTCGGATGCACACCGTGGATTCCCTTTTTATGCAAAGAAATAAAGTAACTCATAGTATACTATGAGTCTCTAATTAGGCTCAACTCTCATGGAAACGGTGGAAAGAGGTAATAAAATGTGTAGCATGTATGTTCTCTGCAATTGGTTTGTTACACCACCTACGACTTTCACCTACTTTATTGAAGATTCATGATTAGGATGAATTACTCAATTAGCAAAACAAACATGCCAAGGGATCCATCAATGTACAAATCGTAACAATTAACCATGTATGAAAAATTTTAAGTTTCATGTACACTTAAGTTTACTTAGAAGAATTTTTTAAAGTTACTCATTATTTCAAAAACGTTTCTTTCAATTCTTCCCCTTATCCCCACACTTGGGATACATTGTTCCTAATGTATGATTTTAAACATTAGTAACCATAATTATATTGAATAAATAAGATAAGGAAGGAGTACATAGACCTGCGTATTAGTGAGAGTCTTCGGTAAGGGACTTGCTCCTCCCCACACTTGAGTGCTTACGCCTTGTAAATGATTAAATTAACTAAAAACAAAACAAAGGACACAAAAACTAATAAAAGAAGTAAAACTCACTTTCGTAGAAATCACGGTTGCATTTAGCATATGCAATAAGCCTTTGAACCCCTCGGTAGACCCGAGTGGACGAGTTGTAGTCTCGTGAGGGTTTATAGTGAACACACCCACAAAGTTCTCGGGTTGCCTCCCGCAAGCGCTAAGTTTCAGGTCTTCAACCAGACCTAATCTGCGACCACTTATGGTGGTTGAATTGAACATTTTCCTGCCACATTACCAACAAATACTCGATAGTAGACATACCGAATCTCTATTTTCTTTATCATAGTCTCCATGTCTCTTGAATAAATGGTTGGCATTTTAAATCCACATTTTCCCATCGAGTTTCCAATGTATTCATGGTAGTTGACATGTCGGGTCCATACCTTCTTTACTGTCCTTGGCATGTCTATAGAATCGTTGTGGGCTCTCCTCTGAATAAGTTGTCCGATGTCCTCTAAACTCACCTTTCTTTTCTTTGAACATGAGCAATTATCCCCCGCTTTGTCAAATGGCACAATAAAAATTGAAGGACTATCAGTGTAACATCTCGTATTTTTTTGTTAAATGAAAAGTTAATTTTGTTTACTCATGTAAGGACTATCTGTGTTAATTATGAGACTTATGGATTTTTCTTAGATTGTCTTTAAATTTTAATGTAAAAATTAATAACTTAGCTATTAAATTGGACAATAACAAGAAATTGTAATAATAATAACAAAGATAATAATTAAAATAATAATACTAAATAATAATAATAACCATAATTTAATAATAATAATAATAACAAAATAATAATAAAAGCTTAGAAATTAATAAATTAGTTAAAATTTAAACTTAAATTAAGTTCAAGGGTATCTATGTAATTTTTGAAACTTGAACTTAAAGTTTCTAACATAAAATAACAAACTCTAAACTGCAGGGGCCATTTATGTAGTTTATTAAAAGAAACCCAAACCACCCCCCTGCTCGATTTTCTGGCCAAATTCCGGCCTATCACTGGCAGCCTCCGGCCACCCCAAAAACCAGCAAAATTCACCGTTTTTTTAATCCAAACCATTTCTAATCTCTTCGTGGGAAAGGTTCGAACCTTCAAAACACTTTAATTCGAGTTTAAGGCCGGTAATGGGTGTCGTTTGGGCTTGATAATCGTCAATCATCAAACGTAAACCATTCGACCATTAAACCTTAATAATACTCAAATTAAATGAACCTAAACAATCATCTAATTACACTTAATCGTTTACGGCCCTCAATTGCATCTGAAACACACAAGTTTACACCCCAGATTTCCCTTTCGTCATGAACCTGCAACTCGAATAAAATCTATCTTCCGAGCTTCATAAACGAAAATTGACTGAGGGTTTTCCATCTACAAGACCGTAAGAAGCTCCCTGTGCAACGGATTTGCCTATCATCATCATTTGAACATCAATCACGGTTGTGCGTGACCGCGGCTTGTTAATCACTCGTTCTAGTCTTAACACTGGAAATCGGGTAATTGATTACACCTACACACTTGTTTATACGTGGGGAAAAAAAGCCCCATGGTTATCAACATTCATATGATCGTTTGGTGCTTCGATTTGGATCCCAACGAACCTATGGTTCTTGGTTAAAAGGGGAAATTTTAATTTTGGTTTAAAAGAATGGGAAATCAAAGTAAACCAAGGCCAAGGACCTGGTTCACTGGTAACACGCTTGTAACTTAAACTTGCGGTCCCGGGTTTGAACCTGGGCACCCTTAAGTAATTTTTGAAGTCTTTTTGGCTTTAATTTAATTATAGAAAAATTTCAATAAATATAAAAATGATTTTTACAAAATTATAATATTTTTAAAATCATCTAAATATTTTCAGTAAAGTTATTCTTGTAAAACATTTTAATATTTTGTTATAATAATTATTTACCAAAGTTATAACAAAATATTTTTATAAAAATTAGATTTTTTATATAATACTTTAAGTTATTAAATTAATATTGGACCTTATGTTATATTTGATTAAGGATTTATCATGAGAATTATTGAATTTAATATATTTTCTAAATAAATTCACAAGTTAATTACAAAAGACCTAGTTCCTTTGAATTAAAACTCATAAATGGTATTCTTTTTATAAGAATTTGTTAACTTTATGAAAATCCTCAAATTTTAATACCCTAGTTCACGTTAAATCATTAACCTTATTATTAACCTAAATCTTATATATATATATATATATATATATATATTATATATATATATATTATATATATATATATATATAATATATATATATTATATATAAATTTAGGTATCTTGTGAAGGATTACTTTGGAACATCGCTTATTATTTTATTTAGTCACCAATTATATACTTATCAATCATGTGAGTTTCCTTGCCCCCTTTTTACTTTATTTCACACTATTTTAGGGTGAAACATGTTACCTATGAACATACACTTGTAAACGTTTAAACTTGTAAAGCACTTGCAGTTCATACTTTTTATTTGTCATGGTTATTTGTGTTGTTTTAAGTTTTATATGAGATATATTTTGTTTATAATCATTAACTATTGCTAGCCTGGCGACGTCTTAGATCTTTGGGTCTGACAAGCCTATTTGGTGCTAAAGTCAATGTATTGCCGGCTCCTGATGACGTATGACTTGTTCATCATGGGAACCAAGTACACTTAGCCAATCTTATAAACTTGTAATCAAGTCAATGTTTGGTTTTAACTATATGTGTTCTATAAACTTGCTAACTCATAACCTATGACATGAATTGCTACTTGTAATCTTTGATATATTATGTATGTAAAACCCTTGGAAACTCACCAACTTTATAGTTGACCCTTTTTTTAACATGTTTCAGGAAATGCCCAAGTTTGAGGTCATCATTTAAAGCTTGCAATAAACTAGGGTTTGGACCTAGTTAAATGAATAAAATGATTATGTTATGCTTTGTTTTGTTTGGAACTATTTCATGTTTTGGACATATGATTGTATTCCATTTGAAACTTATAATATTAATATTTGCATATAAATTTTAGGCTGTGATAGATTGGTATCAGAGCCCAAAACTATAGGGATTTAGGTTATTAGAAATGGTGACCTAGACTATAGTTTATGCATGAACACTATAGAACAATATTTATATTCTTGTAAGAATACATTGTTTGCATGCTACATAATGTTATGCCTTCTTATGTGTAACTTGATGCCTTAGCATAGGATTACCTTGCAAATGTTTAAACTTTGTTGTTTGTCTTCCCTAGACATAGTCTTGATTTCTTTAATTCCCCATGACGAATAAACTTTCCTAAACTTATTCTCAATGACAGGTGGAATCAACACTTATTATCATGGGTTTAATTCCTTAGACTCTATGTCTAATCTATGAAAATCTCATCAAGGTTTTGATTTCATGAACCTAAGAAATTTGTGTGGCTCATAGACACTTGTATCCTGGTTTTCTTGGCAAAAGGCCTTCGGGCTAAGGCAAGCATTTCGCATAAATCCTAGGGGACTAGTTATGTTTACCTGGGGATTTATGGGATGAGTGATAAACTACGGTCAACATACACAAATTTCTAAGACGAATGGGTTAATTTACCTTGATGTGTCAACGTTTCCAAATGGTAATGCGTTACCAAATGGAACCAATCCATATGCCTTACAACTTTTGACTTATCCTTGTTTAAATTATAACCTTGTTATTCTCTTCCCCATGTCTAACTCATTTTGTATATTCCAGCATGTCTCGTCATCATGGAAAGCGTGGAAGTTCCGATCGTAAGTTAGCCGCCATGATTTCCTGGCAAATGGCTGCTGTCATCCCGACCATGGTTGTTGAACTCAATAGCACTTTGATGACCAATTCTAGCAACAATGGAAAGGGTCAAGGAGAGAACAGTTCTAACCAAGGGTGTAACAACCAAACTTGTACCTTCAAGCACTTTAGTTCTTGCAAGCCCACTCGTTATAGTGGCAAGGAAGGAGCCACTAGTCTTCTTGAGTGGTTCGAGAGCATGGAGAACACCTTTGTCAATTGTGAGTGTCCCGAGGCACTCAAAGTTCGTTATGCCACTAGTATGTTCCAACA
The DNA here is from genome assembly GCA_025506515.1 of Flaveria trinervia. Taxonomy (NCBI): domain Eukaryota; kingdom Viridiplantae; phylum Streptophyta; class Magnoliopsida; order Asterales; family Asteraceae; genus Flaveria; species Flaveria trinervia. The sequence goes on from CM046447.1 coordinate 91,106,430, forward strand.
AAGGGCACTCACCTAGTGGAATAGCGAGAAGAGAATTCGAGGAGTTGATGCTTTTTTGGAACTCTCTTAGGATGAGTTCAAGAACATCGCCATCGCGAAGTTCTGCCCGAAGAGTGAACTACAAAAACTGGAGGAGGAATTTTGGAACTTGAAGCAAGATGGTGGTGACCATTTGGCCTACTCAACTAGGCATCATGAGTTGAGTATACTGTTGCCCCATATGGTCGACATTATCCCTCGCAACATCTAGAAGTTCATCAAGGGTGTACCACCCCAATTCAAGATGCTGTAGTGGGTAGCCAACCCAAAACCTTGGAAGAAGCCATCACTATCACTGATCAACTAACCGATAATCATATACGAGTGAGCACCATGTCTGTGAAGGGTGCAAAAAAGGTGGAAAAGACGGCTACTGAGGTTGTTAAGGAGACCAAAGCCGAACCGTCAACAACAACAACAACAAGAAGCACAAGTTCACACCAGCGTGCAACTATGTTGGGCCTGCACCCAAACAACCTCAAAGACAACTTGTACATACGGCTACACCTATGGCATAAGTGCCTGGGGCTAGGGCCTATGCTGGTCCTCAACCTATGTGCAACACCTGTAGGTACCATCATCTGGGAAACCAACCGGGGTGCATCTGTACCTTATGCGGTAGATATGATAACTTGGTGGTGACTTGTCACCGAGCACCTAATAATGCCACGATGGTCATGAACCGTGTTTACTACAACTGTAGGGAACCTGGTCATTTCCGCCCACAATGCCCTCGTCTTATGGGTAATGTTCCACAAGCCCGAGAACGTGCTTTCAACATCAATACAAATCAAGCACAAGCAAACAACGATCTGGTGAATGGTATGTTAACTTACCCTTAGCTTTTATGATCTAAGTCTTTTCATGCGTTACCTGTATCGTTAAATACCTTCAAATCTTCCTAGGTATGTTCCTTATTAATAACACTTATGCCTACATCCTATTCGATTCTAGAGCTGATAAGAGTTTTGTATCATTAGAGTTTGAACCCATTCTTGCTAAGCCACGTACGAAACTAGAAAGACCTCTCACCGTTGAAGTCGCCGATGGAGAACCGATCATCGTTGATATCATTATCCGTGATTGTATTTTGAGTCTCGACGCACATGATTTCCTTATCGATCTTATTCCTATGAAACTTGAAAGCTTTGACATCATCATTGGTATGGATTGGTTAGCCAAACACCATGTCGAGATTATTTGTTTCGAGAAGTGCATTTGTATACCATTACCTTCTGGGGATACATTGAAAGTGTTCGGTGAAAAATTCTCCAAAGGGCTTAAACTCATGTCGTGCACCCAAGCCCGAAAGTGCCTAAGCAAGAACTATATCGCTTTCTTGGCTTACTTCGTCAACACGAAAGTCAAAGGGAAAAATCTTAAGGATGTCCCGATTGTACCTGACTTCCCTGAAGTATTTTCCGATGACCTTAGTGGCTTACCTCCCGTCCGTGAAGTCAAGTTTAAAATTGATTTGATTCCGGGAGCAAACCCTATGGCTAAGTCACCATATCGACTTGCACCATCGAAAATGCAAGAAATATCTAGTCAACTTCAAGAACTATCCGAGAAGGGCTTCATTCGTCCTAGCTCTTCGCCTTGGGGTGCACCTGTTCTTTTCGTGAAGAAGAAAGATGGATCATTTCGTATGTGCATCGACTATCGTGAACTTAACAAGCTTACTATCAAGAACCGCTATCCTCTTCCTCATATCGATGACTTGTTTGATCAACTTCAAGGAGCTGCAATTTTCTCGAAGATCGATTTACTTCTGGTTATCATCAATTATGAGTCCATGATGATGATATCCCAAAGACTGCATTCCGTACTCAATATGGACATTATGAGTTCATGGTTATGCCTTTTAGTTTAACAAACGCTCCTGTTGTCTTCATGGATCTCATGAATCGAGTATGCAAGCCTTATCTGGGTAAGTTCGTGATTGTCTTCATTGATGACATACTTATCTATTCCAAGTCCCACATCGATCATGAGCTACATCTACGACAAGTTATTGAGTTGTTGAAGAAAGAGCAATTGTATGCGAAGTTCTCGAAGTGTGAATTTTGGCTTGAGGAAGTTCAATTTCTAGGAAACGTGGTGAATAGCCAAGGAATTCACGTTGACTCTACAAAGGTGGAAGCTGTGAAGAATTGGTGTATTCCCACAACTCCAATCGAAGTTCGTTCTTTCCTTGGTCTTGCTGGATATTACCAGCGATTCATTGCCAATTTTTTGAGGATCGCGAAGCCGCTCACTTCTTTGACACAAAAGTATAAACCGTTCGAGTGGGGGTCCGAGCAAGAAGAAGATTTTGAAGCGTTAAAGCACAAGTTGTGCAATGATCCTATCTTGACCCTACCTGATGGGAACGACGATTTCACTGTGTATTGTGATGCATCTAAACAAGGCCTTGGTTGTGTTCTCATGGAATGAGGAAATGTCATAGCTTATGCATCAAGACAATTGAAGGTCCACGAGGTGAATTACACAACACACGATCTCGAGCTTGGTGTTGTTGTTTTTGCTTTGAAGATTTGGAGACACTACCTGTATGGTACATAATGCATAGTCTACACTGATCACAAAAGCCTTCAACACATTTTTAATCAAAAAGATCTCAATATGAGACAACTTCATTGAGTGGATTTGATTAGTGATTACGATTGTGACATTCGTTATCATCCTGGTAAAGCCAATGTTGTGGTCGATGCACTAAGTCGAAAGGTTCATAACAAGATGATCTCGTTTCAAGAAATTCGCGATCGACGATAATGGTTTCACACTTTAGGAGAGTTCAATACTGAGATCTGACTAGATGTCAACGAGACTGCCGTATTGCTACAAAACTTGAGAATAGATAGTGACATCAAGTCTAGTATCTTAAAGGCTCAACAAGTGGTGCAACAAGAAGGAAGAATAAGGATGAACTGGAGCATAACCTTCTAACTCAAATGGAGACAAAACCTAACGGGTTGATGTATTTCGTGAATCAGATTTGGGTTCCAAATCATGATAATCTTCGTACCTTTATCATGAACGAAGCTCATCAAACTCGTTATTCTATTCATCCTGGCTCCGATAAGATGTACATGGACCTGCGTGGTCATATTGGTGGCCTGGAATGAAGAAAGATATAGCGACTTATGTAGCTAAGTGCCTCATGTGTATGAAGGTTAAAGCCGGACATCAACGTCCAAGTTGATTACTTGAGCAACCTGATATCCCCATGTGGAAGTGGGAACACATATCCATGGACTTCATAACCAAGTTACCCCCAACCTCTCGTAGTCATGATAGCATACGGGTGATCGTTAACCGATTTACCAAATCAGCATATTTTATACCCATACGTGACACTGACAAGACATCGAGGTTAGCTCGTATATACGTTGATGAAATTGTAAGTCATCATGGGGTACCTCTGCACATCATATCCGACCAAGATGCTTGTTTCACTTTACACTTTTGGTCGTCTATGCAAGAACTCTTGGGTACTTAATTGGATCTAAGCACGGCTTACCATCCTCAAACTGATGGTCAAACCGAGCGAACCATCCAAACCTCGGAGGACTTGCTACGCCTTTGTGTCCTTGACTTTGGTGGTGAGTGGGATACGCATTTACCGCTCATGGAATTTTCGTATAACAATAGGTACCACTCGAGTATCAAGATGGCACCATTAGAAGCACTTTATGGTTGTAAATGTCGTTCACCGATCTGCTAGACTGACATTGGTGAAAACTTCATCACTGGTGCTGAACTTATACAAGAAACGACCAATAAAGTCTCTATAATCCGCAAGAACCTTGAAGTGGCAAGAAGTCGACAAAAGAGCTATGCCACAAGCGACGTAAGCCATTGGAATTTCAAGTTGGAGATATGGTCCTTCTTAAGGTTTCATCATGGAAAGGTGTTGTTCGCTTTGGAAAGAAGGGTAAACTAGCTCCAAGATTTGTAAGACCTTTCAAAATCCTGAAAAGGATTAGGAAAGTGGCTTATAAACTAGAACTACCTTTCGACCTTAGTGGAGTTCATCCTGTGTTCCACGTCTCATATTTGAGAAAGTGCTTGGCTGACGAGAGTCTGCATGTTTCGTTGGAAGAAATTCAGATCGACGAGTCATTACACTTTGTTGAGAAACTTGTTGAGATCATGGATCGCATTATCAAGAAAACTAGAACCTGTAAATACATGTGTACCTAGTTTCTAACCTTAATATAAAATGTCTTTATTGTCTTACACATATGTAATTGAATGGGTACTTAATGAAATACAATGTGTGGTTGTGCTTATAATGTTGAATATTTCATTGGTTAGTATGTAATAACACTTATTGAACTTAATATATAGGTTTGTGGTTGTTTGAATAGATCTAAGTCAAATAATGATTGTGAAACATATTCAAACTTAATCATATGAAGTTCTCATGCGAATAGTCTATGCTAATGGACCATACGCATGAACACCTTCATGCTAATGAACTAGTCGCACGACTGAACCAGGAGACTGGATCAGTCCCATGATTGTAACATGAGATTAACTCAGTCACACGACTGAACACTCAGTCGTGCGAATGGATCTACCGCATGACTCAATTGCATGACTGAACCATGCTAATGGTTCAGTCGCCCAAATGAGAAACCCTAACCTATAAATACCACTTAAATCATGGAAAAACAAAACACTTCGAATACCTACGTACTAACTCATACCCTAGCCGTCCAGAGACCTCTAAGAACCTATTCCAAGTTCATAGATCACACTAGATCGATTACCAATCGTTCTTAAAATTTAGATTCAATCCACAATTGTTTCTACGTGCGTTCTCACTGATTGGATCGTCAATCAAATAGGATTCCGTACTATTTGATTCGATATACATGTATTTCAGTTAGTATTTCGTTCAATACACAATCCTAACAAGTGGTATAAAGCCAGGTTCAACCACAGTCAAATCTGAACCTAAAAAGACCATTAATATTAACCAATCACGGGTTTCATGTCAAAGTCCAGGTAAACAAAATGAAAACGATGTTAAAATTGTTAAAACAATTAACTTTGTTAAACAAAATAAAACATCTAAACAAGAAGAGTGTCAACATAAAAAGGTTAATGTCACACGTGTGTCACACACTTCTCCACACAAACAGTTACATCGAAAAGTCGAAAGCAGATCATGCTACAACTGTGGAGAGTATGGACACATTGTGTCTAACTGTCCTTACTATCAGACATTGAGGAGGAAAGTTGAACTTCAGGACCCAAAACCTAGTTCTTAACCTAGTTCTTCTAAGAGGAACTCAGTGACTCCACCTAGAAGGGCTAGTGAACCTAAAGTTCAACCCATTAGCCAGTCGTCTATTTATCACAAACAGGCCTTACACAAGGCTGGCTTATGGACAGAAAAATCAACCTCAATGTCTGATAATAAGAAAAGGAAGACAACTAAGCTTCCCTCACCCTCTAATGATCAATGGGTTGAATTTATGATGTGTTATGCCTCTGGGACACCCAAGCTAGTAAAGGCTTAGGTCCCTAACCTGAACTAATGTTTTCAATTGAATGTGAAGGGTGTTCGTTATAGTGCTGAAACCAACACGTGGATTATAGATAGCGGAGCATCCAGGAACATGACAGGGAACAGGGCTCTCTTATCAAACGTCAAACAAATAAAAGGAGGCCATGTTTCATTTGCTGGAAACAAAGGAGGGTATATCACAGCTCAAGGGGAAGTGGGAAATCATAAAGTGAAGTTTGACAAGGTAAACGATGTTCAACAACTTCAGAATAACCTGCTTTCTGTATCCCAAATTTATGCTAAAGGTTTTAAGGTAGTATTTGACAACAAGAAGTGCTATGTCCTGAAAAAGGACTATGTTATCCTGGAGGACCAAGTCTTAATGTCTGCCTCAAGATATAATGACCTTTATGTCTTGGATCTATCAAAGGCCTCCATAACGGATCGTGAAGTTCAGTGCTTCTTGTCAAAAGCTACTGAGAAGGATTCCATCTCCTGGCATAGGAGAATGGGACACATTAATCCACGGAAGATGAATCACTTGATCCAGAATGATCTCGTGAGAGGAGTTAATGTCAAAAACTTCCAACTTCCTGATTTCTGTGTTGCATGCAAGAAGGGCAAACAGACGAAGAAGTCTCATAAGGAAAATAAAGTTCATTCCATCGAACTTCCTCTTGAACTTCTCCACATGGATCTGTTTGGTCCAGTCAGTACAAGAAGCATTGCAGGCGACTTGTACTGCTATGTAGTTACTGATGACTACTCTAGATTTTCTTGGGTAATGTTTTTGAAATCCAAATCTGTAACATTTGAGTCATTCAAGGAATTAGTAACTACACTGGAGTCCCTATACAAGCTGAAGGATGACAAGTACACTCAGACAACGGAACCGAGTTCAAGAACCAATGGATGGAGGCATACTGCAAGGAAAAGGGAATTGCACACCAGTTCACTTCTGCTTACACTCCTCAGATGAACGGCGTTGCTGAAAGAAAGAATCGGAGCCTGATAGAGACTACACGGACTATGCTAGCAGACTCAAAACTGCCTATCCAATTCTGGAATGAGGCACTCGCAAATGCGTGTTACACGTTAAATTGAGTTCTGGTAGTTAAATGCCATGGCAAGACGTGTTATGAGTTATTACAATGACGTAAACCTAATCTAGAGTATCTCGAGCCGTTTGGCACACCGTGCACCCTACTGAAGAAGACTCAGGAGGGAGAATTTAGTGAGAAAGCTGAAGAAGGTATCCTTCTAGAATACAACATACCGAACAAAAGAGTTTACAACAACTCAACGGGTCAAGTAGAAGTGTGGTGTAACGTGGACGTTTAGAGATACACCACCCCACCTGCTGGAAAAGGACCCGCCTTCTTTTTCGACTATGATGGATTCTTCAAGTCCTTCAACATCCCTCTCTCCATGTCTGATGATGTGTTAGTAGCAAAGATGATGTATGATGTTCTAAACACACCATCTCAGGAATCTACATCATCTGGCTCACAAGGTGATTCATCTACCAACTTAGGGGGAGCACTCGAGGTAAGTGACTCTTCCTCGAACGAAAAAGCCGTGGAAAATGATCAGGACACTCAAGAGCAACATGTTCATCCTACCGCAAGTCCACAAGCATCTGACATTGATGCCTCTTAGTCTTCGGAACCTCACACTCCTACTGCCTCAGATCTTGAACCTAACGTTCATAATTTGGATTCTGAGGTAGTTGTTCCAACCACTCCTGGATCACGCCTAAATGTCTATCATCCTTTGGATAATGTCATTGGGGATGTAAGATCAGGAGTTCAAACCAGAAATCAACTGTATTCAATTGATTATACCTCGTTGATGGAAAAGGGATACCTTCACGACGGAGCTTATCGTTGCTTTGTGTCTCAGTTCGAGCCAAAATATGTAAGTGAAGCACTAAATGATGAGGCATGGGTGAGTGCCATGCAAGAAGAACTTCTTCAGTTCAAAAGTTAGGAGTATGGACTCTGGTGGATAGACCTAAAGGTGCTAAGGTCATTGGCACCAAATGGGTCTTGAAATGCAAGAAAGATTATCAAGGCGTAATCATCATAAACAAGGCTCGACTTGTAGTTCAAGGATTTTGAAAAGTTGAGGGAATAGATTACAATGAAGTGTTTGCACCTGTGGCAAGAAGGGAAGCCATCTGTATCTTCCTTGCATGTGCATCGAATATGAAGATTAAAGTTTATCAACTGGATATGAAGAGTGCATTCCATCATGGTAAAATCCGAGAGACAGTGTATGTCAGTCAACCTGAAGGATTTGAGGATCCATATCATCGGGACAGAGTTTACAAACTCGACAAGGCTTTATACGGGCTTCATCAAGCTCCTAGAGCCTGGTATGAGAAACTCTCTACTCACCTTGTGAAACATGGGTTTCGCAGAGATGTTATTGACTGCACATTGTTCATCAAAGAAAAGGATGGTGATTTACTGCTTGTCCAAATTATGTAGATGACATAATCTTCGGTTCCAAGAACGAAGAATTATGTAAAGAGTTTGAAGCAGTAATGAAGGCTGAATTTGAAATGAGTGCCATGAGAGAGATGAAGTTCTTTCTTGGGTTACAGATGGATCAGACACCTAAGGGATTTTTTCTACATCAGACCAAGTATGTAGGAGATATTCTCAGTCGGTTTGACATGGAGAATGCTTTCGCAGCTGGGACTCCACTTGCTACAAACCATGATGTAGCACCCGACGAGAATGGTGATCTAGTAGATGCCACTGTGTACCGAGGAATGATTCGATCTCTAATGTACCTCACTGCCTCAAGACCAGATATCATGTATGCTACATGTCTATGTTCAAGATATCAGGCAAAGCCAATAGTTAACCATCTGATAGGGGTCAAAAGGATCTTCCGTTATCCGAAGGGTACACCAACACTAGGGTTGTGGTATCCTCGTGATGATGACTTCGAGCTTACGGCGTATAGTGACTCGGATTATGGCGGCTGCAAGATGAACTACAAGTCTACATCAGCAGGATGTCAATTGTTTGGGAGGAGATTAGTGACCTGGCAGTGTAAGAAGCAGACCTCGGTTGCTTTGTCAACCTGCAAAGCTGAATATGTTGCTGCTGTAAGTTGTTGTTCACAAATCATATGGATTCAATAGCAAATGCAGGACTACGGTTTGAATTTCTCTTCTACTCTTATTTTTGTTGATAACTCTGCTGCAATTGCAGTAACTAAAAATCCGGTCCAACATCCTAAGACCAAACACATCGGAATAAAATATCACTTTATACGTGATTGTTTTGAAAAGAACCTAATCGATGTGGTGAAAATAAATACTGATTTTCAACGCGCTGACCTCTATACAAAGGCTTTTGATAAACCACGTTTTCTATATTTGTTAGAGGTCAACGGCGTTAAAAAGAAAAGTGATGTAATGCCTGAAGATGACAATGTGTAGTCTGATACGTATAGTCCATTTTTCTTTTAATTTTTATTTTCTTATTTCTCTAATTTATTTTAAGTAGTTAATTAAATTGATGTTATTTTTTCCTAGTAAAATCATAAAAATGCAAATTGTTTACGGTTTTAGAATTTTAGGGGGAGAATAGGTTTAGAAAGTAACATTATAAAAAAACGAGGGAGGAGGAGAGGTAAGCTTTAGATCGTATTTGCGATACCGATTCAAACTTTGAAAAATGATAGTACACCGGAACAAACCACTTGGGACTTTAAAAGTTTAAATTGAAGAAGATGCAAAATTTAAAGTATAAGTATTTGTAGTCTGAGCAATATAAAAGGAAAAATGGTAGTAAAACTAGCTACTACCAAGGTAACACAAAGAAAGTAGACCTAGAGGTTGCTAGACCGCTGATGATATGTCGGTAGATTCAACGCAATAGATGATTAGACCTTGTTGGTGACCTCAAGATTAAACTAAGTTGTTCAACAAGCTATGGGTTATCATCTTATCCCTGGTTAACACAATCAACAAAATTCCAATAAGGGGTGACGAGCAGAATAAACACCACAAATGTGTGCGTATCACCAAAATATGAGCAAAAGCGCGTGATGAAAAAATGCAAAAGCAATCAAACTAATAACCTATGTTGTTGGTGAGATCTGTGTAAAAAGAATAAAATTGCTCAAACAAGAAGATAGGTTATGTGCCTCTCTGCTGTGTGGTGGCACTGACCTGAGGATAAGCATAACCTATATATTCTAGAATTCATTGTTGTTTGCCGCCTCTCTGCTGTGCGGTGGCACTGACTTGAGGCTTGGCTTCTCTTTGAAAGCTCTAAGAATAGTTTCTTCTTGAATACTACCCTGAGACCGCTTAAAAATCTCCTGAGGAATGTTGATTACCAGATAAGTGTGGGATCCACAAATACTTGTTGAAATAATCAAACCTTATACTGTCACCAATCTGTGTCAAAATTCTATGTATGGATTTAAGAGGACAAGTATACTGACAATCATTGTGGCTATAATTCTTGAAAGTCCAAATCAATGTGGGGATCTAATAGTACTAGTATGATTTCCTAAACTTGCTAACAACTCTAGTGTAAAACAAGAACAGAGCATCAAATGGTTTTGATAACATGTCCTGAATGATTTGACTTATCAGTATGATTCCAAAATGAATCGGTCCATTTATGGTCAAAATGAACTGAAGCTGCCTTTTCAGAAAATGAATCTATTAGATTTCCATCTTAGGATTTACACCTCACTCAAAACCACAAAAACAAGTTTTAGTTCTCTAAGGATCATGTCTGAGATGATCATATGCTCAAAATGTTTAACCAATAGTTAAAGGGTGTAAAATGTCAAATGGCCATAAAGTCAAAATCATGAGTATGATCCATTCGCACGATTGGACCATGAGTATGAACCAATCATACGATTGGATCATACTTATACCCTGCTCAACCGAATGGAGCTGAGTATGAACCATTCACACGAATGACCTACAAGATTGAACCAGTCGCCCGAATGGAGTTGACCGAATGAGTCAGTCGCCCTACTAAAACCCAATCGGCCGACTGAATGTGATCGACTTAACCAATCGCACGATTGAGGTCCAATCGCCCGAATGAACAGAGTGAGTGGGTCCAGTTGCTCGATTGAAATCAAATTCAGTATAAATAGGGCCATAGTCGATCGCATAATCCCAGCACCCTCCATTTGCCCTAAAATCGCACAGCCTACCATTACTCTGCCGAAATTTCTTCAGACCCAAATTAAGTTTATCTTGTGACATTCTGACGATCTCTGTTGATTTTACAGGTATAATGCGGTGCACTCTAACAAAAATTCTGTTGATTTGAGCCCTAAATCACGAGATTCGGCTCTAACAAGACCCAAGACTGAAATTGGACAAATAACCTAACTAAACTAAGTAAAATGTTGAAATCTAGGTTATTAGATGATTAGTAGGTTGATTGCGAGCCTAATGAACCAAAACACGACGTCTAATTTTAAGATTTGGTCCAAATTCGAATTTCAATTGAACGAACAGTGAGTTATGCGACTGGACACCCGGATGAACTCCAATCGCACGACTGAGCTGGTCGAACGACTCAGTCGGCCGAATGGATCATCCGAATGAGCTCAGTCGGCCGACTGAACCAATCACAGGCTCAGTCACCCGATTGAACTCAGTCGCATGCTCAGTCATCCGATTGACCTCAGTCGCATGCTAGGTCAACCGACTGAACACAGTCGCATGGTTCAATCACATGATTGAACCAGACTAAGTTCAACCAGGTTAATTTGAACTGATTTTTGTTGTGTGGTGATCTAAAGTCTATGTGTCTTGTATTATAGATCTATGGCTGACAGGTGGTCTATCAATCCAAAGCACAACATTTGTGTCTATTTGGATGCCACAACTCGGAACGGTGCTGAGTTTGTGGGGATCATTGCATTCCTCAAGAGATCCCGGATTCACAGAGCTATTTCCACACCGTGCACTCCCTATTGGTCTATAAAGCAGGCCTTTTGGGAGGGGGCATCGGTAGATCATTCACAAGAGCCCTACAGCATCCAGAGTTCTATTTTCGGGCAGGATATTGAGGTGACTGCAGCTGATATTCATCGAGTACTCGACCTGGGTGAGGATGCAGATCACCCGACCCGGCTACACCCTCTGACAGTTAGAGGGTGCTTCCTTAGGATGAAGTACGCTGGGGACATAAACGCAGGTGTGTTGAACAAAAGCAACCTGTGTCCCCAGTTTAAGTACTTGGCGCATCTGATACTAAAGTGCTTGGCGTTGAGGAGGGGTGGGTTTGATGACCTCTCAGACCAGATCCAGAATGCCTACGTGGCACTGGTACTCAACCACCCCTTTAGTTTCTCCAATATGATTTTTGCCTATCTGATAGAGAACCTAGAGGCAAAGGGCAAGGAGGGATTCTGCATGTACCCTAGATTCTTGCAGATGATCATCGATGAGAAGCTGCCTACCTTGCCCAAAGAGAGCCATAATCCTGTATCGTTGGAGATTATGGATGACACGACCTTGGGCCACATGAACGTCTACAGGAGGAAGCAAGTCAAGCCCCTTGTGAGGAGACTCTTCGGGCATCTGGCCAAGGCTGATTACGTGGCGCGAGGTAGGCGAAAGTGGCGCCATGAGGAGAGTGACTCAGATGTTGAGCAAATTGCTCTACCATCTGACGACTCCGACGATGACGATAACACCGGTGGAGACTCTGAGCCCGCTTCTACTAGGGGCCCCACTCCCCATGTTATATCTCCACCTCCTATTGATGCCACTGCTGCCAGCTTTCATCAGGACTTTTGTCCTCCAGATGAGGAGGCAGAGAGTGATGAAGAGCCTCTCACGAGGACTGTGGGCAGCCGGGTGGTTGCTACAGAGAGAGGCTTAAGAGCGGTTGGTGGATGCCCAGGGGAGTCCAGGGATGTTGCTGCTGATTTAGATCCCATATATGCCCTGGAACCGCCCAGTAGCCAAGGGGAAGCCTCTGTGCCTAGAGGCTTAAGGAAAAAGAGGATGGCACAACCCCATGGCAAGAAGGGAAAGAGATCGAAGTTCACCTTGACCTCATCTACCACCACAACCACTACCTCAGCCACACCTTCCACTACTACCACCACTGCTACCACACCACCTGCCACCACTCTACTACCTCACACACCACCTCCACACCCACTCCACCACTTACCCACATCCAATCCACCACCACTACAGCCCATCCACCACCACCTACATCTATACCACCCCCAATCTTCACCACTGCCACCACCACCACCACTAGCCACCAAGCAGGACCATCATCTTACCTCTCATTTCCATCTGGATCATCTCTACCTCCCAGTGGGGTAGAGGAACAGCTCTCAGCACTGAATCGTATGGTGCTGAAGCTGTTGGCAGCCGATGAGGAGAAGACTGCCCAGATTTGTCAGTTTGTAGAGCTTACTATTGCACAATCTCAGCAGATATCTAAGGAGGCGCAGCTAATTGAGCAGCAGGCACAGCAGATGGCTGCTCAGAGCCTAGAGATGTCCCGACTCCAAGAGCAAAATGTCCACTCAGCAAAGAGGATAGAGGAGTTGGAGGCTACTAACAACACCATCATGTTAAGGCTCAAAGGATCGAAGGATGAGCCACTAAAGATCAAAGAAGTAGATGGAGATGATGATGATAGTGATGATGAAGATGATGATGGTGATGATCAAGGTGAAGATATAGATGGAGGTGATGATGTTGATGCAGGTGATGATGATGATGACGGAGAAGGAGATACATCTGCTATGGGTGCCACATCAGCAATTGAAAGGAGGACCAAGAAAGCTCAAGACAAAGGTGCCTCTACATCAGCCACGTCAGCAGAGGAACATATGATTCAAGACAAGAGTAATGCATAGTTGTTTATGTCATTTAAAATCATGTGTATTTGAATATTGTATCAAACTAATGTAATTAATGTTTATGTATATATTTAATGTTCACTGCTTTGATTATCATCTGATGCATGATATGCTTATATGTTTTAATCAAGTAGATCACACATCTCAACAAGATGAGTATGACGTTGCTCCCTTTCAGCAGATTAAGTCTCAACTCATAATGATACTTGATCTGCAAGGGATAGTTAGGAGACCTATGAGTTACACTCCTGAAGAAGGAGAGATTATCCACGACCTTACTGATGAGCAACTTGATGAGATGTTCAGACTGAATCCCAACGAGATCATGAAGGATGCTCCTACGACGGACATTAACAGTGAAGAAGAGCTTAATGATGTTGATGAAATCGAGATTGAAGACGTCACTGCTCAACATTATCCAGAGTACACTGACAAGGAGGGAAATATAGTCCCCAATCTGGGTGACTCTCTTGTTAGTGATACTTTTGAAACTCTGGATAAAATGGAGCAAGAGCTGGAAAAGAAGGAAGACAAGGCCCAAGCCTTAGAAGTCGACGTCAATATCAGAAAGGCAGAATGGGTAGCGTGTTTTGCAGAAGTTAGAGCCCAGCGCAGTGCTCCAAAGTCAAATGTCTGTACCAAACTCTATAAAGTGAAGAAGTATCATATGGTGTCAGGTAAAATTATTGTGTGGGCCTATTTTGAAGATCTTAACGTCCATGTTGTTAAAAGAGAGAAAGGGATCGAGTACTTCAGATTCCCACACGATCTGAAGACTCTTCCAGGTTTTGAGCTTAACCAGTTAGCAAAATTGAAGTTGCTATATGCTGACCCTCATAAGATGTTAGGTTGGTTTGAAGCAGCGTTAAAGAGAGTACCACACCCGGTGGGTCAACTTCAAGCCTCAACAACCAACGAGGTATATCAGGAGATCTGAAGTTGATACCATAACTGGGAAACCAAAAATAGTGCTGAAGTGGAGTCCTCCGCGCACGATGTCTAGAATCCCTCTACAGGAAATGCCACAGGACTTCACTCCAAACTTCAAGTGGTGGTACTACAATTGGAGAACAGGCGAGGCAGTCTAGTGTTGAACATAAATGGTAGTATGGAAACTATCAGGGTGTTTGACCCCATGTAGCTCACTAATTTGTCATCCGATGATGTTTACACCTTATACAAGTGGCCACTGTTCTATGACTCACAGGATATTGTACAAGCTCTCCAATTCCAGAGTGTGATACGACTCTACTTTGCTTTTGAAATACATGCAGGAGTAACAAGAGAGGAGAAGTACAAGAAGTATGAGGAGCTTATGAAGAATGTAAGGCAGTAGATGAAACTAGGTCCAAGAGGGAGTTTGTAGATACATGTGTACCTAGTTTCTGAGCTTAATGTAAAATGTCTTTATTATCTTACACATATGTAATTGAATGGGTACTTAATTAAATACAATGTGTGGTTGTGCTTATAATGTTGAATATTTCATTCCTTAGTATGTAATAACACTTATTGAACTTACTATATAGGTTTGTGCTTGTTTGAATAGATCTAAGTCAAATAATGATTGTGAAACATATTCAAACTTAATCATATGAAGTTCTCATGCGAATGGTCTATGCTAATGGACCATACGCATGAACACCTTCATGCTAATGAAATAGTCGCACGACTGAACCAGGAGACTGGATCAGTCGCATGATTGTAACATGAGATTGACACAGTCGTGCGAATGGATCAACCGCATGACTCAATCGCACGACTGAACCATGCTAATGGTTCAGTCGCCTGAATGAGAAACCCCAACCTATAAATACCACTTAAATCGTGGAAAAACAAAACACTTCGAATACCTACCTACTAACTCGTACCCTAGCCGTCCAGAGACCTCTAAGAACCTGGTCCAAGTTCATAGATCGCACTAGATCGATTACCAATCGTTCTTAACGTTTACATTCAATCCACAATTGTTTCTACGTGCGTTCTCACTTATTGGATCGCCAATCAAATAGGATTCCGCACTATTTGATTCGGTATACACGTATTTCAGTTAGTATTTCGTTCAATACACGACCCTAACAGAACCACAACTACCCCAATTGTCAAGGTTCGTTGGGAGAATAAGCGTGAAGCTGAGTTCACTTGGGAACGTGAAGAGCATATGAAGAATAAGTACCCACATTTGTTCGCATAGTTTCATTCTTAATTTCGGGACAAAATTGTTTTAAGTTGGGGTGACTGTAACATCTCGTATTTTTTTTGTTAAATGAAAAGTTAATTTCGTTTACTCATGTAAGGACTATCTGTGTTAATTAAGAAACTTATGGATTTTTCTTAGATTGTCTTTAAATTTTAATGTAAAAATTAATAACTTAGCTACTAAATTGAACAATAATAACAAATGGTAATAATAATAACAAAGATAATAATTATAATAATAATAATGAATAATAATTATTATTATAAAAGCTTAGAAATTAATAAATTAGTTAAAATTTAAACTTAAATTAAGTTCAGGGTGTATCTATGTAATTTTTGAAACTTTAATTTAAAGTTTCTAACATAAAATAACAAACTCTAAACTGTAGGGGCCATTTATGTAGTTTATTAAAAGAAACCCAAACCACCCCCCTGCCCGATTTTCCGGCTAAATTCCGGCCTATCACCGGCGGCCTCCGACCACCCCAAAAACCATCAAAATTCACTATTTTTTTAATCCAAACCGTTTCTAATCTCTTCGTGGGAAAGGTGCGAACCTTCAACACACTTTAATTCGAGTTTAAGGCCGGTAATGAGTGTCTTTTGGGCTTAAAAATCGTCGATCATCAACCATAAACCGTTCGACCATTAGATCTTAATAATCTTCAAATTAAATGAACCTAAACAATCATCTAATTACACTTAATCTTTACAGCCCTCAATTGCATCTGAAAACACAAAGTTTACACCCCCAATTTCCTTTTCGTCGCGAACCTGCAACTCAAACAAAATCTATCTTTTGAGCTTCATAAACAAAAATTGATTGAGGGTTTTCCATCTTCAAGACCGTAAGAAGCTCCCTGTGCAACGGATTTGCCTATCATCATCATTTGAACATCAATCAAGGTTGTGCGTGACCGCGGCTTGTTCATCACTCGTTCTTGTGTTAACACTTTGAAATCGGGTAATTGATTACACCTACACACTCGTTTATACATATGGAATAAAAGCCCCATGGTTATTAACATTCATATGATCGTTTGGTGCTTCGATTTAGATCCAAACGAACTTACGGTTCTTGATGAAAAGGGGAACTTTTAATTTGGGGTTTAAAAGAATATGAAACCAAAGTAAACGAAGGCCAAGGCCTTGGTTCACTGGTAATGCGCTTGTAACTTAAACTTGAGATCCCGGGTTCGAACCCGGGCACCCTCAAGTAATTTTTTAAGCCTTTTCGGCTTTAAATTAATCATACAAAAATTTCAATAAATATAAAAATGATTTTACAAACTTCTAATATTTTTAAAATCATCTAAATATTTGCAGTAAAGTTATTCTAGTAAACCATTTTAATATTTTATTATAATAATTATTTACCAATGTTATAACAAAATATTTTATAAAAATTAGATTTTTTATATAATACTTTAAGTTATTAATTAATATTGGACCTTATATTATATTTGATTAATGATTTATCATGATAGTTATTGAATTGAAATATATTTTATAAATAAAATCACAAGTTAATTACAAAGGACCTAGTTCCTTTAAAATAAAATTCATGAATGGTCTTCTTTTTATAAGAATTTATTAACTTTATGAAAATCCTCAAATTTTAATACCCTAGTTCGCGTTAAATCGTTAACCTTATTATTAACCTAAATTTTATAAATATATATATAAATTTAGGTACCTTATGAAGGATTACTTTGGAACGTCGCTTATAATTTTATTTAGTCACCAATTATATATACTTATCAATCATGTGAGTTTCCTTGCCCCTTTTTACTTTATTTCACACTATTTTGGGGTGAAACATGTTACCTTATCAATATACACTTGTAAACGTTTAAACTTGTAAAGCACTTGCAATTCATACTTTTATTTATCATGGTTATTTGTGTTGTTGTATGTCTTATATGAGATACATATTTTGTTTACAATTGTTAACTATTGCTAGCCTGGTGACATCTTAGATCTTTGGGCCTGACAAGCCTATTTGGTGCTACAGCCGATGTATTGCCGGCTCCTAATGACGTATGACTTGTTCATCATGGGAACCAAGTACACTTAACAAATCTTATAACTTGTAATCAAGTCGATGTTTGGTTGTAACTATATGTGTTCTAAAACTTGCTAACTCATAACCTATGATATGAATTGCTGATTGTAATCTTTGATATATTATGTATGTAAAACCCTTGAAAACTCGCCAACTTTATAGTTGACCCTTTTATTAACATGTTTCAGGAAATGCTCAAGTTTGAGGTCATCACCTGAAGCTTGCAATAAACTAGGATTTGGACCTAGTTAAATGAATAAAATGATTATGTTACGCTTTGTTTTGTTTGGAACTATTTCATGTTTTGTACATATGATTGTATTCCATTTGAAACTTATAATATTAATATTTGTATTTGAATTTTAGTGTTATGTGGCTGTGAACAATCTTAACCCTTACATCTCAACGTTTCCGCCATCAAGGTTAGGGTGTGACAATCAGAACCACATGGCAATATCTTAGTGTTATGTCACACCCCAACCTTGACGACGAAAACGTCGAGATGTGAGGGTTAAGATCGTTCACAGCCACATAACACTATTAATAAACCCAAATATAATAATTATAAGTTCCAAATGTAACATTACAAGCATAAGTCTCAAACAAGGAAAACAACATGCAAAAAAGTAAATAAACCAAGTCATTTCATTAATTTAGCTAGGTCCAATCCTAGATGTGAAAGAACTTCATGATGACAATCAAACTTGCACATTTCCTTAAACATATTAAAAATAAAATGTCAACATAATGTTGGTAAGATTTCTATAGTTTTCAATACATAAGTATATAAAAGATGACAATTCTGTTATAAGTTAGTGAGCAAAGTAACTAGGGATGTAAGACATGCACAATCAAACCTTGACAGTTTACAAGTTTCCCCGTTTACAAGTTTATACGATTAGCTAAGTGTACTTGGATTAACCAAGCAGGCTTATCAAGCCCATAGATCTATGACGTCACCAGACTAGCAATAATTAATGATTGTACATATAATCGTTAATACATGGTAATTACAAAGATCAACTAACCACAACATATAAGTGAATTGCCAAGAGTTTACAAGAATCAAATGAATTTACAAGTGCTATGATTATAAGGTAACATGTTTCACCCCAAAGTGTGAAAATATGAAAAATGGGTATAGAAATACTCACATGCTTAATAATGAATAATTGACGATTAAATAGAATAATTAATGTCGTTTCAATGTAGTGTTTCACATCACACCTAAAATGTATATTTATAAGATTTTTAATAATATTTGTAATGGTTAAACGAGAACTAGGGTTTCAATTTGGTATTAAGGGTTTTGTCAAACAATTTTAACGAATGGGATCGATTGTATTTTCTTGAGATGAATGAAAATAATATATGCATATTTTATATAAAGATACGAAGGAGAAAATGTTTATAATAATTTGCAGAATTAAGATATAAAGTTGAAATAAAGTTTTACAACCAAATGAAATTAACACCCTTTAAACAATAATTTAAAAGCAATATTTGAACCAAATAATAGTTTATTATTTCAAAATTCACAAAATAACCAAGAATAACCTTTGTTAAAATATTTTTAAAAATATTTAATTGTTTAAACCTTTAATAAAATATACAGAAATGATTTGGTGCTTTTAAAAATATTTAGAGTTTACAAAATCTATTTTTATATTTTTTAGAAATATTTCAGAATTTTTATTTAAGCTAAAAGCCTTTAAAAAAAATACATGGGGTTGCCTGGGTTCGAACTCGGGACCTCATGTATAGAAGCATAATGACTTAACCAGTGAACCAGGGTCGTGGCCTTGGTATCACTTGGTTTTAATTCCTTAAAAACCATATAAACAAAACCCCCAAATTCCTTAGAACCCTAGAACCGATTAGCACCAAATTGATCATCAATTCGTTGTCGATAATCAAATTAACCATGGGGCTTTTAATCCTCATGTTTAAATGAGTGTATTCATTTTTTTAAATAGCCAAATTAGAGACGGATTGATGAAGAACAAACGAAGAATAAACCGCGAACAAGTCGTGAATGGTTCGGGTAGCAAATGATGTTGATATAC
The DNA here is from genome assembly GCA_025506515.1 of Flaveria trinervia. NCBI lineage: Eukaryota > Viridiplantae > Streptophyta > Magnoliopsida > Asterales > Asteraceae > Flaveria > Flaveria trinervia. The sequence continues at coordinate 91,126,213 of CM046447.1, forward strand.
TAATTCACTTTGCAAAAACCTTCTGGTAACCTCGATAGTAAAAAACCCTCCATCAATTGTAGATTAGAAAGGTCGGAATGGGGACTTCGAATGGGTTTCAGGTCGTGACGAAAGATGACGATGGAATTTGATGATTGGATTTGTTTCAGGTGCAATTGAGTGTTGGGTTTGATTAGAGATGGTTAGACGTTCGATCTGGTTGAATTAATTGAGTTGTTACCGATGCTTAAGGCTCGAATGGCTAGTGAATTGAAGATGGTTCGGTTATGCTTTCGATTAGACTAGTAATCGACAATTAAAGGTGATTAATTGATGCATTCAAGTTCAAAGTAGGTCAATGAAACGATTTGAGACAGTTTGGATGTTGAAAACGATTGAATTTCAGGGTTTTGAGGTGGCCGGAGCTCAGCCGGAGTTTGGCCGGAGCTCCTGCCGAAATCGCGGGGTAAGGGGGGATTGGTTTGGGTTTTTTCTAAAGAATTACACAATTAGTCCCTGCAGTTTGTTTGTTATCATTTTATGTAACAAACTTCATTTTGAAGTTTCTAAAATGGCAAAAACACCCCCAAACTTATCTACTTTAATTTTAAACCATTTTATGTTTATTAATTTTATAAATAGTTATTATTATTATTATTATTATTATTACTAATATTATTACTATTATTGTTATTATCATTATTATTGTAATTAATTTTTTTGTTATAAACATTAGTATTGTTCAATTTATTGCTTGATTATTAACTTTCATACATTAAAGATTAATGAAAAAGTAATAAGCATAATTAACCCATAAGTTTCATATTTGGCAACAATGACCCTTACAAGAATGTAACGAAGCTAACTTTTAATTAACCAAAAATACATGATGTTATAGTCTCCCCAACTTAAAAGAATTTTGTCCCAAAATTAAGAATGAACTAAGCGAACAAATGCGGGTATTTTGTCTTCATATGGTCCTCACGCTCCCAAGTTAACTCAATTCCACACTTATTCTCCCAACGAACCTTGACAATTGGAGTAGTTGTGGTTCTAGTTTTCTTCATAATGTGATCCATAATTTCAACGAATTTCTCAACAAAGTGCAATGACTCGTCGATCTGGATGTCTTCTAGTGGAACATGCAAACTCTCATCGGTCAAACACTTTCTCAAGTTTGAGACATGGAACACAGGATGAACTCCACTAAGGTTGGAAGGTAGTTCCAGTCTATAAGCTACTTTCCCAATCCTTTTTAGGATTTTGAAAGGTCCTACAAACCTTGGAGCCAGTTTACACTTCTTTCCAAAGCGAACAACACCTTTCCACGGTGAAACCTTAAGAAGAACCATGTCGCCAACTTGGAACTCCAATGGCTTATTACTCTTATCGGCATAACTCTTTTGTCGACTTCTTGCCACTTCAAGGTTCTTGCGGATTATGGAGACTTTATCGGTCGTTTCTTGAATAAGTTCAGGACTACTGATGAAGTTTTCACCAATGTCAGTCCAACAGATCGGTGAACGGCATTTACGACCATAAAGTGCTTCGAATGATGCCATCTTGATACTCGAGTGGTAACTATTGTTATACGAAAATTCCGCTAATGGTAAATTTGTATCCTAGTCACCACCAAAATCAAGGACACAAAGACGTAGCAGGTCCTCGAGGGTTTGAAATGTTCATTCGGTTTGACCATCCGTTTGAGGATGCTAAGCCGTACTTAAATCCAATTGAGTACCCAAGAGTTCTTGCATAGATGACCGAAAGTGTGAAGTGAAACGGGTGTCTCGGTCGGATATGATGTGCAATGGCACGCCATGATGACTCACAATTTCATCAATGTAGATGCGAGCCAATCTTGAAACTTTGTATTTGTCTCGTATTGGTATGAAATGTGCCATTTTGGTTAAACGGTCAACAATCACCCATATACTATCATGACCTCGAGGAGTACAAGGTAACTTGGTTATGAAATCCATGGATATATGTTCCCATTTCCACATAGGGATTTCGGTTTGTTCAAGTAAACCACTTGGTCATTGGTGCTTGACTTTGACTCTTGCACATGTGAGACACTTGGAAACATAAGACGCGATATCTTTCTTCATTCCATGCCACCAATATTGGCCACGCAGGTCCTTGTACATCTTATCGGAGCCAGGATTAATGGAATATCGATTATGATGAGCTTCGTTCATAATGAAGTGACGAAGATTATCTCGATTCTGGATCCAAAGTACATTAAAAAAGTACCACATGCCGTTCGGTTTTGTCTCTAGTTGTGACCGAACGTTAAACACCAAGTCTTCATCTTTCCCTTCATCGGTTAACGCCGCTTGTTGAGCCTCGCAAATGCATAACTCGAGATCACTATCAATCCTTATGTTTTGAAGCATGATAGTAGCCTCGTTGACATCCACATGAATCTTGATATCAAATTCCTCTAATGTATCAAACCATTGCCTTTGATCTTGGATTTCTTGAAGCGAGACAGTCTTGTTGTGGACCTTGTGACTCAGTGCGTCGGCTACAACATTCGCCTTTCCAGGGTGATAGCGAATGTCACAGTATAATCGCTAATTAACTCAATCCAAAGTCTTTGTCTCATGTTGAGATCCTTTTGGTTGAACACGTGTTGGAGACTCTTATGATCGGTGTAGACTATGCATTGTGTCCCATAAAAATAGTGTCGCCAGATCTTCAAAGCGAAAACCACAGCACCAAGTTCAAGATCATGAGTTGTGTAGTTCACTTCATGAACTTCAATTGCCTCGATGCGTATGCTATGACTTTGCCTCGTTGCATGAGAACACAACTAAGACCTTGATTAGAGGCATCACAATACACGTTAAAGTCGTTGTTCTATCGGGGAGTGTGAGAATAGGAGCATTACACAGCTTGTGTTTCAGTGTCTCGAAAGCCTCTTCTTGTTCGGGTCCCCATTCAAAAAGTCGGTTCTTTTGGGTTAGAGTAGTTAGTGGTTTAGAAATCTTCAAAAAGTTTGCTATGAACCTATGGTAATATCCCGCTAAGCCCAGAAAAGAATGAACCTCAGTTGGGGTTGTGGGAACACACCAAATTTTCACGGCTTCTACTTAGCAGTATCAACATGAATTCCTTGGCTATTCACCACATGCCCTAAGAATTGAACTTCTTCTAGCCAGAACTCACACTTGGAGAACTTGGCGTATAGTTACTCCTTTTTTAAAAGTTCGAGAACTTGTCGCAAGTGCATCTCGTGATCAACTTTTGTCTTGGAATAAATAAGAACGTCATCAATGAACATGATTACAAACTTATCCAAATACGATTTACATAATTGATTCATGAGATCCATGAAAACGGCAGGTGCATTGGTCAAGCCAAAAGGCAAAACCATGAACTCATAATGTCCATATCGAGTACGAAAAGCAGTCTTTGGAATGTCGTCATCGTGAACACGTAATTGATGATACCCAGAACTAGACTTGCACAAAAAAACCGGGTACGGACCCGACCCGGACCCGGGTTCGGGTACAACCCAGTACCGGGTGTACCCAGTTCGTACCCGGAATAAACCGGTAGTTTCAACCCGGTTTGGGTTTTTTTTTGAGTTTCTAAAACCCGACCCAACCCGGACCCGACCCGACCCGACTTGACCCGACCCGGTCTAAACCCGAAGTGAACCCGGTATTGGACATAAAAAAGGAAAAGAAAATTAGAAAAATAAACTAAACTCGGTATTGGACCCGGTTCCGGACCCGACCCGACCCTACCTGGGTATGGCGGGTAGGGTTTTCCCGCAAGTGAACCCGACCCGGGTTCGTACCGGGTTCACCAATACCCGGGTACAAAAAAACCTGACTAGACCGAACCTGGTTCCGGATCCAGCCCAAAACCCAATTTGTGCATGAATACCCAGAACGTAGACCAATCTTTGAGAATTGGATTGCTCCTTGAAGTTGATCGAAGAGATCAGCGATTCGAGGAAGAGGGTATCGGTTTTTTATTGTAAGCTTGTTGAGTTCCCAATAGTCAGTGCACATACGGAATGAACCATCTTTCTTCTTCACGAATAGTACAGGTGCACCCCACGGTGAAGAACTAGGATGAATGAATCCCTTATCGGTCAACTCTTGCAGTTAACTAGCTAGTTCTTGCATTTCAGACAGTGCAAGACGGTAAGGTGATTTAGCCATAGGGTTTGCACAAGGGATCAAGTCAATCTTGAATTCAACTTCTGGCACAGGAGGTAACCCCTTAAGATCCTCGGGAAACACTTCGGGAAAATCTCTCACGACAGGAATGTCTTTCAGTTCCTTACCCTTGCCTTTTGTATTAACTACATACGCTATGAAAGTTACATAGTTCTTACTTAAGCACTTTCGGGCCTTGATGCAGGACATAATTTGAATCCTTGGGATGATTTCTCCCCAAAGACTTTCAAAGTATCTTCTGATGGTAAAGGAATTCGAATACACTTCTCGAAGCATAGAATTTCTACATGTTGCTTGGCTAGCCAATTCATGCCGATAATAACATCAAAGCTTCCCAGTTGAATGGGAATAAGGTCGATGGAGAACTTGTGTTCGTTAAGGCTCAAAGTACAATCACGTATTACGACGTCAACGATGATCGATTTACCATCGACGAATTCGACCGTGAAGGATCTTTCCAGGTTAACACGCAGCTTAGAAAGTATAGGCTCGAATTCCAAAGACACGAAACTCCTATCCGCACCCGAATCAAACAATACAGATGCATAATGACTATTTACAAGATACATACATGTTTGTTAATAACCTATTATTGGTATGATGAACACAGATAGGAATTTTTTACAAGACAAGAAACGATTTAAAAGAAATTCAACAACATACCATTCACCACGACATTGTTGGCTTGTGCTTGATTGGCATTAATGTTGAAAGCCCTTCCACGAGCCAGTGGCACAGTTCTCGCATTACGAGGACATTGCGGACAAATATGCCCAGGCTCACCACAGTTATAACAGGTTCGGTTGGTAAGCATCGCAGTGTTGTTTGGCACGCGAAGGCAAGTAGCCACCAAATGCCCATACTTCCCACACAGCAAGCAGACTCGGCATGGAATGTTGCTCTCGTGGTGGTACTTGCATGTGTTACACATTGGATATGGCCCAACATAAGCTCTAGCCACGGGAGCTTGATTTGCAACCACCACTTGTCTTTGAGGAGCATTTGGTGCTGTCACAGCGTAGTTACGTGTCGGGGTGAACTTACACTTCTTGTTTTGAGAGGATGACTTGGCCTTTACCTCCCTTGTTGCTTCGGGTGTCACCTTTGCAGCAGACTTGGCACCTTTCACCGACATAGTGCCAGCCCTAATATGATTCTCAGTGAGCTATGCGGTGATAGTAATTGCCTCTTCCAAAGTTATGAGCCTACTACCCACCACAACATCTTGGATTTGAGGTGGTACCCCCTTGATAAACTTCTCAATGTTGCGGGGCATAATGTCCACCATGTGTGGCAGAAGCATACTCAACTCGTGATGCTGGGTAGAATAGGCCAAATGATTTCCACCATCTTGCTTGAGATTCCAAAATTCTTCCTCTAATTTTTGTAACTCGTTCCTCGGGCAAAAACTTTTGGATCATTACATCATTAAATTCTTCCCAAGGCAATGCCAAGGCAGTTTCAGCCCCTTGGTTTCTCTTTTCACTATTCCACCATGTAGTGCCCGTTGTTGAAGCACTTGCAGCATAGCGAACCTTGAACTCATCGTGGCACTCGCTAACGATGAATGTGTTCTCCATACTTTCAAACCACTCGAGAAGTCCAATGGCTCCTTCTTTTCCACTAAAACTAGTGGGTTTGCATGAGTTAAAGAGTTTGAAAGTGCAGGTGCGATTGTTCCCATGTTGGTTGTTGCTATTCTCTCCATGAGCGTTGTTGTCACCCCCACTATTGTTCCCATTAGTATTGTTATTGATGTTAGCCATTAGAGTGCTATTAAGTTCAGCAACCATGGATGGGAGCACAGTAGCCATTTGTCGGACGATCATTGCTGCAAGCTTGCGGTCGAAACTTCCACATCAAGGTGAATTGACCCATTTGCCATAGAAACTTGTGTATATCGACCATAGTTTATCACACATCCCAGAAATCCCCAGGTAAGCATAACTAGTCCCTTAGGATTTATGTGAAATGCTTACCTTAGCCCGAAGGTCTTTTGCCAGGAAATCCAGAATATAGGTGTCTATGTGTCACACAATATTCCTTAGGTTAATGAAATCAAAACCTTGATGAGATTTGTATAGATTAGACATAAAGTCTAAAGATCCATGTCATAAACAATAAGTATGCGATTCCACGTGTCGTCGAGAATAAGATTAAGAGACTTCATGTTCGGGGAGAATCGAAGAGTCAAAGATAAGTTTAGGGGAGACATGTAATAATGTTCAAGCATTTACAAGGCAATCCTATACTAAGGCATCAAGTTGCACGTAAGAGGGCATAGCATTATGTAGCATGTAAACCATACATATATTTACAAGAATATAAATATTATTCTATAATGTTCATGCATAAACTATAGTCTAGTTCACCATTTCTAATAACCTAAATCCCTATAGTTATGGGCTCTGATACCAATCTGTCACACCCCAACTTTGACGGCAGAAACGTTGAGATGTGAGGGTTAAGATCGTTCACAGCCACATAACACTATTAATAAACCCATATTAATAATTATAAGTTCCAAGTGTAACATTACAAGCATAAGTTTCAAACAAGGAAAACAACATGCAAAAATAGTAAATAAACCAAGTCATTTCATTAATTTAGCTAGGTCTAATCCTAGATGTGAAAAAACTTCAAGATGACAGTCAAACTTGTGTATTTCCTAAAACATGTTAAAAATAAAAGGTCAACATAATGTTGGTGAGATTTCTGTAGTTTTTAATACGTAAGTATATGAAAGATGGCAATTCATGTTATAAGTTAGTGAGAAAAGTAACTAGGGATGTAAGATAGATGCACAATCAAACCTTGACAGTTTACAAGTTTACAAGTTTCCATGTGTACAAGTTTATACGATTAGCTAAGTATACTTGGATTAACCAAGCAGGCTTGTCAAGCCCATAGATCTATGACGTCGCTAGGCTAGTAATAGTTAATGATTGTACATATAATCGTCAATACATGGTAATTACAAAGATCAACTAACCACAACATATAAATGAATTGCCAAGAGTTTACAAGAATCAAACGAATTTACAAGTGTAATGATTATAAGGTAACATTGTAGGACTGGTGAAAGGGGTTCACTTACAACACAACAACACAAAGAGGAGATTAACTAAACTCAAACAAATAGTGAACTGGATTAACCACAATAAGACACTAAGAACACAAGTAATGTAAGAGACAGAACACAAATATATGGTTTTCAAGAATGTAGTATATTTCTTTATCTATGTTCTATTATAAGTGTTACAAAGCATATCCATAAAGTTACAAGAACATGAGATACTTATACTACATCCTACAGCCGGCCATACAATGAAAGCCAGTTGGATACAATTGACTAGACTCAAAACAAATCAATTGTAGAGTCAAAAAGGCAGATTGCCTTTTTTACTTTGTGACTATGACATGCCATAGCTCACATCCTTATCTATTACAAAAAGGATAAAGTAAATAAAGTAGAAAGTTACAGACTCAAGACCTCAATGTACAGTTACCAAAAACATGGACCTTTTCACCAACTCATGCAAGTTGGTGACTTTACAGAGATGTAGCGGAAAGATATCTAGCTTTATGGAATAGTACATCAGATAAAGCATGTTACTAAAATTCTTTGGAAGAAATCTGTCTTCAAGAGTTGAGGCTTCGGAAGACTTTTTCTCTGAAGCTTCAGAAGACTTCATCTTTGGCTTCGGAAGATATTGGTCTTGGCTTCAGAAGATTTCACACTTAGAATATTTTAGTTGCATGTGTGAAACTTCCGAAGCATTCTTCTTCAGTACTTGTGCAGCATGAATGTAGAAAGTCTTTGGTTGCTTCAGCCTCTATGCATATTCTCTACAAACTCCCCCTAGGCTGATGCTACCAAAACTTTTGAAGACTTCAGATATCAACAGTCCTTATCAGTATGATAACCAACCCTTTCTCCATGAGATGATCAGGATCCTTCAGGCTGTCAAAATGTCTTCTCATGTCAAAGAGATCATGCAGAGGCAACTAAAACATGTCTTTCCAAGTATAGACATTCTCAATGCCATGATCTCTGATGACATGCCACCTTTCTGGATTTGTAGTATATGTCCAGGATAGGATGGGTCTTTCTGATGCAAGATGAGCTATTTGAATGGGAGATGATGGAGCATCCTCTGGCTGCACATCCTTAGGATTAATAGACTCATCCTGAGGTTTAGAAAAGGATGTAGTCTTCTTCTCTTTCTTTGGCTTTAGTTTAGAAGTCATCCTTTTCTTTCTTTTTACAAATTTTAACTGAGAGGACTGGCCTGCAGTACCTAATTGATCTTCATTGTCTTTCTCAGTTGGGTCTTTAACTCTCACAGGTTCAGATTGAGAGCGAGTCTGACTTTGCTATGGATCAGAAGATGAAGCTTGCTAAGATTCAGCAGGAGGTCCAGGTTGTGATGTGTCTGGTTGTTCAACCTTAACCTCCACTTCAGGTGGGGCTTGACTTGGAGGGGAATGTAAGTCAACCAGCTCTCCACTCTTGATCTTCTGCTTGATCACCTTGATATGCTCATCCATTGTGGATAGAGACATGCGGTCAAGTCTCCTTCCGGAGAATCCATACAGCTTCAAGAAGCTCATCATCCTCTGCCTGTCAGCAGATTTCTTCATGCTTTTACGGATGATGGCTCTTAACTTAGCAGCTTCTTCCCTCAGCTTTCTTTTAGTTGTCTTTCTTTCTTTGACTATCTCAAGTTCAAGTTGTTTGAGATACTCAAACTTAACATAGTCATAAGACAGGGGAAGAAGTGCTTCTGGCTGGTAGAGGCCTGTGGCACTCAGGTAGTTGATCATCTTGATCCTTTCTTCTTCTTTATCTACCTGAGGTTCTTGTTGAACCACATCCTCTTGTGCAGGACTTTCTTGAACTAGGGAGAGGGTAGGCACATGTTTATACAATCTTTTCTTTCTTCTCTCTTCTTTGATTTGTACTAATAGCTCTGCATCTTCAGCCTCCTTCTTCTCCCTTGACCTTTCCAGGTCAACTAGTTCATTTAGCTCTTCTAAGGGGAGAGAGATGACATTGTTTATGTCATAGTTCCTTGTCTGTAGATAGTTTATCCTGACTGCTCTTAACTCATAATTCTGAGTATCTGGTCTGGGGGCAGCCCTGATAGCAGACTCCATGAGTTTTGCAGACTCAGAAGAGAAACTTTCTCCCCTTAACTTCCTTTTCCTCTCTCTCTCCTCCTCCTCAATCTCCTCATATGTCATCTTTCTTTTCCCTTTGTCACTCACACACCTTTGTGACTCAGGGTGGAGAGAGCTTTGGCCTTCATTGCTTGATGCAACTTTTGAGCTCTGGCCAGAGAGAGGTTGAGAAGCACCTTCACCAGCAGGTGTCTCAAAAAGGGAATTGATCTCTGCAGCAGTTTTTGGTGATAAGACTAGGCTCTCAGGTTTTGTCACTGGGCCTTCAGTCAAGGTTTCCCTATGAAGCTAATCTTAGGGTCTGCCTCAACATCCAGTTGACCGATGACGTTGCCTGATTCCCACAGTCTTCTTCTTAGGCTGAACTCTACAGTGATCCTATCTTGGATTCTTTGTGCCAACTTGTCAGCTTGTCTTAATTGGCTTGGATTGACAAGTGGCATGTTGAGTAAATCCAGACTATCATAATAGTTCAGGTTCTAAAAATTGAAGATCTTTTGATGTCCCTAAACTTTTATGATGATTAGGGCTCTCCTGTGTTGTCATACCTCCACTCAATGATGTGATTGGAAGATGGTGGAGATGACATAGCCCTTGGTATCCCATCCTCAAACAAGCTCTATATGAAGGAGTTTGTGTAGTCCACATCAATGTGGACTTGAGGAGGTTGCTGACAATGCATAGTTGCAAGTAAGGATGGTGAGTCCTCAATGTCCATTCTCTCTAAAGAACTCCTAGGTTCTGTAGCTGTAATGACTTTCTCCTCCTTTTTGGTAGCATCACCTACTTGCATCGGTGTGCCAGGAATTAGGTCAATCACATCCACAGGTTCTTGTGTTCCTTGTTGAGCTCTTCTTAAAGGTCTCCTTGCTAGTTTTTCCTTAAGATGTGAAATTGAAGTTGCTGATCATTGACCATGTTGTGCAAGGTAGTCATTTGAGATTCAAGGTGACTAACCTTGTAGACTAAATAGGTGCGTGTTTAGGACAATTTATGCACCTTTAGTCTTAAATTTCCCTCATCTTCATCAGAATAATCATTGGGGGATGAGATGATTGGACCAAAATCCTCTCTCTCACCACCAGCTTCAGGTTCTTGGTTGCTGAATTTCCTCTGCTCACTGACAGTCTCAGTTGAGATGACAGTGGGCTGAGTTGCCATGGTTGAGGTCTTAATGATGTAATCACTTTCAAAAGTTAGAGTCTCTTCCATATGGACATCCTGGACAGGTTTAAAAGTTTCCACCTCAGCAATAGGTGACTGATGGGGGCTAGAAGTAGGAGCCTTAGAAGCACTCATCTCACTTTGAGTAGGGGAAAAGAAGAGAGAATAATGGTACTCACTGAAATCTAAATTCTCATCAGTGTAGAAATCAAGGTTGGGGATTGGTTGGTTGAGATTTAAAGGTTAGGGATGGTAACTGTCCCCTGAAGGTTGATCACTTGAGTGTTGAGACTCAGAGTGATGGCTTAAGGCAGTTTGGCTTATGAGCTCATCAGCCTGAGCATGAGGAACCTCAGCATTGATCCTTGAAGAGATGGGAGTGGTTTGCTTCTCAGGAGAAGTGGGATCTCTAGTTTCCACTTCCTCTTGTATGGGTGAGTGTATGGGGGCCTCCACAGACTGAATAGTTTGAGCAGGGGTTCGTTTTGGATTTTTTTTGGTAGGTGATGGTGATTTGTGGCTGTGTTGACGGTTGTGAAGAAGCAAGTATGTGTTCAACACTAGCTGGTGCTGCTAGGTTGTCACCTTGAGCAATGAGCTCTAACATTTTTGGGACCAGGGCTGTTTCTACCCTTGAGAAGCCAACAGTGGGCTTTCTCAATATTTTAAAGATTTCAGGCTTCATCTGTCCCAGTTTAAGAATATTACTTGTTCTCCTTAACTATGAGCCCAGTTCATAGTTACGAATGTATTGAACATATCTAGGAAACATGTAATATTCTAAGGAATCTAAGTTTGTAAGTAAATTAGTATAAACAAATTGAGAATACCTAAACTTGATCCCCTGAACCATTCCATGGATAATGAAGGAGAGATCCTAAGGAATCTGGTCCCATCCACCATGATTGTTTGATAAGCTGTGGATCACCAGATGGAGCAGGAATCTCCACTGGGATGAGACCTTCCCTTTCCTAAAGGTCTTTACAGAGAAATCTCCCTCATCCCCCATCTACACAAAAGAATGATTGACAGCTTCTTTGGGAAAGAACACCTCACCTTTTTCATCATCCAGCTGAAGATGCATGTTGATGATGCCCGGAGTGATGAAGACTGTTCTCCCCTGCACTGTGGCAGACAGTGCCTTCTCCTCATCCATTACGACCTCTTGGCAGGTCTTCTAAAATTCAAGTAGATGATCCTCATAAAGTGGAGGATCAATGGTTAGGGAGGTCAGATAGTTGGACAAAGCTAAGAATTGGCAAACCTCTGAGAATTAAGGATCTTTCTCAGAGCTTAACAGAGCAAACTAGTTATGTTGCCTGTGGAGCTGCATGGTAAAGTTCAGGTCATTTCTGTGAGTGGGGTTGGTCGTTTTGAGGTAGCTTAAGGATGAAGAAAGAAAGAAGAAAGAAATTTCAGAGAGAAATTTAGGGCTTTAGGTTTGGAGGAAGAAGCAGATGATAGAAAGAGGGGGGAAACCGTTGAGTTATATGTGAAAAGGATTTCAGATAAAGTTTAATGAAAGAGGATAAACTTTGAAATCCGGATGTCGGTCCCACCTCTAAAAAAGTAGTTTACTTTTGCTCAAAACGTAGTTTTCTTGGAAGTCAAAAAGCTTCCGAAGGCAAATTATATTCGGAAGTTTTAATGAAAAAGCTTCCAAAGGTAAAATGACTTCGTTAGAATTTCCTGAGAGTTTTGAAAATTTTGCTTCGGAAGAGAAATTAAGACTTGAATGCTTTGTGTACAAAAGAACAAAGCTTCCGAGAGTTAATTTTGCTTCAGAAGAAAAAGGTCCTTGAAAACATATAAGTGTCTTAGACATCCATTTAAGCTTTGGAAGAAGCATTAGAAATCTCTTTCGAACGTAAAAATTCTTAGACAGTTATTTGTTTTGAAGGCATGATTTTCTTCCAAAGTTAAAAACAAAACTTTCGATGGATCAAAATTTTCATAAATCTAAGAAAGTCTTCAAAAAGATTTTCATCCAAGAAAACACGAGCTTATGAAAGTGATGAACTAGACAACTTAGGACACACATGTTTTAAGAAATAATAAGAATTAGTTTTAAGAAAAACCTACTCAAAGTTGATCATCCCAATAGTTGATACAAGATACTTAAATCTCTGTTCATCAAAGGCCTTTGTGAACAGATCAACATATTGTTCATATGTGTGAACTTTGGATAGTTTAATTAATCTTTTTTCATAATTATCTCTTATTAGATGATACTGATATTGATGTGTTTGGTATTTGAGTGCTGCGTAGAATTCTCTGTGATTGAGTTAGCACTATTGTTGTCTATATGAATGGGAGTCTCCTTGAAGTTGAATCCATAGTCCAGCATCTGATTCTGAATCCAAAGCACTTGAGCACAGCAGCTTGCAGCAACAATGTATTCAGCTTCAACAGTTGATGTAGAGACACAGGATTGTTTCTTGCATTGCCATGAGGCAACCCTTCCACCAAGAAACTGACATCTCCTAGATGTAGACTTTGCAGTCATGTTGCAACCACCATAATCACTATCTGTATAAGCATACAGATTGAAGTCAGGATTCTTGGGATACCACAGACCAAGTGTTGAAGCACCTTTAAGGTATCTTAGAATCCTTTTGACAGTGATAAGATGAGACATCTTAGGGTTGGCTTGATATCTTGCACAGATGCAGGTGGCAAACATGATATCATGCCTGCTAGCAGTAAGATACATAAGAGACCCAATCATAGCCCTGTATAAGTGCTCATCTACACACTCCCCCTCAAGATCAGGTCCAAGGGAGTGATTTCTGGCTTGGGTGTCTTAGTAATCTTACAGTCAGTCATGTTGAACCTCTTGAGTATTATCTGAACATACTTTGACTGACTAATAAAGATGCCATCTTCAACTTGCTTCACTTGAATTCCCAGAAAGAAATTAAGTTCCCCCATGGCACTCATTTTAAATCTGTCTTTCATCAGCTTCTCAAAGTCTTTACAGAGCTTTGGATTAGTTGAACCAAAGATAATGTCATCCACATATACTTGGACTAGCAATATGTCATTTCCCTGTCCTTTGATGAAGAGAGTTACATCTATAGTACCTCTCATGTATCCATGTTTGCAAAGATACTCAGATAATGTCTCATACCACTTCCTGGGTGCCTGATGCAGCCCATAAAGAGCCTTGTCAAGCTTGCAGACATAATCAGGATGATCAGGATCTACAAAACCAGGTGGTTGTTTGACATACACCTCCTCATCAATCACTCCATAAAGAAAAGCACACTTCACATCAAGTTGAAAGACTTTGAAGTTCTTGGATGCAGCAAATGCCAGGAATATCCTAACAGCTTCTAGTCTTGCTACAGGAGCAAAGACATCAGTGTAGTCAATCCCTTCTTCTTGTGTGTACCCTTGAACAACTAGTCTAGCTTTGTTCTTGATGATAATGCCTCTATCATCCTTCTTGTTCCTAAACACCCATTTGATTCCAATGATAGTCTTCCCATGAGGAAGAGGACAAAGGTTCCAAACTTTCTACCTTTTGAATTGAAGCAGCTCCTGTTGCATAGCTTCAACCCAACTACCATCCTTCAGAGCCTTATCAACTTTCTTTGGCTCTATCTGGGATAGGAAACAAGAGTGAAGATAAACATTTGCTTCATGGGTTTGTCCTTTTGTTCTTACCCCTATGACAATATCTCCAATGATGTTTGTGGTGGGTGGGACTTATGGATCCTTACCTATGGGATCACAGCAAGTTGCTGAGAAAGATCTAAATTTGAAAAATTTAGATCCAGCATAGATGTTTCACCCACCACATCAGCACACTTATCAAAAAAGACTTGATCTAAGGAGTGTGTGACATCATTGATGTTATCATATATGGAGTGGTTATCAGCATCAAGAAAGTCTTGATCACTGTCACCGCTACCATCATTGTCTTCTGCAATTGAAGCATCTTTATCTGGTTGTGGAGCCTCTGAGCTGGAATTTGAAGGCATACTAGATGTATCAGCTAAGTTTGTCATTGTAGTGCTGATAGAAACCTCATTTGCAGAAGTAGTTCCAACTGGAGCTAAAGATGTCTTACTTGAAGTCTTCTTAGCTCAAATCTTGGATCAGGATCACCTGTGTTTAGATTTTCTGTAAATCCTAAAACAGTTTCACAATATTTGTTAAAACAATTGGTAACTAAATCAAGATCAAAGAGCCAATCAGTAGCAGAACCAACCACACAGGGTGTGTGTTCATTGAAAGTCACATTGGCTGACTCCTCAACAATTTCAGTTCTAAGATTGTATACTCTATAAGCCTTAGCTTGGGAAGAGTATCCAATGAAGTGTCCATCATCTGATTTCTCAGCAAATTTGGCAATTTGATCCTTGGTATTCAAGATGGTGCAAGGACATCCAAATGACCTGAGAAAACCAATGAAAGGTTTCCTCTTGTGCCAAAGTTCATAAGGAGTCTTGCCATGAGTCTTAACTGCTAAAACTATGTTCTGCACATAGCAGGCAGTGTTGACTACCTTTGCCTAGAAGGTGATGGGCAGCTTAGAGTCAAATAGCATGGTTCTTGCAGCATCAATCAGTGTCATGTTTCTCCTCTCAGCAACACCGTTCTGCTGAGGAGTCCTTGGAGCACTGTATTGTCTTGAAATACCTTTTTCATCATAGAATGCATCAATGATTTGGTTCTTAAATTTAGTTCCCTGATCACATCTTATGATTTTGACCTTGTGATCAGATTGATTCTCAATCTTCAAGATGATACTTTTCAGAATCTCAGGAGTCTTATCCTTAGATCTAAGGAAGAAGACCCAAGTGAATCTTGTAAAGTCATCTGTGATCACTAAACAGTATGAGGTCCTTCCTAGACTCATTACACTGGTGGGGCCAAAGAGATCCATATGTAACAAGTGTAGGGGTGTAGTGATGGAGTTCTTTTCCTTAGGCTTATGAGATACCTTATGTTGCTTCCCTTTCAGGCATGTAACACAGTGGTCATCACTTGTAAACTCTTTCTTTGGCATTCCAGTTACCAAATCATTCTTAATCAGTTTATTCATGTTTTTAAAGTTTACATTTTATGCCATAGGAAAGACTCATCACTATTGGCTTTAGACAGAAAGCATGAAACTTCTCTAGAGGGAGATGTTTCTTGCAAATCCATCTTGTACATGTTCCCTTTCCTGGGGGTTCTAAGCAGAATATGCTAATGAGGAATGACCACCCCGGGCTTGAGAACAATGCACTCATGCTCAGTAAAGAGCATGTTATGACTCTGATCACAAAATTAGGATACACTCTGAATATTGTACCCCAAGCTCCTTGACAAAGTTTACCTTTTCAATGTTGAGCTTACCATTTATGACCTTGCCCCTTCCTAAAATGTAACCACCTTCATCTCCTCCAAAGGCAACTGGCCCTCCATCAATCCTTTCAAGTTCTAGAGTAGTGACCTATTGCTTGTCACGTGCCTGGACCAGCCGCTATCAATGATCAAGACAATTTTGTTTGTCTTCAATTGTCCCTGCATAGAGAAAATGATTAGTTACATTTGGAACCCAAGCCTTACTTGTCTTGGGCTCATTAAGAGAAACAGAAGGTAATGCAACAGTAATAGATCCTATGGTTGTGCTAGGAGGATCTTGAGAAATTGTTGATGGAGAATTCCCAATCACTTGGTCCTTCTTAGACTTCCACACCACCTTTAGAGTCTTGGACTTGACCTTCAGTACTTTGGAAGCTTTTGATACTTGGAAGTTTTGATGACTAAGCCTTCGGAAGAACTTGCAGACACTGCTGCAGACTTTAGTGCTTCAGAAGTATTCCTTCCTTCCGAGACCAACTTTTCTTCCGAAGGCAATTTTCCACTTGCCTTCTTCTTAGATTTGGAGCTTCCGAAAGAAACAAATTTTCCTTCCGAAGCTTGAATCTTCTTGGAACTCTTGGAATCTTTGTCTTGGTCATATGAAGAGTACCTTTAGGATTGTATGGACAATCCTAGCAAGATGAGCAGTACTTTCACACATGACACACTCAATTTTCTTCTTCCTAAGAGCCTTCTGTTGGGAATAAGACTGACTTTGTTCACATCCCCTCTACACCTTCATCTTTGCAGTTGCTGAGATAGTCATTTTGGGCTGGGAACTGAACTTGGAGTTTGATGGTCCAGGCTGTGCAGCAGTGGTACACAGATCAGTCTTCTTCTTGGTACTGAGATGATTTAAACAAGAACTAGAACTCTTAGCAGAAGAGTTTAGGTTGATGTCTTCAGTCTTTACTACTTCAAATCCTGCAAAGATAAACACTTGTTTCTGCTTGGAATCAAAAGTAGCCTTGATCTCTTAAGCCTTCCTTGCTTTCCTCTTGCTCTTCCTGATCAAGTTCTTTCTCATTAAACTATCACTTCTTCATCCTCTTCACTCAAAGGAATTCTTCTTAGAGGAATTCTTCACTATCACTTCTTCATCCTCTTCACTCAAAGGATCTATGAGAGGAAGCTCATCTTCACAAGTTCCACACCTAGGTGATCTTACAGACAAGATCGTGTGTGGAGGAGCTATCTCATTTGATCCTAGTCCCTGCTTGTTCTGATAGCACACTTTGTTATGCAGGGATGAGGATATCATGTTCTAGAAGGTCTTCTTCAAGAACACATTTGTCTGCCCTGGCCTTGCTGATCACAAGCTCAGCCTGGCACTCAGTCAGCTTGGTTATGAGATCCTTGATCTGAGTCCTAAAATCTGTATGCTCATGTTTTAGAACTGAAATGATTTTCTCTAAATCCTCAATCATTAGATTATAATCATTTTCAGACTTTCTAAAATCAGCTTTTAAAATGTTTAAGGACTCAAGATCATATCACATTTCCAAGTTATAGGACCTGTATCTATTAAATTTAGCAATGCATTCAGGAGTACAGAGATGTTCCAATACCTTGGCTTCATCATGATCTGCCATCAGTGCTTGGTTGGAGAAGCATCTTCCACCTGAAAGCTCTGGTCAAAGCCTCCTTCTTCAATAGCAACTGCAACCTGCTGCTTTGGCTTGTCATTCTGGGGGGCTTTGTTAGTGTAGTTGGGTCTGGACTGTGTTTGGCCACCATTTGTTTTAGGTGCCTTACACTCTCTGGCAAAGTGGCCCATCAAGTTACAATTGTAACACTTGACCTTGCCTTCATCCAGGCCAAACTTTTCACTGGTTGCATTGCTTGGAAACTTCCTTCCAGTCTGCTTGTAGAACTTTTTGGCTCTGTGAGTGAGAAGAGCCATCTGCTGGACTATTTCCATGTACTCCAGATCATCTGGATGGATATAGTCCAGGCCTTCAAGGGTGAACAGGAAGCTACCATAACTTTCATCAGAAGACACAAATGCTTGAGAAGAACTTGTCTCTTGGAATGGGCTTCCTTGGGTGTAGTTCTCTCTAGGTGTATCTGGAAAGGTAATGAAAGGACCCTTAGGTGAGTTGTCAGGGTAGCATATGAGATGATGTTGGGGTTCTATGCTATCCCTTTCAACCACATGCAGGGCTGAACCCAATTGATTGTTGGAGTTGCCAGATGAACCTTGCATGTTCATCTCCATCTGGTAGCCACTGAGAATCCCATATAACTCTGTCAGAGTAAGAGTTTTTAGATTCTCAGTCCTTTAGATCACTACACAGTAGTGTGTCCACTACCTAGGAAGTGAGGACATGAACTTCCTTATAATGTCTTTGTTCTCAAGAGGAACTCCTCCATCCACAAGGGTATCCACAATCTCAACATACCTGAAGTATTGCTGAGTCATGGTTTCACTTGTTTTAAAGGTGAAGTTTTCAAACTGCTGCTTTAGGAGATCTTTCTTGTTCTCCTTGGCTTTAGAAGAACCCTCATACATCAGTTTCAATGCATCCCACAGTTGCTTAGCTGTTTTGCACTTCTTAAATCCTCTGTACACAGAGTTTGGAAGGGCAGTTTGGAAGGGCAGTTTGAAGGGCTGTCATGGCTTTTCTATCAATCTCTACTCTCTTCCTATCTTCATCAGAGTAGTTTGCCACATCCTTGGGGATCATACTAGCACTAGTAGCAAAAGGAGTGCAAGGTATGAAAGGTCCAATTTCAACAGACTCCCGTATCCTTGAGTCTAGAGACCTAATGAAACCTTCCATTCTTAAACACCAGGTATCAAAGTCATCAAGAGTGATCAGTGGGGACTTGTTCATGGTTCCAGTTTCCATATAAGTCTTAGAAATGGCTGCCATTTGAAAAGTTTAGTATTTGTGTGTGTGAGGGATCTTAAGATGGTGAGATCTTATATCAAGAGCCTGGAAAGCTCTGATACCAAATGCAAGACCGGTGAAGGGGGTTCACTTACAACACAACAACACAAAGAGGAGATTAACTAAACTCAAACAAACAGTGAACTGGATTAACCATGATAAGACACTAAGAACACAAGTAATGTAAGAGACAGAACACGAGTATATGGTTTTCAAGAATGCAGTATATTGCTTTATTTATGTTCTATTACAAGTATTACAAAGCATATCCATAAAGTTACAAGAACATGAGATACTTATACTACATCCCACAGCCGCCATACTGTGAAAGCCAGCTGGATACAATTGACTAGACTCAAAACAAAATCATCTGTAAAGTCAAAAAGGCAGATTGCATTTTTGACTTTGTGACTATGACATGCCATAGGTCACATCCTTATCTATTACAAAAAGGATAAAGTACATGAAGTAGAAAGTTACAGACTCAATACCTCAATGTACAGTTACCAAAAGCATGGACCTTTTCACCAACTCATGTAAGTTGGTGACTTTACAGAGATGTAGCATAAAGGTGTCCAGTTTATGGAATAATACATCAGATAAAGCATGTTACTAAAAGTCTACGGAAGAAATCTGTCTTTAAGAACTGAGGCTTCGGAAGACTTTGCAGCACTTAGTTTTTCTCTCAAACTCACCTTAACAACACTCGGATGAAGGTAAAGTCAATAAGGGTTTATCACAATATAGTAAGTAATACAGAACACAAAAAGTAATTTTCAAGGTACTTGCATATATTGCTTCTCAACTCAAATATTACAAGACTCTTACAAGCTTATCTTTTCGAGTTACAATGAGAAACTATATATAATGCTACCTACAGCTGGATATACTTTGATACCAGCTGGGATCCTTTAACTAAAGCCTGTACTACAAGACTATAGTTTAAGGTATCTCGGATGAAATTATATCTGAGATTTGGTAGTCAGGACATGTCCCTGACTTACCTTTAGTCACCAACTAAAGTTAGTAACATGTACTATCATAAAAAGGTAAACACTAGAATAAAGTATGGTCAACTGCATGGCTCTTTGAGAAAATGCCATGCAGTATCAGAGGTCTGCAGCGGAGTGTCAGAGACCATACTTATGTCCACTGGTTTTAGCAGTGTCTTCCGAAGGTTAAATGGCTTCAGAAGAACAAGTACTTCCGAAGCCACTTATACTTCGGAAGAGGCTACTTCTTTTAAGGCTTGGTAACTTCTTCTTTCCTTCATACTTTGGAAGTAGTCTTCTGATTGCTCTCCTAAGACTTAACCTTCGGAAGCATGCTCTTGACTTCGGAAGTAGTGTTCTGACTTCGGAAGTAGTGTTCTGTCTTCGGAAGCTGATCTTTCACTTTATCTTTGGAAGAACTCTACAACCTTCGGAAGTTCCATGCTAAGCCTCGAAAGCCTTTGCATGTAGCACCAAAATTATCTAAGTGATTTGGTTTTGGTTGCACCAGCCTTCTTCTTGATCTAACAAACTCCCCCTAGGCTGATGCTACCAAAACCTCACTTGTTTCTGCTTCTCAAAACTTTTAGCACCAAGGAGAGTAGATATTTATATGTTCCTTGTTCTTCCCTGATGTGGTGCTGAGAAGATTGTACAAATCCTTGGTAGACAGGAAGTCCAGTCTATCACCTTGGATGATATGTACCCTCTGTTGTTGCCCTATGAAAAGAGTTAGTTGATGGGAATTGTAATCATATTCCCATCTAACTATAGGTTCCAATTCAGGACCCTCTACCATCTGTAGAAAGGCTGTGCCTTTGGTAGGAGGTCTTTCCTTGTCTTCCTATCTTCTCAATCTCAACTTTTCTTCAATCTTAGCCTTTGCAGTTAGCTCAGCTAGATGAAGACTGCTGAGATGATTTCTGATGAGTGCAGCAGCTTCAGAGTTGGAGGGGTTGGAGAATGGCTTCTCTGCAAACTCAGCAATATCAAATCTGCTGGAGTGTATAGAGAGGTTGCATTAAGTATGTTGACTTCGCCATTCTCCCTTTCAACAACAAAGTTGTGAGAAGTTTCATCGAACCTCCACCGGATTATTCCTTTTCTAGGCACAAGAGACTGACTGGAAATCTTGTCCTCTTTCTTAGTATCCAGCAAAGTCACCAATTTCCTTCTAAGTTTCTTCTCTTCATCATTCAGTCAATCTGAGTTGAGACCTAGAAGTCTAGCTGCCTGGTCCAATGTTCCTATAGGTAAATCAAGGAATTGATCTCTTGTGAGAGAACAAGAAGATCAATCAACATAGGTGGTATTGATAGAATCTTCATCACATGAGACTTTGCTCAAAGTTGTGCAGTTGATGAGCTTAGTCTTGATTACCATGAACTCCTCAAGAGAGAGATGTTAAGAAGGCTGAGGGGATAGTTGTTGGGTAGGATGTGGTTCAGAGGTTCTGGGAAGTGTTTCTGGTTGAAGGATGGGAAGTTTAGGTGGTTGAGGTGATGAGACGGGTAAGGGTAAGGATGTGGGTTCAGGGGTGAAGGGCTTAGTCTTGATGGTGAAGGGTAAGGGTGGGGGATCAGGTTGTGGTTGAGTGGTTGCAGTGAAGGTCATCCCATTTACCCTTCTGTACATCTCTTTTCTCTTTCCCAAGCGGATGTCAGCCTTGATTTCGCTGACAATCTGTTGGAGTGTCCTCACTAACATGGGACCCACCTGCCTTCCAGAGAAGCAATGAGCCCGGAGATAGTCCTTCATCCAGGCCTTTTCACTGAGCTTTCTGGTTGCAGTGGTCTTTGCTTCTTCCTCCTTCTTCTTCCTCCTTCTTCTTCCTTTCCTTTAGCTTTTCTCTTGCAGCCTTTCTTCTCTCTTTCTCCATTTGATCCTTCTCTTTGTTGTAGAGCCAAAGGATTGTTTCATTATCGTGTTGAGAGAGTTCTTGAAGATTGAAGCCTTTGGAGATTAGCAACTCTATCTTATCTCTCCTCTGCTGCAAGTCAGCCTCCTTCTGTTCTTCTTCTTTCTCTTTCTCTAAGGCCAACGTAGCTGCTTCTTGTTGTTTCTCAAGTTGCAGTCCGGTTGCCTTTTCCAGTTCCACCAACTCCTCTAGTGGTAGTAGGAATGTTTCTTCATTGGCAGCTCCCAATTGGATGAGCTAATCAATTATCTCTTCTCTCCTTTTATTATTGATAGCAACCCGATTGGCTGCACCTGCTTTTGTACTAGCAGCTACCAACTTCTCAGTTGGAAATCTTCCTTTCTTCTTTAATTTCTCAATCTTCTCCTCTTCCTGAAGCTCTTCCGTAATCATCTTCCTTTTCCCTTTGTTATATTTAGAAGAGCCTGACTGTGGTGGTTCTTAGTGAGTGGATTCTGATTGTGAGAGAGGCAGGGAGGGTGTCTGGGATAGAGGTAGATTCAGAAAGTCCTCACTGTTCACCTCAGATGCCATTTCTAGGATAGCATCTATGATGATCAGTTCCTCATACATCTTGAACAGTCCTTCCGCAGCTTCCATTTCAGCTTTGGAAGACTCAGCTTGTTCTTCCGAGGCTTTAACTTCGGCTTTGGAAGTTTGAGGAAATGCAGAACTTATCCCGTCTGTTTCAGTTACTGGGCATCAGTCCCCATTTCCCCTTCGAAATGAATCTTAGGTTCCATGTGGACCTTAGGTTGACCAACTTCTTCCACAGTGGTAGAAGGTGCAGTTAGCCTATGTAGCTCTTCAGCTCTGAAGTAAATCGTTGCAGCATCTGGGCTTGGCTGGTCAGTAGAGGATCTCAACAGAAACTTGGTGAAGAGTCTATAGAGATCTCTGAGCATCTTGGGGTCGATTTGAAATACAACTTGAGATGGCTCAGACAAAGTGATAAATAGGAGTAGAAGATGTTGAGGTTGAAGTATGAGTCTGTGGGTCCTCAAGTGTTTGTCTCTGAACATTCCCCCTCTTTGTGGTAGCATTATCTTGAGAGGTAGATGAGCTAGAGGAAGAAGTCAATGAGACCTGAACAGGTACATGCCTAACAGATCTCTCGGTCTGTTTCTCAGCTAGTTGAGCCTTGAGATTGTCAATCTCAAGTTGCTGAGTGGCAGACCTTTCTTCTAAAGTTATAACCAAGGATTCAAGGTTTGAGACTTTAGACAGAAGGTCCTTTATGAGGAGTTGCATGCTTCCCTCATCTTCTTTTGAAGAATCATGGGGAGATGAGGTAACATACCTAGTATGTTCAGCCTCACTACCAGATGTGGTTTCTTGGCGCCCTGGTTTCCCTTGCTGAATGATGTCTCTTTCAAGTCATCAAATGGCATGGTTGCCACAGATTCAGTCTCAGATATGTTACCACTGTCCATAGTGTCCGATGAGGCACCTTCTGTAGTGGCAGTTGAATCTGTATGAGTCCCCTCCACATCAGTGGGACTCACCCTAGTTGTGGGCTGCTAATGGGGGCTAGATAAGGGATCTCTCTTGGCTTTGTTAATCTTGGAGAGGGTGTTGTAGATCAATTTCATTGCCATGGAGAGATGTTATCTCTTTATCAGTTTTAAAAAGAAGGTCAGATAGGGATGGTAAGCCTACTGACCCGGACCTTGGTCAATGTCTACAGGCATTAAGCCTTTGGTGGGGTTGTCCCTTGTTGGCTGCTCAGAAGAGTGTAGATACTTATCCTGAGGGCTGTTGGTTTGGGTGTCGGGCTCATGGGTTTAAGACTAAGGAGACTCAAAACCCAAATTGAGGTCGAATGAGAAGGATGGTGAGACCACAGACTGAGTGGGAGCCCATGTTTCCACTCTAGTCTTTTTGGATTGAACAGGAGGTGCTTGCTTAATCAGAGTAGATTGAACAAGGGTTCGTTTAGGGTGTCTCTGGTATGTGATGGTGATGGGTAGAGAAGGCAATGTTGGCATTGTGGAGGTGGTTGCTAGTGTGGGTTCATCACCTATGGGGTGAATAGGGATGTCACCAGGAGCTATGCGCTCAATCATACCTGGAAGTAGAGAAGTGTACCTTCCAGTGAAGTTGGTGGACACCTTCTTCAAAGTCTTGAAGATGGTAGGCCTCATATGAGGGATAGTCAGAGCAGCTACACAAACAAGCATACTCTGTTCTAACTCACAGTTGATTATGTGTTGAATGAATCGGGGATACATGAAGAATGTCTCCCGTTGAAGATTCCCAATGAGATTGGTGAACACAAATCTTGAGTAATTGAAGCGGAGGCCTCTCACCAGTCCATGAACTAAGCATCCTAGTTCATAAGGGATTTGATCCCATCCCCCAGATTTGTTGGACAGACAGTGGAGAACAACATGCAGGAGGAACTTCAAGTTGTAGGAGAAGTTGTACTTATAGACTGTCGACCTGCTCACATCTCCACCATATCCCATGAGGATATAAGTGTTGTCTAAATCTTCTTTGGGGAATTCAGTAGGAGCTCCTTCATCATGAAGCTCGAGATGCTCCCTGATAAGTTGTTCAGTAATGACCAACTCTTGTCCACAAATGCTGGACCTTAGTACATGAATCCCGTTTAGGGCTTCGACTTGACCATTACCCAAAATTCGGCCATTGATTGGAGTACAATGGGGTTAACGGTAAGGGCTATGTAGTAAGATGATTGGGTGAGAAAAGAAATCATTTCAGAGAAGTCATTATCTCTTGAAGAATCAAGAAGTGCGACTTGGTTGTGCTGAGGGTTGAGTGCCATTGGAGAAAGGTGAATGAGGATGAATTTGAGCTTGGGTAAAGTTGGAGTGGAGAAAATTTCTAGGGCAGTAAAAATATCAAGTAAGAAGATGAAATTGAGTAGTCGAGATTATTTAAAAGAGGGTGGGAAGGCGGTAATGGGGGTTAGGATAAGGTGATGTGATGTTTTAGTGGTAGAAATCACAGTGGCGATAAGGTTAAAATCAGTTAAATAATCCGACATCATTAACAAAATCTTTGCTTTTTACAGTGTGGGGCCCAAGAGATTTCCGTTACACAGTAAAATCTCTCTTCCGAGTATAGAACATTTCTGAAGGTAATTTGTCTTCCGAAGGCAATTCTTACTTCCGAAGCAAAGACTTTGCTTCCGAAGGTCAGGATTGCTTTCTGAATAGAGAGTGTGTATAAGCCTCGGAAGTAGATCTGATATGAGATCATCGCTTCTTCCGAGACCAAAAAATCTTCCAAGAAGAAAATTATCCTTTGAGAAATTTTGCTTCGGAAGATATGAAAATAGCTTCTGAGGGTTAATTTCTCTTCGGAAGAAATTTATACTTAGAAATTTTCAGAGAGACCAGGGCTTAAATTGTATTGACATAGAACATTACATATTAAAAGGTTTTCAAAAGAGGTAATCTAATCGATGTTTATCATCCCAATAACTGTTATGAGATACTTAAATCTTTGTTCATCAAAAGCTTTGGTGAACAAATCAGCATATTATTCATTTGAGTCAACTTTGATTAGTTTAATCAGATTTTTCTTATGAATATCTCTAATGAAATGGTACCTGATATCAATATGCTTTGTCTTGGAATGCTTCACCGGATTTTCAGTAATGGAGATAGCACTGTTGTTGTCAATATGGATAGGAGTACTCATAAAGTTGAATCCATAGTCTAACATCTTATTCTAAATCCATAGCAGTTGAGCACAGCAGCTAGCAGCAGTAATGTATTCAGCTTCAGCAGTTGATGTAGAGACACAGTATTGCTTTTTGCATTGCCATAAGATGATCCTTCCACCAAGAAATTGACATCCTCCTGATGTGGATTTCTTGTCAATGTTGCAACCGCCATAGTCACTGTCAGAGTATCCATAGAGATTGAAATCCTTGTTTCTGGGATACCAGAGACCTAGTTTGGGTGCTCCTTTGAGATATCTGAGGATTCTCTTAACAGCAGCTAGATGAGACACATTTGGAGTAGCCTGATATCTTGCACAGATGCAGGTAGCGAATATGATATCAGGTCTACTGGCTGTGAGATACATCAGAGAATCAATAATTACCCCCTTAAGGTCAGGACAAAGATTGTGGTTTCTGGGTATGGATGTTTGGCAGGCTTACAATCTTTCATCTCAAATATTTCTAAGATGTTAGAAACATACATAGATCGATTAATGAAAAACCTATCTTTCATTTGCTTCACCTGAATTCCAAGGAAAAAGTCCATTTTTCCCATAAAACTCATCTCAAACTGTAACATCTTGAATTTTTGGTAAATTAAAAGTTAACGTCGTTAATTCTTGTAGGGACTATTGATGGCATTTATTAAACTTTTGGGCTACTTATGTTTATTGTTTTTAATTTGTCTTTATTTTTCTTGATTTGAAAGTTGTTGATGTTAATAAAAAAGTATCTATAATAATAATAATAGAAATATAATAATAATAATTTATGAAAGTTATTAAACTTAAAATAAAGAAAAATATTTAAAACTTAAAGTGAATTAAGTTTAGGGGTTGTTTTGTCAATTTATAAACTTGAAAAGAAAGTTTAATGGATAAAATAATAACAATTCAAAGTTCGAGGGGCCAAAGTGTAAAATTTTAATTTACAAACCAACCCTTCCGCCTATCTTTAACCCCGTTTTTCCGGCCAACCTCCGGCGGCTCTCCGACCACCCAAAACCATCAAAACCCGGCGCTTACCGGATCCAAAATCATCCCCAAACCGTTCTAACACATGTTTCGAACGGTATACATCAATAATTACATTTAAATGCCGGTTACTAAGCTCAATCGATTACATAACCGATACCTTTAATATTCGGGCCGTTCAATCATTTAAACTCAATAATAACCAAAGTAAATGGATCCTAATCGAACGTTAAACTAATCCTAAACTTATGCGAACTCAATTCCACCTGAAGCATACTAGAACCTTTCATTCGATTCACTTGTCATCACGAACCTGCAACTCAATCAAAACCAATTGTCCAAGCATCATAAACAGAAATTGACAGAGGGCTTTCTATATCTAATACAATTAGAAGCCTCATGTGCAATTAATTTGTTTATAATCATCATTGAGCATCAATCAAACAATACTTAGGTCGCGACCTGTTCAGCATCGGTTCTTGTGGTCTACACTTCAATACCGGGTAATTAAAAGCACCTACATACTCGACTTTACATGGGGAGTGAAAGCCCCATGATCATTGGCTTTAACAACAATGAATTGACCTTCAATTTGATCCAAGAACATTCTAGGGTTCCTAGAATTGGAGGTTTTTCTGGGTGTTGTGTTTTTAAGTTTTGAAACGGAAGTTAGCACGGCAACTGCCCCTGGTTCACTGGTTAAGGCTTCTCCCCACATCCATGAGGTCCCGGGTTCGAACCGGGCAGCCTCATCTTTTTTTAAAAGGCTTTTTGGCCTTAAAATAGTTATGGAAAATTTATAATACTTATAAAAATAACTTTTACAAACTTCAAATATTTTAAAATCATCTAGCTAATTTTCTTGAAATTTATTTTAATATTTTAATATAATTATTAATTATTTTAAACAAATGATATAACTAGTTCAATTTCTGGTAAAATAGATTTTAAATATTGTTTAACTTATTAAATCATTATTTGTTCAAGTAATATATTTAGATTATTTCTCATAAGTTAAACTTAAAATATTGTTTAATTACTAAATAGTTATTTGCTCAAATAATATATTTAAATTATTTTTCTTATAAAATAGACATTGAATATCGTTATAACTCACTAAATCATTATTTGTTCAAATAACATGTATAAATTATTGTTTAAAACGTGCTTATTTTATTTAGCAATGAGACTTTATTTATATATAAATATTACAAACTTTATCATAAATGTTACTCTTATTTCATATCTTTATATAAAATATAAATATATTGTTCCCAAGAAAATATAATTGATATCCATTTGTTAAATATAATTGACAAAGCCCCAAACATCAAATTGAACTTTAGTTCACGTAAATTCGCTAAACTTATTACAATTAAACTTTAACGTTGTAAATATATATATAATTTTAGGTGCCTTGTGAATAACTACATTGGATCACTGCTTATTACATTTCTTATTTAATCGTCATTCTATACCTATTTGATCATGTGAGTATTCTATACCCCTTTTTCCTATTTTCACACTTTGGGGTGAAACATGTTAACTTATACTATTGCACTTGTAAACTTATTTGAGACTTGTAAACCTATGGCAATTCATCTTGTAAAGTTGTGGTTAGTTGAACTTTCGTTGTTACCATGTTATGACGTTATATGTACAATCATTAACTATTGCTAGCCCAACGAAGTCATAGATCTATGGGCAAGACAAGCCTGCTTTGGTTGATCCAAGTACACTTAGCTGATCGTATAATCTTGTAAACGTTTGAGACTTGTAAAACTTTGTCGAGGTTTGATTGTTGCATTGTTCATAACATCCCTAATCACTTTATTCACTAACTTATGACTTGAATTGCCATATTTTATATAATCTATGTATTTAAAACTATGGAATACTCACCAACATTGTTGTTGACCCTTTTATTTTTAACATGTTTCTGGAAACGCCCAAGTTTGATATCTACTCTTTGAAGCTTGCACATCTAGGAATGGACCTAGATAAATGAATGAAATAAGAATGACTTGTTATCTTTTACGTTATGGTTTTGTTTCTTTGGGACTTAAGCTTGTAATGATACAATTAAACTTTATGATTAAATTATATTTGGGTTAATAATGGCGTTATGTGGCTGTGAACGATCTTAACTCTCACTCCTCGACGTTTCCGCCGTCAAGGTTGGGGTGTGACACAAAATTTTTCTTCATAATGCTTTCAAAGTCCTTACACATTTGGTCATTTGAAGAACCAAATATGATGTCATCAACATAGACTTGAACAAGCAAAATGTCCTTTCCAGACTTTCTGATGAAGAGAGTCTTGTCAATGGTACCTCTAGTGTAGCCATTCTTCAGAAGAAACTGAGCCAAAGTCTCATACCACAGCCTAGGCGCTTGGTGCAGCCCATATAGAGCTTTATCCAATTTGCACACATAGTTGGGGTACTGTGGGTCTTCAAATCCTGGAGGTTGGCACACATAGACTTCCCTATTTATATCCCTATATAAAAAGGCACACTTGACATCAAGCTAGTAAACAGTGAAGTCCTTGGATGCAGCATAAACAAGGAAGATCCTAACTGCCTCAAGTCTTGCAATAGGTGCAAAGACATCAGAATAATGATTCCTTCCTCTTGGGTGTATCCTTGAACTACAAGTATTGCTTTGTTTTTGATGATCAAGCCTCTATCATCTCTCTTGTTTCTGAAAACCCATTTAGTGCCTATAGGTACTTGACCAGATGTTAGCGGACATAGGTTCCATACCTTCTATCTCTTGAATTGAAGCAGCTCCTCTTGCATCGATTCAAGCCAGCTACTATCCTTCAAGGCATCTTCCACCTTCTTGGGTTCCATCTGGGATAAAAAGCATGATTACAAGCAGACATTCCCATGATGAGTCTGCCCTCTTGTTCTCACACCTTCAGAGACATCCCTTATGATGTTCTCAGTTGGATGAGTGTTATGAATCCTAAGATGAGGAATCACTTCCAGCTGCAGAGATAGATCCAGATTAGACATGTTCTGCTCAGGAGCTGGTACATTTTGTCCAGCTGTTGTTTCAAAGTCATTCAATGAGGACTGATTGAATGAATGAAAAACATCATCAATGGTTGGCTGTGAGTTAGTATTAATAGTTGCATGTTCCTTCAAAATACTACTTTCTTCTGCCTGGTGTTGTGGTGGATCACCTGATGAGTTTTGAGGCTCAGCAAGTGATTCACTTGTTGAAGCTTCACTATTCCTTGATATGGTTAAGCTGTCAGATCTGTGAATGGTGGAAACTTCATTTATTGCAGCTCTCGGAGAATTTGGAAGAGGTCTGGTTAGCTCAAACAGTTGATCATCAACAGCAGTATCAACATTATTTTGAGCACCTGTTCCAGCTGAAACATTCTCACAAGATGGTTTAGAATAGTTTGGAAAAAATTCTAAATAAAGATATGATCAGGGTCATTCCTCCTAACACAAGGAGTGTGCTCATTAACAACTATATTGGATGACTCCTCAAATTGTTGATTCTTAATGTTGTATACTTTATAAACTTCGAAGCTAGAAAAGTATCCAACAAAGATAGCATCATCCGACTTTTCAACAACTTTTGCTAAATTGTCTTTTGTGTTAAGTATGGTACACCTGCTGCCAAAGGACCTTAGAAAGCCAATGAACGGTGGCCTCTTGTTCCATAGCTCATAAGGGTTTTTTCCATGTGGCTTAACTACAAGAACTCTATTCTGCACATAGCATGCAGTGCTAACTGCCTCTGCCCAGAATGTAAGAGGTAGTTTTGAATCAGCTAACATAGTTCAAGCAGCCTCAATAAGTGTCATGTTTCTCCTCTTAGCAACACGTTTTGTTGAGGAGTTCTGGAGCACTGTATTGTCTGGCAATCCCTTTTGAGTTACAGGATGAGTCAAGAACAAGTTCTTAATCTCCCTTGATTACTTCTAATAATTTTAACCTTGTGATCAATTTGATTTTCTATTTTAAGAATAAAAGATTTTAATGTTTCAGCAGTTTCATCTTTAGTTCTTAAAAAGAATACCCATGTGAATCTTGTAAAATCATCAACTATCACAAGGCAGTATGATTTCCTTCCAATGCTCATTATACTTGTGAGACCAAAAAGATCCATGTGCAATA
Source organism: Flaveria trinervia (assembly GCA_025506515.1). NCBI lineage: Eukaryota > Viridiplantae > Streptophyta > Magnoliopsida > Asterales > Asteraceae > Flaveria > Flaveria trinervia. Next base: position 91,156,710 of record CM046447.1, read on the forward strand.
AGTGTAATGGAGTAGTGATAGAGTTAACACATTTGGATTTATGAGAGGTCTTGTGTTGCTTCCCTTTCAGGCATGCAACATAGTTATCTTTGTAAACTCCTTTTTAGGCAACCATGTACCAAGTTATATTTAGCCAATTTATTCATTGTCTTAAAATTTACATGACACATACGTTTATGCCACAGTGTTGACTCATCACTATCAGCTTTGGAAAGAAAGCATGATACTTCACCCATTAGGGAAGTATTGTTCATATCCAGCTTGTACATATCCAGCTTGTACATATCCCCTTTCCTGGGAGATCTAAGAAGCACCAATTCTGGAGAAATGGTCATCCCTGGTTTGAGGATAATGCACTCATGTTCTGTGAAAAGCATCTGGTGCTTTTGATCACAGAATTAAGAAACACTTAACAGATTGTGTTCAAGCTACTTGACAAAGTTAACTTTGTCAACTTTTAACTTACCATTGGATATACTCCCTCTGCCAGAAATATATCCTCCGGCCTCACCTCCAATTGGATAGGACCTCCATCATAGTGTTGAAACTATAGAAGGAGAGATATGTTCCCTGTCATGTGCTTGGAGCATCCACTGTCCACAATCCAGACATTGTTGTTCTTATCTATGGATGTCCCTACACATAAGATGAGATTGTTAGTTTTGATTGGAAACCCAAGCCTTGTTGGTCTTGGGTTCTTCTAAGGATAATGACATAATTGAACCAAAAGATATGCATGGGGGTTCAATAATGTCTTTGAAGAAGAGGTTTGGGCTGTAGCATCTTCCTTGATCTTCCAGTCCATCCTTTGGTCAATCTTGGAGGATGAGCCTATAGAGGCTTTTGTAGCATGGCCTTTTTCCGAAGCTTCTTTCTTTTCGGAAGAAGTCTTCACCACCTTTTTTTCCAAAGCAGTCTTCTTCTGGGACGGTTTCAAGGGAATCTTCTTGTTCTTCCAAACTTTAGTAGCATTTGCTTCCGAGGCCATTTTCCCTTCGGAAGAAACAGTTTCTTCCGAAAGCAACCTTGCTTCGGAAACCAGCTTTCCCTTCTTCATCACTTGAACCGTTTGAAAAGGTCCGAATGTGAAACCTTCCCTGACTTCTTTCCTAGCATTATTTGCATAATGTGTGCTTGCAAGATTGTAGTAACAATCTTTTGCCATATGGTTGTGTAGACCACACATTATGCATGCAATGTTAGTCTTTTGGGACTGTGAAGGTTGTTGTTTCTTGGGCTTCTTCTCTTCATCAGCAACCTTTCCCTTTAACTTCTAATCCTTTGGCAGGACAGGAAAGCTGGTATTACACTCCTTTCCTGAATCAAAAGTACCTAACACTTGGAATCCAGTTGAGATAAAGACACCTTTCTGTTTTGGGTCAATCTTCAGCTTAGACTCAGCCACTTTCTTAGTAGTCTTTCTAGCAGCTTTAGCTCTGTTTCTTCTGGCCTTAGTGGTTAGGATTTGATCTTCATATGAGGATATGGGTACTTCTACATGTTCCTTCCCTGTGGTGGCCACTATTATTGCTTCATCCTTCAACTCTAATGAGGAAGGGTCAGCAGTTGGAACCTCTTGCTCCTCAGTACCACATTTGGTTGTCTAATAGACTCATAAGAGTATGGTGGAGCATTTCATTGGTTCCCAACCCTCCTTTGTTCTGATAATAGAGTTTGGAGTGGGAGGATGATGCAAGAATAGCTTGGAAGTTCTGCTCAGAAATAGCATGCTTCCTGGCCTAAGCCTCAGCAGTGACAAGCTGGGGTGAGCCTCAGACAATTTGGATATCAGATCCTTGATTTGAGTCTTGTAGTTGGTGTGTTCATGTTTTAAAAGAGACACAGTTTTCTCTAACTCCTCAATTTTCTTTTGATAGTCAGATTTAGCTCTCTTAAAAGCAAATTTTAAAATATATAAAGACTCAATATCAGATCTGATTTCCATATTGTAATCCTGATAAAGTTTAATTTTAGCTATACAGGCTAGAGAACAGAAATGTTCATATGCTGAGTATCATTTGTTCCTGCCATGAGAGCTTGAGCAGGAGTCACATCTTGTACCATGAAGCTCCAGTCAACTTCTTGAGCCATTGCAGCTATTTCAGTTGACTTTCCGGTGGGCTTTGAGGTTGAGGGATGTGTGGAGGCCTGTGAGGTTCCCGGATTGGTCTTGGGAGCTTTGCATTCCCTTGCAAAGTGACCGAGTTAGTTACAGTTGTAACACTTTGCTTTGGTCTTGTCAAACCCAAACTTGTTGGTAGTTGGGTTTTGAGGGAATTCCCTTCCAGTTCTCTTAAAGAACTTCTTCGCTCTATAACTTAAAAAAGCCATCTGTTGGACAATGTCCACATACTCCACATCATCTGGATTGAAACACTCGAGATCATCAAAACAGTATTGAAAATCACCGGAGTGTCCACTTCCTGAGACAAAGGCACAACTTTCCTAGAAGGAATTGTGTTGAGCCTGTTGAGACCTTGGAGTCTCAGGAAAGTGATGTAAGGTCCAAAAGAGCAGGATGGTTGTGGGTAAGTCAGGTAGTGCTGAGGTTGAGGGGTTGCTGAGCCTTCTGCAACCATTAAAGTGTTGCTAGCAGGAAGACTCAGAGGACGGCTTGCTTGGTGGCCTTTCTTACTTTCCATCTCTAAACGATATGCATCAAGGATGCCGTAAAGTTCAATCATAGTGAGAGTGTTCAGATTCTCTGTCCTCTTGATAGAGACACAGTAAAATGTCCACTCATTTGGAAGAGCACTCATGAACTTTCTCGTGAGGTCTCTGAGTTCAGGAGTGATCTTCACAGACTGAAAAGAGGAGATAAGATCCATATACCTAAATACTGCTGGCTGAGGGTCTCTCCAGTAATATAGGTGAAGTTCTTGAAAAGCTACTTTAGTGAGTCCTTCTTTGAGTCGTTGGATCTGAGTACATCTGAGCAAGAGCATCAAATAATTCCTTTGCAAACTTACAATGCTCAAACCCCACCATGATAGAGTTCGGTATTGCAGACATGAGAATTGTCATAGCATTGTTGTCAATATCTATCTTCTTTCAGTCTTCGTCAGAATAGTCTTCAACAGCCTTTTCAATCATGGCACCGTTTCCACCAGGTGATGCCACCTTTGGCTTATACGGGTCGTTGACAATGGAGTTCCACGTCTTGTTGTCTTGGTATCTGATTAAGCCTTCCATTCTTTTGCTCCAAGACCTGAAATTTTCAGGAGTAATGATAGGAGCCTTTGTCATGGTTCCCATCTCTACTTCGAACTTGTTAAGGGCCATTTTGAGTGAGTGAGTTGTAAGGAGGAGTGAAAAACAGGTTGATTTGGATGGTTAGATCATGCAATCAAGAGCCTGAGAAGCTCTGATACCAATTGCAGGATCGGTTAAGGGTCACTTAACACTTAGTTTTTCTCTCAAACTCACCTTTAACAACACTCGGATGCAAGTAGAGTCAATAAGAGTTGATTACATATAGTAAGTAATACAAAATACAGAAAGTAATTTTCAAGGTACTCGCATATATTGCTTCTCAACTCAAATATTACAAGACTCTTACAAGCTTATCTTTTCGAGTCACAATAAGAAACTATATATAATACTATCTACAACCGGATATACTTTGATACCAGTTGGGATCCTATAACTAAAGCCTATACTACAAGACTATAGTTTAAGGTATCTCGGATAAAGTCTCATCTGAGATTTGATAGTCAGGACATGTCCCTGACTTAACTTTTGTCACCAACTAAAGTTTGTAACATGTACTATCATAAAAAGGTAAACAGTGGAATAAAGTAAGGTCAACTACATGGCTCTTTGAGAAAACGTCATGCAGGATCAGCGGTCTGCAGCGGAGTGTCAGAGACCATACTTATGTCCACTGGTTCATTGTAGTGTCTTTCGAAGGTTAAATGGCTTCGAAAGAACAAGTACTTCCAAAGCCACTTATACTTTGGAAGAGGCTACTTCTTCTAAGATTTGGGACTTCTTCTTTCCTTCATACTTTGGAAGTATCTTCTGATTGCTCTCCTAAGACTTAACCTTCGGAAGCATGCTCTTGACTTCGGAAGTAGTGTTCTGTCTTCGGAAGCATGCTCTTGACTTCGGAAGTAGTGTTCTGTCTTCGGAAGCTAATCTTTCACTTTATCTTCGGAAGAACTCTACAACCTTCGGAAGTTCCATGCTAAGCCTCGGAAGCCTTTGCATGTAGCACCAAAATTATCTAAGTGATTTGGTTTTGGTTGCACCAGCCTTCTTCTTGATCTAACAGACTTCATCTTTGGCTTCGAAAGATATTGGTCTTGGCTTTGGAAGATTTCACACTTAGAAAATTTCAGTTGCATGTGTAAAACTTCCAAAGCATTCTTCTTCAGTACTTATGCAGCATGCATGCAGAAAGTCTTTGGTTGCTTTAGCCTGTATGCATATTCTCTACAAACATGTTTCACCCCAAAGTATGAAAAATATGAAAAAGGGGTATAGAAACACTCACATGCTCAATAAATGAATAATTGACGATTAAAATAGAATAATAAACATCGTTTCAACGTAGTCCTTCACAACACACCTAAAATGTATATGTATAATATTTTTAAGAACAATTTTAATGGTTAAACGGGAACTAGAGTTTCAATTTGGTATTTGGGGTTTTGTCAAACAATTATATTTAACAAATGGGATCGACTGTATTTTCTTGAGATGAATGAAAAGAATATATTCATATTTTATGTAAAGATATGAAGGAGAAAATGTTTATAATAATTTGCAGAATTTAGATATAAAGTTGAAATAAAGTTTTATAACCAAATGAAATTAACACCTTTTAAACAATAATTTAAAAGCAATGTTTGAACCAAATAATAGTTTACTATTTCAAAATTCACAAAATAACCAAGAATAACCTTTGTTAAAATATTTTAAAAAATATTTAGTTGTTTAAACCTTTAATAAATATACAGAAAATGATTTGTGCTTTTAAAAACATTTAGAGTTTACAAAATCCATTTTTATATTTTTTTAGAAATATTTTAGAATTTTTATTTAAGGCTAAAAGCCTTTAAAAAATACATGGGGTTCCCGTGTTCAAACCCAGGACCTCATGTATAGAAGCATAATGACTTAACCAGTGAACCAAGGCCGTGGCCTTGGTATCACTTGGTTTTAATTCCTTAAAAACCATATAAACAAAACCCCAAATTCCTTAGAACCCTAGAACCGATTAGCACCAATTGATCATCAATCCGTTGTCGATAATCGAATTAACCATGGGGCTTTTAATCCCCATGTTTAAACGAGTGTATTCATGTGTTTAATTACCCGATATAGAGACGGATTGATGAAGAAAAAACGAAGAATAAACCGCGAACAAGTCGTGAATGGTTCGGGTAGCAAATGATGTTGATACACTAATTCATTTTGCAGAAAGCTTCTGGTAACCTCGATAATAAAAAAACCCTCTATAATTGTAGATTAGAAAGCTTGGAATAGGGACTTCGAATGGGTTTCAGGTCACGACGAAAGATGACGATGGAATTTGATGATTGGATTTGTTTCAGGTGCAATTAAGTGTTGGGTTTGATAGAGATGGTTAGACGTTCGATCTTGTTGAATTAATTGAGTTGTTACTGATGCTTAAGGCTCGAATGGCTACTGAATTGAAGATGGTTCGGTTATGCTTTCGATTAGACTAGTAACCGAAGATTAAAGGTGATTAACTGATGCATTCAAGTTCGAAGTAGGTCAATGAGACGATTTGAGACAGTTTGGATATTAAAAACGATTGAATTTCACGGTTTTGAGGTGGCCGGAGCTCGGCCAGAGTTTGGCCGGAGCTCCTACCGGAATCGCGGGGTAAGGGGGATTGGTTTGGGTTTTTCTAAAGAATTACACAATTAGTCCCTGCAGTTTGTTTGTTATCATTTTATGTAAGAAACTTCATTTAAAGTTTCTAAAATGGCAAACACCCCCCAACTTATCTACTTTAAATTTTAAACCTTTTTAAGTTTATTAATTTTTATAATAGTTATTATTATTATAATTTATTATTATATTATTACTATTATTATTACTATTATTGTTATTATCATTATTATTGTAATTAATTTTTTTGGTTATAAACATTAGTATTATTCAATTTATTTGCTTCATTATTAACTTTCATACATTAAAGATTAATGACAACTAAGTAATAAGCATAATTAACCCATAAGTTTTATATTTGGTAACAATGACCCTTACAAGAATTTAACAAAGCTAACTTTTAATTAACCAAAATATATGATGTTACAGTGTTATGTCATCTATTTTTAAACATTAACTCTTTGCTCTGAAAGACCTATATCCTCTTTATTCACTTCATCATCACAAGCATCAACCACCACACACGATTCTTCAACAATTGAAGAAAACTATGTGGTATTAATCTCCGTGACCTTATCCAACTTTAAAAGATGGTGATATTAATTCTTCTAGTTCTATTTTCAGCAGTAACATGTCACGCTTGACAATTAAGTAGTCAAATCGTTATTGATCTAAAAGATGATGTTGTGACAACAATATATCGATCTTGGGAAATATCAACTCCAATCCAGCAATAGTTTCCTCCTCCTCAGATTGATACGTATTTTGAATTGCATAACATTCTGGATAACATTCTCTTGTGTAGGAAATTGACATTGATTCTGATCCTCGTACGTCACCTGAGAGTATTCTTCATGATAGTGGTTATATTTCTCCCGATGACTTGAGCTTGATGTCATCTCTGGTTTATAGTTGTTGCAATCCCAATCTTGCTTAGAGTGTAATTCACCTCTGACTGATAATAGCCTTCATAATTTGGAGAAGATGACTCCTAATTCGGATAATGATTGTACATCATCATAATAGACATCCAATAAATATAATTTTCTTATCGCCTCTTCACACTTTTGCAAAAACTCAGGGCAATTATCTCGCATGTGAACTGGATTCCGCAACCGGTACATGAATAATAAACTTGATTCATGGTGAGGTTTAACTTTTTGAGAGTAACTTGCAAGACATAAAGATCTCAACTTTTGATGAAAGTGATAACAAAGGAACAATCTTTTAAGATTCGTTCATTCATAATGTTACCAATTCACTTATATCACGTTGCCTAGTTTTCTTAATGAGTTCACGGTGCAAAAAAACCGAAAAACTAATAATCAAGCAAACAACTTTATTTATAAGCAAATTGTTTAAATCAATCAAAACATAATGTTGCATTCAATAGATCAATGTTTAATACAAAAACCTAATTAATCATACCAAGCGTCTCACTTTAAGAGATTGTACTTCCAAAGTAATCAAGAGAACCTAGCCACACATCATCTTTGTTCAATCTTCAATCTTGATTTGATGATGATCAATGATGATATGGATGATATTGAGGAGCCTGAAAACACCCAAAATCTCCTTAACATCGCCTAAATTTGGCTGGCAAAGTTTTTTTCTCGAAACCCTAATGATTAGGGTTATATAGGATTTAAAATTTAAAATAATCCTCCAAATATCGCGTTAGAACATAACTTACGGCCTACCCTTAACCAGACGACCAAACCTTCTACTTTACGGGGTTCACAGACGGACTCATCACATGGCCGTAAGTTACGGCCTCAGGCCAAAGCTTACGGCCTTCCTGCACTTTTTTCACCATATTTTCACATGTAAATTTTTACGAGCTATCCCGTTGATAGGTCGTGGGCACCGTAACTCTTTCCTAGACCAAGTTATGCCCATTTAAGTTACCATGGTCTTGAACCTTTGGGTTTTGCATTCCTTCACTTCTCGGGCTCCGATTTCCATCCCGCTTCATCTATACTCTTCATGTTTCACCAAGTTTAGTTCTGGTTTCTCATTTTGCATCTTTTCATCCAAAATAAGTTCCTTTAGCTCAAATCATCTATAATCCAAAACATAAACAACTTGAACTTGTTCCACCATAATCATGATGTAAAATCAAGCATTTAGATCAAATTAACACCAATTATTGACACGTGATCAAGAGGTTTTTCACCATCCCATGAACAAGGCACCCTAGTTCATATGGGATTTTATCCCATCCTCCAGACTTGTTTGATAAGCAATAAAGGGCAACATGCAGCAGGAACTTCTAGTTGTAAGAGAAGTTGAACTTGTAGACAGTAGACCTGCTAACATCGCCACCATAACCCATCAGGGTATATGTATCATCAAGGTCGGTCTTGGGAAATTCAGTAGGGGCACCTTCATCATGAAGCTCCAGATACTCCCTGATGATTTGTTCAGATATGACCAACTCCTGCCACAAATGCTCGACCTTATACCCTAACTTGATTTAGGGTTTCAACATGATCGTTGGCCCAAAACTCCTTCATTTGATTAAGATAAACAGTGGGGTTTACGGTCAAGGTAGTATAGTAGGTAAATTAGGTGAGAAAGATGATTTCAGAGAAGTCAGCATCCATGGATGAATCCAGAAGTGCGACTTGATTGTACTGAGGGTTTAGTGCCATTTTGAGAAAGAGCAGAGGGATACAAGTTTAAGGATGGAGAAGGTTGAATGGAATGTGTTATGGGTAGTAAAAGTTGTAAAAATATGAAAGCGATGAGTCGGGATTATTTAAATGGGTGAAATGGCGGTGTTGGGTGGATAAGGTGAAAAAATGGTTTGGGGTAAGATGTGACAGTGACGGCAAGGTGAAAAACCATTTCAAAGATTCCGACATCATTAATAAAATATTTACTTTTTACTGTGTGGGACCCAAAGGTTTCCGTTACAGAGAGAAGTCTTCTTCCGAAGGTAAAAGGATTTTCGAAGGTTTTTCTCTTCTGAAGCCAAACTTATTTCCGAAGGTAAATGAATTACGTCCGAGAATAAGAGTGTCTTTCAAAAGAAGAAGTTTTCATGCTTCGGAAGCATTGATGATAAGCTTCCAAGACTAGAAACTCTTTAGAAGATAAAACTTGAATTGAGAGAATTGCCTTCGGAAGATGATGAAAAGTTCTTCCGAGGGTAATTTTCTCTTCAGAAATACTCACACTAAGTTAAATGTGAAGAAAAATTTTTGTAACAGGGCTTAGATTGTAATTGACATAAGACAAGACACATGTTAAAAGGTTTTCAAATGAGACATATTAGTCAATGTTTATCATTCCAATAGCTGTAATGAGATACTTAAATCTTTGTTCATCAAAGGCTTTGGTGAACAAATCAGCATATTGTTCATTTAAGTCAACTTTGACTAATTTAATCAGGTTTTCTCATTAATATCTCTAATGAAATGGTACATGATATCAATGTGATTTATCTTGGAATGCTTCATAGGATTTTCAGTGATGGAGATAACACTGTTGTTGTCAATGTGGATAGGAGTGCTCGTAAAGTTAAACCCATAGTCTAGCATATGGTTTTGAATCCACAAGCTGAGCACAGCAACTTGCAGCAGCAATGTATTCAGCTTCAACAATAGATGTAGAGACATATGATTGCTTTTTGCATTGCCATGAGATAATCCTACCACCAAGAAATTGAATCCTCCTAATGTGGATTTCTTGTTAATGTTGCAGCCACTATAATCACTATCTGAGTAGCTATAGAGATTGAAGCTGGAGTTTCTAGGATACCAAAGACCAAGCTTTGGTGCTCTTTTAAGGTATCTAAGAATTCCCTTGGCAGCAACTAGGTGAGACACCTTAGGAGCAACCTGATATCTTTCACAAATGCATGTAGCAAACATGATATCAAGTCTACTTGTTGTGAGACACATCAGAGAACCGATGATTGCCCTATATTTATGTTGATAAGTATCCTCCCCCTCAGAGTCAGGACAAAGCTCATGGATTCTGGTATGGGTGTCTTGGCTGGCTTATAATCTTTCATATCAAGTCTTTCTAAGATATCAGAGACATACTTAAATTGATTGATAAAGAACCCTTCCTTCATTTGCTTCACTTGAATTCCAAGGAAAAAGTCCATTTTTCCCATAGAACTCATCTCAAACTTCTTTTTCATAATGCTCTCAAATTCTTTACACATTTGGTCATTTGAAGAACCAAATATGACGTCATCAACGTAGACTTGAATGAGAAAATTGTCTTTCTTAGACTTCTTGATAAGCAAGGAAGATTCTAACTGCCTCAAGTCTTGCAACAGGTGCAAAGACATCACTACAATCAATTCTTTCCTCTTGGGTGTATCCTTGAATAACCAGTCTAGCTTTGTTCTTGATGATCAAGCCTCTGTCATCTCTCTTGTTTTTGAAAACCCATTTAGTGCCTATAGGTACTTGACCATGGTAGTGGGCAAAGGTTATAAACCTTTTGTTCTCTTGAATTGAAGCAACTCTTCTTGCATTGACTGAACCCAGCTACTATCCTTTAAGGCTCTTCTACTTTCTTGGGTTCCATCTGAGACAAAAAGCATGAGTACAAGCAGACATTCCCATGATGAGTTTGTCCCCTTGTTCTCATGCCTTTAGAGATTTCTCCAATGATGTTCTCAGTTGGATGAGTGTTGTGAATTCTTAGTCCGGGAATCATTTCCAGTTGCAAAGATAGATCCAAGTTGGACATATTTTGCTCAAGAACATGAACACTTGGTCCAACTGATGTTTCAATGTCATTCAATGAGGACTGATTGAATGAAAGAGAAACATCATCAGCAGCAGTTGACTAAGAAGCAGTATTAACAATTGTCTGTTCCTTCAGAATACTACTTCCATCAGTTTGGTGTTGTCAGTTATCAGTTGATGAGTTATTAGGCACACTTTGCTCATAACTTGTTGAAACTCCACTAGTTCCTGAAATGGTCATGCTATCGGATCTACCAATGATGGGAGCTTGGGGTTCAGAGACTCTTGGAGAACTTGGAAGAGGTATGGGTAACTCAAATAGCTGGTCTTTATCAGAATCACTTTGAGTACCTATTCCAGCTGAAACATTCTCACAAGATGATTTAGAATAGTTTGAAAACAATTGTAAGTCAAAAATATGATCAGGGCCATTCCCCTTAACACAAGAAGTGTGCTCATTAACAACAATATTGGATGATTCCTCAAATTGTTAATTTTTGATGTTATAGACTCTATAAGCAATAGAGGTGGAGGAATATCCAACAAAGATAACATTATCTGACTTCTCAGCAAATTTTTTCAAGTTGTCCTTTGTGTTAAGTATGGTACAGTTGCTACCAAAGGACCTTAGAAAGCCAATGAACGATGGCCTTTTGTTCCATAGCTCATAAGGGGTCTTTCCATGTGGCTTGACAATGAGAACCCTGTTCTACACATAGCATTCAGTGTTGACTGCCTTTGCCTAGAATGTTAGAGGCAGCTTTGAATCAACTAACATGGTCCTAGCAGCCTCAATCAGTGTCTTGTTCCTCCTTTTAGCAACACCATTTTGTTGAGGAGTTTTAGGAGCACTGTATTGTCTGGTAATCCCTTTTGAGTTACAGAATGAGTCAAGAACTTGATTCTTAAACTTAGTCCCTTGATCACTCCTGATAATAGTTACCTTATGATCACTTGATTTCAATTTTAAGAATAAAAGACTTTAAAGTTTCAGTAGTTTTATCTTTAGTTCTTAAAAAAATACCCATGTAAATCTTGTAAAATCATCAACTATCACAAGGCAATATTATTTCCTTCCAATGTTCATTATACTCGTTGGACCAAATAAATCCTTGTGCAATAAGTGTAATGGGGTGGTGATAGAGTTAACATCTTTGGATCTGTGAAAGACTTTATGTTGCTTTCCTTTCAGGCAAGCCACACAGTTATCTCTACAAAAAAATTCCTTTTTGGGCACGCCATGTACCAAGTTATTTTTAATCAATTTGTTCATGGTTTTAAAATTTACATAACACATACATTTATGCCATAAGGCAGACTCATCACCATCAGCTTTGGAAAGAAAGCATGAAACTTCACCTAATGGGGAAGTAGTGTTCATATCCAGCTTGTACATATCCCCTTTTCTAGGAGATCTAAGAAGCACCAATTCCTGAGGAATTATCATCCCAGGTTTGAGGATGATGCACTCATGTCCTGTGAAAAGCATTTGATGCTTTTGATCATAGAATGAGAAACACTTAGGAGATTGTGTTCAAGCTGCTTGACAAAGTTTACTTTGTCGACTCTTAACAAGACATTGGATACACTTCCTCTCCCTGAAATGTATCCTCCGGTCTCACCTCCAAACTGAGCAGGACCTCCATCAAAATGTTAAAATTGTTAAAGTAGAGATCTGTTCCTAGTCATGTGCCTGGAGTATCCACTGTCCACTATCCAGACATTATTGTTCTTGTCTTATGAATGTCCCTGACATAAGGTGAAAAGCTAGTTTTGATTGGAAACCCAAGCCTTACTGGTCTTGGGTTCTTCCATTAATGATGACATAATTGAACCAAAATGAATGGTAGAAGGTTCAATTGATGTCTTTGAAGAGGAAGATATGGCTGCAGCATCTTGTCTGATCTTTCATTCTATCCCATGTTTGGTCAGTTTAGATGAGCTTGTTAAAGCTTTAGCAACATGAACTTCTTCCAAAGCTTCTTTGTTTCCGGAAGAAGAGTTCACAACCTTTATTCCGAAGTTGGTAGATAATGTCTTATCTAAGATATGGTAGTCATGACATTCCATGACTTACCTTTTGTCACCAACTAAAGTTGGTAACTTGTACTAACATAAAAAGGTGAACAATGGAATAAAGTATGGTCAACTACATGGCCTTTTGGGGAGACGCCATGCAGTATCAAAGGTTTGTAGCGGAATGTCAAAAACCATACTTATGTCCACTGGTTCATTAGCAACATCTTCCGAAGGTTAAATGACTTCAGAAGAAAGTCTTGAACTTCGGAAGAGAAGACCTTATCTTCGGAAGTGGGAGCTTTTTCTTCGGAAGTTGACGTTGCTATTTATTTTCGGAAGAACTCCATATCATTCGGAAGTTCCATACTTACCTTCGTAAATCCTTTGTAAGTTATACCAAAATTTGTCTAAGTGTTTGGTTTTGGTTGCACCAGCCTTCTTTTTTATCCAACAAATACCCACAACACTACATCACACATACATCAATCAGTTAATGTCATATCAAACTATATCAGAGCATAACTCAATAATTTGGTGGGGGCACTCACACCACACCATAGCACACAATTTTTTCTTAAATTACTTAATTAAAATAAAAAACTACATTAAATCTAAAAACAAAATTAAAATTAAAAAGTACATTAAAAATTTAAAATATACAAGAAAATTAATAATAATGATAAAACAGATTATTCACGTTATTGAAAACTGTGATCCACATTCTTAGCGACGTGTTCCACGAGATCGAATCTAAGTCTAAAATGTGTGTTCTAATCGCACAACTCCAAAATTGAATTTTCGTTCTCAACCAATTCGTCGGTAGATCTTGAATTTGCATGAAAGAAATAGCGTTGCCGTCATTTTTCGTAGGAGACTTTTTTTAAAATTTCTTAGTGAGTAAAGTAGAGGAGATTTTTTTGAATTGGTGTGTAAAATTGTAAGTTTTAGGTTGTATGTATAGTGTAATTTTTTTCTTATTGACAACTAGGGGTTGGGCGGGGGTAACATTCGAAAATATAAACCACTAGAGGTGGCGTGGCTCGACAAGTGGGCATGGCAGAGTGGGGTGTTTTAGCGGCACAGAAAACTGACGGCGTTGTTGCCGCGCAACACCAACCACCGCCATGTGGCTGCTTCTTTACGCCCCCACCACCCTTACAATTTCACACCGGAATAAAGTTAATACTTGCTCGAACATAAGTGCTTGATTGAGGGAATTGGGATGTCTAAAACAAAATTAAAACTTGATTTATAAAATAAGAATATTAACAAAGTATATTTTTTAACTCTCTTGTATAAAATATATTAATAAAATTTTATAACTAATCTTCTATTTTGTAACTTTATTAGTTGATAGACGTTAAATTATCTTTATGATATACTTAATCTTACACAATTTTAGTGACTTTTTTTATTAAAGAAAAACTTTTCCAATTAGCAATAACACTTGAATATTGATTTTATGTTATGTATTTATTAAAATTTCAATATATGATCGATTTCTGTCAAAATATTTTAACTATGAAAACATCTAAACATCTATATACAAAACTACTAACATGGTATAAATACATTTCAATATTGAAAAATAACAAATTTTATGTTTTTAAAAATATTTTAAGATTTAAGTAATATTCTTATCAAATTTTTAATAAGAATTTTATATATGTAGAAAGTCAACGTAAATTTCGTAGTTATCATTAGTCAAATCAGTTTTGTTCTTGATTTACCATCATATGATTTATTATGAAAGTTTGAGAACTTAAAAAATAGAAAAAACTAGTATTAAGCCTTCCGTGTTGTTACAGGAGGCGTAAATCATACGAAGTAGTATCAAGGACACACCACCATTAACGACCACCAACCGAAACGTAAAACCAATGAGACATCACCATTAGGCGAAACGTAAAACAATAATAACTAAGTCAATCTTGGACCAGAACGTGGTACCATTAAATGGGAAAAATATAAGCATAAAAACATTGAATTACACAATCACACCGCGTCATGTTAACTCGTAAAATGTAGACCAAAACGTAAAACAAAAAAAATTAAAATAAAAAAATTATAAGGACCAAAGTTAAAAGTAAAAATATATTTAAGTTAAATTGTAAAAGTGTTTGGTTAAAATGAAAATGTTAAGGTAGCGTTTGGTATGCAGGAATGAGGAGCGGAATAGAATGAACCATTGAGAGTGAATGAATAAAAACATGTTTGGTTGGTGGAGGTAATGGAATGAATCATTACGTAGTTGATTCCATTCCTTCAAATTTATTCCATCCACTCCCCTTTTTTTTCATTCCATACATTTTTTCATCATTAGTCACCAACACCACCCGCCACAACAACCACCACTGACCACCAAGATCACTCGTCAGCAACAACCACCACCAGCCACCACTACCCCGGGAACACTATCGCCGGACACCGCCACCGCCGCCGCCACCGGAAACCACTAAAGGCCACCACCACTGGTACGGCCGGCGCCGGAAACCACCTTGAAAGCCACCACCGCCGCCGGGAACCACCACCACAAGAAACCACCTCTGAAGGCTACCACCGTCATCGCAAGAAACCACCTCCGAATGCCACCACCGACATCACAAGAAACCGCCTAAGGCCACCGCTGCCTCCAGAAACCACCTCCGGCCACCACCGCCGCCGGAAACCACCGTCGCTAGAAGTCGCCGCCGTCGGCCACCACTGCTGCCGAAAACTGCCGCCGATGAAAACCACCGCTAGCCACCACCACCACTGGAAACCACCACCGGCCTCCACCGCCACTAGAAACCACCGCCAGCCACCACCGCCGCCTCCGGAAACCACCGCCGGCCACCGCCGCCGCCGGAAACCACTTCCGGCCATCACCATCATAACTACTTTTACACTTCATTGTTTCGTTTTTTATACTTATACGTAACAAATAAAACAAAGATATGATTAATTTAAACTAAAGGGCAACCAAACAGAACAATGGAATGTAATGATTCATTTCATTATCTTATTCATTCCATTCCCTTATTCATTTCATTCATTCGTCCATTCCATTACCACATACCAAACATACCCTAAGAGATTAAAAAGAATAAAACAAAAGTTGGATACAACACTTAAAGCATGTCGTACAACCCATAATGCATAAAAAAGATGGTAATTAATATATATATATATTATATATATATATATATATATATATATATAATATATATATATATATATATATATATATATATATATATACTTAACTAAATAAATTAGATTTTCTTTATAAATTAATGCATCTTATATGTTAGAAGTACTTTTAGTATTGTGCACATTTGAGAAGCCTAAGAAACGATTCATCCTAGTTTTGTACAAGTTCATTTCAATCGGATGAACGTTTTTCTTAATATTTAAATTCAATTCAATTTTCATTGGTTTTCTGATTTTAACCTCATGAAAGACCACTAGCCAAACACAAGTGTTCTACCTGATTTTATTGGTCAGCAAAACAACAAAACATCAACAATGTCCCTAAGGATTGCAGTAACGTGTTGTTTTAAGTTCTAACTATAAAAAAAATCACCATACAGTATTTACTTACATAAATGTTTTCAGCCTTAAGTTTGCTCTGTATTTGCATGCATAACAACCTTAACAAAATCATTCAATTTCATTGCTTTGTATCAACTTCAGCCCGATGTTTCAATATCATAACCTACCATTGGTTGTTCTTCTACCAACCTGGATCACCAAACCAAACAGAAAGTTCACTTACAAGTTACAATCATTAAATTAGCCTATGTTGTTAACATGTTGAAAATTAATACAAACTTTAACTCCTGCTTACTCGATTGATCCTCGGATAACATCTCCTTTTCCATTTGATGGAGATATAACGCCAAATATTACAAAACCGCCCAGTAAAACAATCGCCACACCCAATATATTCACCAAGATTGCTTCTGCAGAATAGTGTGAAATTATGTGGTGGGTTTGAAGAAATGTTACTTTCTCTAGAACACCAGTGATGCAAGAAGCCAAAGAAAGCGCGTATATGTATACGCCAAAGAAAGCATGCCATGGCATAAGTGAAGCCGGTTTTTTGTTGAACCACCTGGGTACCAAAAGGTTGCAAACCCGACACCCCACTACAGTTTATAAAGATTATATGATTTGGTATTTAGTATCACCAAAACCCGAGTCATAGAACAGAAAAGATAGAGCAAAACAAGTACCTGAACGGCAAACAGAAATAAGCACGCTAGGCCGAGCCATGAATGCAGGCTGTAAAAGTTGTCGATCCCCCTGTCATTGTGAAACTTCCAAGCAGCCCACAAACTGATTACTCCAATATTAGCGCCAAGAACTGAAGTGCGAGATGAACTAGCTTTTTAAAACCTTTTGTTCCAGATAACGTTTTGTACGCCAGCATAGCTGCATTCATGATCCACCCAAAACTATGCATTAGCACTCAGATTTCATATGTAAAACGACCCATACATCAGTACATCCATAAAGATATCACTAGAGAAGCATAACAGCACAATGTAACGACCGGCAGAGGTGTATTTTGGATCACTGATGCAAAAATGATATAAAAATGATGTCATAATGTCTTATACCTTCACCATTCAGCAAAAGAAGGCCAAATACCATAAGAACAGGATGAACCTGCAGAAAACACAGCTTTATTGAATATTAATGCATATGAAGATTATGCAACATAAACAGTAATCTAATTAGCACACAATCAAGTAATCAACAGATCACGTTACTCGGTTCAACGACGAATGTACTGATAAAAAAGCAAACACCTGCATCTATAACCAAAATCGCACCAATTAGAATGATAACAAACGGTTGATTACTTGATTTGGTTAAAATTGATCTACACAACCAGCTACTGGATTAAAATTACGTGCAGGCAACTTCCAATTTGATTAAACTAAGCTAAGAACACAAAAACTCAACAGTAATTAAGCAGCTACTGGAAATCCAATCAATCAAAATCTGCAATCATGATAACAAGCTTGAACATCGTGCCTTCGATCAAAGCAAAATCAACGCAACGAAACGCCTTAATCCTCTTCAACAATACGTCGACGTACAAAACTGAAGGTGAAATTGAAGAATGAATGGAGAGATTTGGAGAATTACATTGAAGAGTAGACTTTTGTTGTCGGAGAAGAGAGCCAGTCCTCCTCTGTAATGAACGTTCCATATAAGAACTAAGATCGTCACTAATAAGCCTAAACTCCGTACGCACAAGAATATGGGGAATTTGACCGGAGGCACCATCATCTTCCTGCTTGAAAAAAAAATCTCCGGCGAGATTAACAGAACTGAGGTTCTTATGTTTAGGGTTACGGCGGGTTATCCGATTTCAATTAATGGTAACTCGGAGCCCCGGAGTTCTCAGATCGAAAAGGTGCTTACTTTACTTTTTTTTTCTTTAAACATTTTAACCTACTCTTAATACGATACTCATCGATACTAGTAGAGAAGCACTATGCTAATGATCTAGATGACCGATGACCCTTTGGTTGAAGATTTATTTAATAAGGGAGTAAAGTTTGATTTAATTGTATTGATATCGAAAATGATTTAAAACAAACACCGCTATAAATTTTGGACCAACTTATTTTTATTGTACACCTCAAATTGTAAAATCAAATTGAAAGCAAACCAATTGGTTTCATAAAAAATAAATCGAACTCCATCTCTTGACTTGATATAAAACTATGAGCAGGTTGTCTTTTGAGACGTTACGAGTCCAGACTTATTTGGTTTTAATTTTAAAAATGTTAAAATACAAACCTTAACTATTTATAAACATTGTTTCGTGACATACTATTTTTACCAATGATCCTTATTTTAAATGGTAAAGGAGAAGTACGTAATACATGTAAATGCGAAAAGATTTAGAGTTAAGTACTTAAGTTTTATTCCAAACAAAAATAATCAAACTTAAACCAAAGAACTTTTTAAAGTCTGAGTTTTCCATCTAAGTAAGTTGAGGATGCGGTCACAATTAATGCGACGAAATATTTCGAAACATTGTGGTAAAAAAAGAACTATTTGGCTCACACGGGTTAACCTATACACCCTACTCCGCCTCTGTAATCCCCGGGCGCCGCTCAGGTACAACGCCTCCATACATACTTCCAATTTCAACTTCTTCTTAACATTTATCATCATCATCATCATCCACTTCAGTTCTTCAGTTTCTGTGATTTCGATCCATCATGCCTACAGTCAGCGTCGGAAGAGACCTCCTTTTCCAAGCCCTAGGGCGCACCTACAGTGAGTTTCAATCTCAATTTCTCTTCATCTTTTAACACTTTCATGTTAATCTTCCATTATTGTTATTATTATTATTATTATTATTATTATTATTATTATTATTATCAGCACAGGATGAATTCGATGAGTTATGCTTCGAATTCGGAATCGAGCTCGACGATGTGGTGAGTATTTGCATATGCTGACGCATTTGAATGTAGGTAAGATGTGTATGATTTATTGAGTTTTGGTTTGATATATCAGACGACTGAGAAAGCGATTATAAGAAAGGAGAAGCATTTGAAGGAAGAGGATGAGGTTGGTGGTGATGAAGAGATTATCTACAAAATTGACGTTCCTGCCAATAGGTCACTTTTAAGCGTTACTCATGTTTGCTCGTGTTTTTCAACTTTTTGACTTCATGTGTAATGTGCTTAGAAAATCAGTACTGCTTCGTTGCTGCTA
Source organism: Flaveria trinervia (assembly GCA_025506515.1). Lineage (NCBI taxonomy): Eukaryota > Viridiplantae > Streptophyta > Magnoliopsida > Asterales > Asteraceae > Flaveria > Flaveria trinervia. Next base: position 91,176,032 of record CM046447.1, read on the forward strand.
GCTTTAGCTTAGTTTGAGGTTTGCCAAACAGATCAATAAGGCTATGGGATGCATCTTTGATTCATTGCTATTTTAGTTTTGAGATAACGCTTCAGATTTAAGGGCAAAAGTTAGTATAGGAAGTGCTTTTTCCATGCGAAGTGTACGAGTGAAATTATCACGCAAGAACAAGTCATAATCACACATGAAGGAAATATCACTTTGTATAATAGACTTTTTCTAGATTTAAGATAACTCTCTTGTAGCCAAGTTTAGGAAAACAACGAAGGTGTATATTTGTTTTTGTGTCAATTGAGCCCTATTTTTGTTTGAAATTTTTTATGAAATCGGATGCTTAAGGAGTGCCTAGGTGTGAGGCACCCTCTAGCAAGAGAGGCGATGGTGTGAGGCGACAAGTGTACATGAGGCGGCACCTCTTGTACATGGACAGATTTTGTGTATTGAGAGGTTGCACATGTACCTTTTTAGATTGCGTAGAGCCATAGAGGTTATTTATATAATAATTTGTGTATAGAGGTTGTTTATATCTTAATTTTGGGTACGTGATAGTAGAAACCTATCAAAAATGTAAACTTTTTATATACATAGCTGCACCTTGCGTATGTGATGTGCACGCCTTTGTCACTGCTTTGTGGACCCTATCGCCTCTGTACGCCTTGTTTTTTTATAAAGTCAAGATCCTAACAGTATGTCAGTATGTGGTACCAAATAAAGATGTAGCTAAAATTTTGAATTCCATAACCTTTATACATTTGAGAAGTTTACGTTTAAACAAAACAATTAATGTGTGGCTTTTTTATATCGAATGGACTCATGGAGCAGTCAGAGGATTTAAAGTATGAGTTTATAGTGTAAAATATCTGATGTGGGCTTTTCTAAATAGATTTTACTATGCTCATTTAAAAATGCAGATATGATTTGCTTTGTCTTGAGGGACTTGTTCAGTCACTGCGCATATTTTGTGGCGTTGATTCTGTACCTAATTACAAACTTGCTGGTATCAGTAAGGAATCTATGCTGAAAATGCATGTAAAGCCTGAGGTATATATCTAATAGACCAACCCTGGTGTGCTATGCTTCTTTAAAGCAGAGAACTCTTCACTTTCACATATTTGGTAGATAATATTGGTTTGTTTTTATTTTACTACAGACATCCTTGATACGTCCGTATGTTGTTTGTGCTGTTTTGAGGGGTATAACTTTTGACGAGGTGAGATATAACAGCTTTATTGATCTCCAAGATAAGCTTCATCAGAATATATGCAGGTGATATATGAATTTACTTTTGTCGCTGATTGTAGGGTGCAAGATTCATATATATATATGTATATATGTATATATCATCATTTAAGATACTTTATTGGCTTGTTGCCTTTATATTTTTCAGGCGAAGAACTCTGGTTGCTATTGGAACACATGATTTGGACACAATAGATGGCCCCTTCACATATGAGGTTTGTGAATTTGTTAAGAACAGTCAGACCTGTGCACATGAAGTGATGTATGTGTGAAAACCCCAATAGGCACCTAAATGCCCCTGAGCACTCCACAGAACATATAAATATTTCATTAATTTTTGCTGATACGTTTATTCACAAGTTTAGAAAGGTTTCTTTTATCACTTGATGCTTCATCTTTTTTTCTTTTCTCTATTTGTTCAGGCTTTGCCACCATCAGAGATAGAGTTTAAGCCACTAAAACAGGTAAAAAGGATCATTATCTAACTTGATTTGTGCATATTAGCATACACTAAAGATAAAGTCACTCACATCTGCATTCATTCACCAATGTACCAAGACAAGCGCATATGTAACGTTGGGAAATTACAACCCTTATGATCTGATGTCATTATTGCTTACATCGCTTATATCCAGTTGGTTGTAGCAAGAAATTTGCTTATGCAGTGGTGATGACTTTTTTATAGGTGGAAACTTTCAAAGCTGATAAGCTGATGGAGTTTTACAAGGTAGGTCATGCTTTCATTTACATTTGTGTACATATAAATCTGTGTGATTCTTTCTGGTTGTTGAGAGAGTGATATGTGCTTTCATTTACGTTTTGATGCCTTGTTTATCTTTTTGAAACGGCAGTCTGATTTGAAATTGAAGAAGTACTTGCACATAATTGAAGAATCGCCTGTTTTTCCTGTTATTTATGATCGAAACAGGTATCCAGCTTTGATTTTTGGTATTTATGGTATTTATGTTGAAGTTTCATCATTTCTTGTTTTAGCATCTCTGAATTTGTTGTCATTAGAAGAATCGTAAATGGTCAAGTATCCATAACAAAATAAGTCACATAGAATCATCAACATATATTATGATATTATAGTATAACTCCCTATTATCGTTATCTTTATTTGCCCTTTTGTATTGTCTGGGGGTGATTCAGTTTTCTTATACTGTTCATGCAGTTATATTATAATGTCATGGTTCTGTGTTTGGTAAGGTAGACTTCATGTCCTCTGGTTTTAGTTAAGTGACAAAAAGGGCAGGTTGAGTAATACGGCAATTTTGGTTGGTGAGGTTTTGGGTTGGCCTAAAACACATTTTGTCCAAAACACCAAAAATTTATTCTGCAAACAATTAGGTGTCAAATATGTGGACAAATTTCTGTTAATTAGTTTTTGAGAATTTATGCATTAAGCATACACTTTTGGTTAACTTTCAATTCCACCTTTTACCCATTTCTTTCTAACAATATAGATACATATAAAAGACCTTGAACCAAACATTTTGATAAATGTGAGGTACTGTCATCTCTAGTTTTAATACATATGTTAATTACATGTTTAATTGAGTAAATTCTACCATACTTTATCCCTTAATTTGCAGGTCCTATTTTATCATGTTTTCCAATCTGATGATTATTTAATTTACAAACTACCTATCTATTTTCGCAGAACCGTTTTGTCTCTTCCCCCAATAATTAATGGAGCACACTCAGCTATCTCTTTGAAGACCAAGAATGTATTCATTGAATGCACAGCCACTGATTTGACCAAGGCCAAGATTGTTTTGAACACCATGGTCAAGTGTAGAAGAATTCTTTTGCATGTTTTTCTCAACAATCTTTCAAGTCATTTGTACCACAAAATATTGATAAGATTATGTAACTTTTACTGCAGGTTACAATGTTCTCTGTGTACTGCGAACGGAAGTTTGAGGTTGAACCAGTTGAAGTAACATATTCTGATGGGAAATCCTATATTTGCCCTGAGTTATCCCCCTATGACATGAAGGTGTCTTTATCTTACATAAATCGTATCGCTGGGGTTTCATTAGAGGCAAATAAGGTACAAAACATGCGAAATATGTAAAACATGCCTAAACAGTTATACTAATTATTGTAGATAGATGCATTGCTAAAAGGAATGAAGAGCATGATTGTGTCATGGCGTCATGCTCTTGAGTCTTGACAGCTGTTAGAATGTTATTATTTGTAACTTTCTTCCAGGTTGCTGGGTTACTGAACAAAATGCAGTTACGTGTGGAACAATCTGTCTCAGAAAATAACGAATGTACTTTTATTGTGTCTGTTCCCCCAACCAGAAGTGATGTTCTTCATGCATGTGATGTAGCAGAGGTATGGAATGGAAGTACATTCATATATTATTATTATTATAAAAATGATGATGATTATTATTATTGTTTATTATTTTATTATTATCATTTATTCTGTTACTTGTGTTATATTATTATTATTAATGTTGTAGTTATTATATTTATGTTTGTATTATATAATCCATTATTCAAAATGCCTCTTATTTGATATAACTGACATGATATATCTGGTTTATTGTAACAAATTCGAAAGGACGTGGCAATTGCATATGGTTTCAATAAAATTCCGAAGCAGATACCTGCATCTTTGAAGCCCTTGCTCTGAATCAGTTCAGTGACCTTATCAGAACAGAGGTAAATATTTACCATTAACACGCGGAACTTCTTCTATTGTTCATTGTAAGGATCAGTTCAGTTTCTAATTTTGACCCATTGATTTATGAACGGATTATAATTATCTCTAACTGGCGAAAAGTGTAAAAGCGAAAAGAAAGTAAAGTGTGAATGGGATAAAGGGATGGGTAGTCTTGCAAAGTGTATTTGAATTCATAGAACTTTAATTGTTTTATTCAACAAATAGATCATTGAAATAGTATGTTTTCATATTTGGCAAAGCAAGCGCTTGTAATTTAATTTAATTTTTTGACTAAAAAGTGTTCTTGGTCAACTCAACCCCACAAAACCAAGACGTTACTGCTTTTGACCCGATTACAACTCATTCATTTTTGCCACAGCTAGTTTTCTATTTAGATATTAAATCTTTCCAGTGACAACTTGTTGTTCTTTTGCCTTTGTTGCACATGGGAAACCACATTCATTGTTTTTTAAAACTTTTTAGGGTTAGCATGTTTTTCATTTATATGCACATATTCAAATGTAGACATGTATATATAATTGCATATGCATAGATCAAGTTATAATTTAAACTATGAATGAAATAGGACAAAGTAATTTCTTGCACTATATCTTGCTAGATTATAGTTGTTGCATGCATCAATATATGTGAATTGTTTGTTGTATGTGCTTGATGTCTTTTTGGTTTGTTTTTCTTTTTAGATCGCACTATGTGGTTATACCGAAGTGTTAACTTGGATCTTATGCTCTTACAAAGAGAATTTCCCCATGCTGAACCGTAAAGATGACAAATCTACTGCAGTTATCATTGGAAATCCTCGCTCTGCAGATTTTGAGGTTTGCATCCATTTCTACACTTGTTATTTGAAAAAAAGGATAAATAAGTAGAACTAGATGCTTCAAGCTTATGAAATCATAACCTAGTTTAATCATTAACATGTTGAAACATAAAGGACATGGGAAAATAACTTTTACAGTCAAATATTGATCACCAAAATATGATAGGCAAAGTGGAAAACTGATTTGAAAATCAAGAGACAGCTCAAAATTGGTAATTGGTGCCATGGCATAGCTAGATTTCTGCCAACTGCTATTTTAGTGATTTAATGTAGGCAGATTACGTCTTGTCAAAAACTTGTTTAACTCTTGAATTGTATAGGTTGTAAGAAGCAGTCTCATGGCTGGGATACTGAAAACAGCGGCACACAATAAAGATCATCCGAAACCTATCAAGGTAAAATGAGCTTTATCATTTTAATGACATCAGGTCATTTACATGATACTAAGTTGGAGGGGTACCTTCTCTTTGTTTTGCTTATAATTGAGCTTAGTGTTATTCTTACATCTCATTCGAACTCCAGATATTTGAAGTAGGTGATGTAACTGTATTGGATGAGTTAAAAGATGTTGGGGCCACAAATCGTCGCCAATTGGCAGCTCTTTACTGTGGCGCTACTTCCGGTTTCGAGGTAATATTATGCTTTCAGATTTTGCATATGTTTCCTCTTTGACATATGAAAATACATGTGTAAGATTCATTTTAACAGAACTCGTTTATCACTATATATAATATATCTTTTCCTGTTGAGTAACTTTTTTTAATTAATCTATTTACCTCGTCTAAACTCAAATCTAGGTAGTGAAACTAAACACCCATTTTAGCTCTTTAACATCAAAATAGCACCTTTCTAAAACATTCTTATGATCATCTAAAATGTGGATAATTGATATTTCATGTGATGATCTTTCATCTATACTTTTTCTCTTCTGAGTTGATCTTGTACTCCCTTTTTTATCTGCAGTTGATACATGGCTTGGTTGACAGAATCATGGAAGTAACAGGCACCCCTTTTGTATTGGCCGGGGACAATACTGGTTACTACATTAAGCGATCAGATGTAAGTACTTTTCCATATTGCGCGATGAGTTGCATTTGTCAGCCTTGTTACCTGTGATGGTTATGTTAATCTCAAACCGCTCATTTTAAAAGAAGTTACCTTAAAAGGAAACAGGTTTAAAGTGGTCCAGTAAATCATTGTATACAAATATACAATCTTAATCATATATAAAACACTCAAAAATCATTTTAGGTCATCTTCTGGCCTGTAAGCCTACCCACATATTATACCACATCTACTGTCAAACTGCCTTGTTTAGTTACAAATTTGTTATCCAATGAAGGAGCCTGAGTTTCTTTCGGGGAGACAAGCGAGCATCATATACAAAGGGAAGCGGATAGGAACTTTTGGCATTGTTCACCCACAGGTACTAGAATTGAAAGTCCATATAGTTATTTTTTATTATAATTATCCAATTTTTGAGATCTTACTGTTTCTTCTTTATATTTTTTATATTTATACTTGTGTTTTCTAGTCAAGTGGATGACATTTTAAACATATTATTTCTTGAGAAGGGAAGTGTCACTGATTTTGCACCACTTGTAGCAAGCTCATCTATACTTGTCAATAGGCTCATATCTGACTGAGATACAGTATATTTCATATTTTAGAGGTGACCCATTTACCTAGAAATGGGTTGATTCAGCTTGTATTTTACCTCTAAAGGGTCAAATACTTTACATGCTTGGTTAAAATTGAAATGGTTCAAATGGATGCAAAGTGCCCCCGATCTATTAAAGATTTTACAGCCTACTTAGTACTCTCTAATCATGTTATTCCAAAAAATTATCTTAATATATTCATAATCTAGGTTTTAGTCATTTTTCATAACTTTATTATTTTTTAAAATTCGGGGAAAGGGAGGAACAAAATCCATGTAAACTTCTTGTGATAATTTTTTGACCCATCATGTCTCATAACTTTCAGGTGCTGGAAAACTTTGACATTCCTGATCCGTGCTCCTTCGTGGAGCTCAACATCGAGAGCCTGCTATAACGCTGATACCTCTTTATATTATACATGCAAGAAGCATTGGCCTTCTTAAGCGAGGAAATTTTTATTTGCTTAACTGAAAGAGTCGTTGATTTTTACTGTTAAACATTGATAACTACAAGGTTTAAATTGTGTGTTGTGCTGGAATGAAATTCATGTTACTTAGTTATACCTGTTTAGGTGGTGAGACGAGAAAAAAGAACCCTAAAACTACTTGATTCTAATAGAAACAAGGTTATCTGTATTGGGACATTTTGGTTGTTTGGTTTTGGGTCAGTTTAGTTATCCAATTTTGTTTTAGGTTTAAGGTACTCTTTTTAGAGTGTTTTTTTAAATTCTTTTACTTTAGTCTACTGATAAAGATGAATCTACTTGGCTGATCGATGTGTATAATTGGACATTTAGCTTAAGAGAACTGAAATAACCAATTAACCATTAATAAAAATAAGTGTCAATTACATGTATTTCAAATTTGATCTTCTCAGTATTAGAAGTTAAAGCTTTAGTCCTCACTGTGAACACTAACTTTGCTGTCAATCGGCTAAAATACCGACAATTAAGGGATCATTGGACATGAGAAAACCACCCAGCCCTTATCCACATCTTTCCTGACTAGGCGCCAAGTCCATTGTCGTCTAACTTTGTTAAAAGTCCACATTGCTTCCCCCTTCCCTTGCTTTGATGGTCACCATCAGGAAATCTGATACCATGGTTGCGGACGGGTTAGATGTGTTAAGCTGTGTTGTATTATTAGGAGTAAGAATCCAATGGCACCATTTGGCACTCTACTTGATTTTTGTTTCCCCCTCCCTCTAGCGTTCAATTTCAAACCTAATAATCACCAATCAAGAGAAAGGTAAAGAAACACGGTTGTTGTGATTACCCAATCTTTGTTTTTCCCATATAATTGGTCTTTTAAGTTACGATTTCGTAAGCGGATGAACATGGCTGCCGTTAGAAGTGAGATTGGAGGTTCTTTGTATGTGTTGTGCCTAAGAAACACATAAAGATGGTGCGTTGGTGGTAGTTTTTGGTTGTGCCTCTGATATCGGAACAAATGTTTAAAAAGACAATCAAGGGAGCCTGAATAGATTGAAAACATTGGTTTATTTAGGTGCATTATTCATTTGTTTATTTTTTTTAGTATTTCTATTATTTAGACTTAATTTGTTATTTTACAAATTATTAACGTCGATAACTAAGAAACAATCGTGTTGTCCAAGAGCGAACAGTGAGTTAAAATTGTAATTTTCGATACATAGGAACCAAAACTTAAAACATAAGTAAACCACAATATCATCCGTGTAATTAACTCAATTCTTAATTTACTTATCAATTCTTAATTTACTTATCAATTCTTAATTTACATCTTAATTTACTTCTTAATTCTTAATTAACTCAACGACTCCTAAATGAGATTTTTTTTACAAGTAAATGAATTTCTATAATTCAGTGCTTAAAAGATCCTCATATAATCATATAGCAACCCTAATCAAACTAGAGATACCAATGGGATCCATGTACGATAAATACACACAACACTCTCAGTTAGAAGCTCTTAGTTAAGAATACGCTAAGCTCAAATACACACAACACTCTCACTGACTTGGTCCCGCATTAAATTAAGTGGGGAGTAGACATGTGGACGGCTAAGCTCAAATACTGTCTAACCGACCCAATCATTGATTTGGTACCACATGAAATTAATGGGGGTTGGCACGAAACTCAGCTAAACCCAATCACTCATTCTTTTTAGTTTGTTGGCCTTTGTTAGGGTGGGTGGGGGATTCAAAGAAAATCACATTGTTACATAAAAACTAAAGAAAACCAATTAAAACACTTCTTTTATAACAAAACAAGTCAAGCAAAATAAAACCAGCCAATTTTAAAAATGCAAATCACACGATCATTTTAAACCTTTGTGTTGGAACTTCAAATTTTCTTTTTATTTTTTGAAATAAAGAATATAAACTATGTTTAAGCTACTAGGTAAATTATGTGTGTCAACATATGAAGATCAACCATTAAGTGTGTCAACTTTGAAAGACGGCCACTATCAGTCTACAACCATGACCACAACATGCGACAGATGAAATGAGAATTGTGACAATCCCCAACCTCAGGAACTAAACAATCATGTCATAAAAGTTTAAACTACTACATTGTCATATTTAAAAGTATAAGTAGAATTACCTTTTTTTAACGGCAAATGTACGACCTTGCTTCGGAGGATATGTGCTATTTTAATCGGGTTCAACTACCCGTTTTCAAACCGGGACCACACCCCCAACCCCCTCAGAAGAAAACCCCTCAGAGTAAGACTTTAACTCATAACGTTCTAATATTTACATGTCATGAATACTTTACCTTAACTAGTTTAGCTAAGGATCATTGGTAAGTAGAATTCATCAGTCAATTGGGTTGATAGTCTCTTGGTAAGATTTATAGACTCTTTTGAAAGCATACAGGTTCAAACCTGATACAAAGTAATTTTTTAGAGCTTCAAAATAAAATATTACCGTTAAAAAGAACCGATCAAAAGACATTATTGAATGTGATTATTTACAACATTTTATTATACTAAATTAGCACTAGAAACTAATAAGCATGACTTACTGAATTTAAAAGCCAAGAAAAGACATACTTTGCCTCTCTATTCTGAGTACCAACCATTCTAGGAAAAATCCTTTTATTACAACTAAACATGTTATATCAACATGATAGCATCCAATAACAAATAAACGTCATTGTTATATTTGCATTTTATGGGCAAGAGACCCATAAAATGCAAATACAAGAATCATATAAACTAAAAAAACTCTTCATATATACCCAAGTTATCAATATATATACACATCGTGGAAGCCAATCTTGATCAAGTCACTTGGTTACTTTGCAGAAATCAAATCTCTGCAGGCAAATGTTGCTCTCTTCTTCCTTATGTCCCTGGCGAATAACAAATGCACAGAAACCACGTCAGCATATCAACTCTATTTCCTTAAACGTTAGCCGTAGTGGCAGAACCAAATCTTACCGATCAGGGTCATCATAAGTTCTTTTATCTACTTACTGCAGCCAGGGAGTCCAACTTATGTTTTTCTTAAAAAAACATAGATTTTACACCAAAAAAACTGATGGATTTCAGTGAGTGGCGATTGGTGCTGCCCTTGACCCCCCTGGTTCTGACCTTGTATATCGATGTTTTTTAATCAAACTGAGAGATAATGTAACGCAAGGTGAGAAATGTTGATACATGTACAAATGTATAGCAAATGGTGACTCACGTGCAATAAGGTATAGTACAATTGGGCTCTATACAAGCTTTTGAGTGGTTCTTTAATATCCACCATGCTCCACGACAAATTTCACATCCATTACGAAACCCTGTAGTGCATATAGAAGCATGTTGAAGAAGCATTTTGACAGTTTGACAATCCGGGTAGCAACAGTCTACGCTTTTACATTGACACACGTGTGTAAAGCATCTAGAGCCCTGTTTAACTGCCAGCACAAACAGTACCAAAAACAAGTTCAGGATCAGACAGGATGTTTACTTTTTTAACAAAAACAACTTCTGTTCTCATTTCTTACCGTGTTGGTTTTTTGATCCTGAGGTTGTTCCTTTTTTGGTTCCGGGGTAATCTCTGTTGGAGAGGGGGTTAACTTAGGAGTATGACAGGTGTCACTCTTTTGTTGGACAACAAGATCCTCTTTAAAATGGTACAGGATCATCAAAGAGGAATATTTGGCATGCCCGAGTGTATCGAATTGGTATAGAGAATTCTGGCACTTGTTCAAGAAATCATCGCGAGTCTGAAAGAAATTATTCACCAGCACGTTGTCATTATCCTTGGTATTAACTGGTATACAGCTTAGTACATCCTGGAAACACCAAATAATAAAAATGTTAATCAATTGAAAGTCTTGGCGGGTCAACCCAACCCCTTTTGACCAGTAATAAAATTTGAACAAGCGGAAAATTATGGCATAGAAGGTGTTGTTTTATAACCAACTCACCTCAGAGAGTTGAGTCTTTTTACAAAACCACATCTGCTGATACTACCCTTGGAAAAACATCTGGCAATGAACAAGCAAAGTCAAAATGAATAATTTTAGGATGCCAAAAGACATTATAAAAATGTAACATTATTTCACCTTGAGCATAAGTGAGTCTTGTTGCACTGCTTGCAGAACCATCTACTTCCAGATAATATTACTTCATTGCAACATGTGCACACATGCTGTAACCGAAGAATCATATAGTTTTCCTTCTCAGGCAGAATCACATCACCAAGCTACGATATCAATAGAGGAAACTCAACTTAAAAAGACAGATAATTATTGTATAAAAAATAAAGAAATGTGAAAGTATTTACTCTGTGCATCACTAAAGCATCCTTTGTGGTGATTTCTTGTCCATTGGCCATCAAGATTCGCTTAGTACGTGACTTGATACACACTCTTTCTCCAGAATTTTCTTCGTCATCAAGTTTCTTACTTGTACTTTCAGCAATGTCTGACCAACAATCACCATCAAAGTATGGCAAACGGGCTGCAGTTATCTTATTCTTTGATGGAATGAAAAATTCATTGAATAAATTAGTCTGGTCTACCACAATTCCATCTTTCACAGCTTTCCTAATCATTAGCTTGTACCTTCATGAAAAACAACCTAGCGTAAAATTATGCACAAATAGTTTCCCTATCGTTCTCATGACGCCATAAAATATTAAAAAAAATAACAATAATAATAACTTTACATACCACTGGAGTAGCTTAGCCCTCTCGGGTGTCTTCTGAGTCTTCGGGTGACAGTAAAATATATATCTTCACCTTTTATAAGAGGACATGACCATATATAACAAGATGCAAAACCTCTTTTCTTGCAATGTTCCAGGTATCCAACCTGAGTATCATAAAACATAAGTCATTATTCAAGAGGATGGTTATTAAACAGATTTAGTAAGAAAAAGAATACCAATATTTCATGGTAAATGAAGGTGCGAAGAGGTTCTCCACTTGCAGTTTTTCTTTCGGGTTGAAAGTACTTGACTGAATCGATGTATGAGATATACACACATCGGTTGTTAGGCCCGTTACACTCTGATCCAAACTCTTGAACATACATTCCAAATAGGCATATATCCACACCTCCTATTTGCTGGAACATAATTATTAACTATTTGCCATAGAAATGAGAAGATTAGATGTCTAGTTTAGAATAGATACTAATATATCTCTAAATTAAAAATAAAGCATAAAAATACACTTACTTTTGATTTGTAATCAATTTTCTCTGGATAATCTTTTCCATGACATATATCTCTAAATTGCTTCTTCACTTCCAACTCTTTGTCAACAGATACCACAACTCTTACGACAAGACCTTCTGCTACTGGTACCTATCATGATTAAAAAAGATTAAAGATCATATTACTAATGCTCATATACTTCACCTAAATTTAATTTGAAAAAAAACAGAAAAAAATGTTTTCTTACTTTTTCTGATTCTATTCCATGATACTTTGCGGTTTCTCTCTCTCTTGCTTCATTCGGTTAAATAGCCGTTGCTCGATATGATCACTAAGATTAGTTCGTGGCAAATCTTTTGCTCCCACAGCAGTTTTTGGTAATGAGGTTCTCGTTCCATTTTCTATTTCTTTTAAGCAACATTTTGGACAAACATATTCTGCTTTCCCTTCTAAATCTGTTTCATTATTGTACAGACCACAAATCCTATGTTGCCAGTGTTGACATGTATCACATTGCACCCACTGCAAGAAAACAATAGTCAGTGGTCATTTAAGGTTTTAAAATAAAATAATAATTGCACGGACAGCTAAAGTCTAATATACCGAGTCCTCTATTCGTCATCGTTCTTTGCCATGCGAAGACTGGCTTTAACAAGTGAACCTCCACGTGTTATAATAGTTGACCCACGAGATCCTTTAAAGCATCCCATACAAATGCAATGCTGTGTTTTGGTGTTCTCATCTGTTGACCGATAATATTTAACATTTTGCTTGATCCGCAAGTCACAAGATGAGCAATATACGGGTGGGGGAGCGAGCAAATGCTTATGCTTGGAGCATAACTGGCACGAGTTTTGACTTGCTGAAGGTGTAGTGTGTCCTGATATCTCCTGCATAAATGGTATATATATTAGAATTTTCTTATTTAATGAAATACGTCATATCTAAGCATATGCTATGAGATGATGTATAGCATATGAACCTTTTTAGGTTGGATAAAACTTGACAAATGTTCTTTGATTTGAGACGCAGTGAAAGAATCAGCAAATGAGGCACTCAGTTTCTTAATGTTCCTAGATCCCAACCCTGACCCTTCAACAGAATCAGGCAATGACACACTTGGTGTCTTGATATTCGTGAACATCAACCCTGACCTGTTACCTTCAAAACTACCAGCCAGTGAAGCATTTGGTTGCTTAATATTCAGGATCTCCACCTCTGGCCCTTTATCATCAAAAGATGTAATTTGTGTGCTTGTCTTCTCTGGTTCCATTGATTGCAAGAACCCCAATACAGACTCAAAATCATCTAAAGCTGAATTGAGACCACATACTACTGTTTCTTCACAGTTCAACTTGGTGGTATCATGTTAACTTTTGGCTCAAGGCATCCTTTGTAGAAGCGAGGGATTTAGTAAAGCTACTGTACACATCCATGAGAGTACCAGAGGTTACATTAGGGCCCAGTTGACTTGATTCCTCTTTTCCATCAGGGCCATTCCGCAAAGCATTTTCTGCAGTTTTATTGTTAGCATCCTCATTACTATTGGGCCATTGTTCCAAAGGTGGCAAGTCTAAAGGCAGATAACTTTTAGTTAGTACATCCATTAGAGTACCACTGCTAACACAAGATTCATAATTATTTAGTGGCTCCAAGTGACATCTTTGTCTTTTAGATTCCATTTGATCAGTACTGCTGCCAACCCAACATTCATTCTTAGGAGTCTCAAAGGGATAATTTCGTTTTCTAGATTCCATGAGAGCACCACCACCACTCCAAGATTCATTACAGGGGGGCCCAAAATGATATTTTCTTTTTCCAAATGTGATGCCCGAAGAAGCCTGACCACAAATGTTGCAATTTAAACCGTTACAGTTGTGACCTGAACTTGCTTCAGCAACAAGTTGTCGACCACCCTGTACTGATTCCCATGAATTAATCCGTGGAATCTTAAACCCATTTGAATGATCCCACACTGGAATTTGGCGCATCCACTGACCAGGTAGTGGTGTTGGGCCATATGAACCTGTGGTTGCAAAAACGCCCCACGATTTGATGTTTGAGTGTTAGATGTGGTGCCCAAAAGGTGAGTAGCCTCAGGATTGTTCTGAAAATTGGGTTGCACACCATTTGCTGCAATTGGAAAGCCCGTATTATATAAATTCTGTTGAAAAGGTTTCTGTTGATGGAAGTTTTGAGTTGATGGATGAGCAACAGAACGCAAAGGACTGCTAGGCATCACTGTTCCACTTCTACCAATAAAAGCTTCAGTAGCAGATTTCCTATTATTAAACATGTTTGTGCTACCAACATTCTTAATTGAAGATCCTGAAGAAATCAAGAAAATTGATTATTAACATTAAAATGCATAAAAAAATTTATTTCACAACCAATTAAGTACAAAGCACCTCCAAAAAATTGACGATTAAACGTGTTGATAGTAGCAGAGTTGTAACCAGTGGATCCAACATTCATGGAAGTATCAGACGTATTAAACCTGGAAAACATCATGGGCATAACTCCATCAGATACCATACGATTACGATCAACATCCATGTCCCCTGGTGATTCAACATCTGAGAACCAGTTCCCTATAGAAATTCAACAATATACAAGTCAAAAACCAACTACCAAATCAAAATTCATCCAAAACAAAATCCAACCATTCTCACCATCGGGTTTCAATCGCAGTAGGGCACTGGCTGTTCGCCTGCAAGTCAGGAATCGACGTAGGAAACGGGCTGTTCAAGTAACTTAAAATATCATCCATCAATCATCTTTATCGATTCCGTGCGGATAATTATCAACACTACAGAAAAACATTCACAGTGAGTTTAATTTTCATCAAAAACCAAAACACCATAAAAGTTGAGTAATCAAGAACTATAAAACAAATAACGATGAATAACAACATGAAACAAGAGTGAAGAACTAACGATTTAGTGGTAGATTGATCGGCATTAGTGTTGAGGGGGTTCCAATGGGCGATGGAATCCCCTTGTTTGTGGCGATTATCGCGTGTGGGAAGTGATGCGTAAATCATGTTAGAGTAAATTTGGAATGAAGAACATGAACAACAACAAAGAAGATTTAGGATGGTGTGAAGTGATTCGTATTTCGTAAAGAAAACCCTACGGAATTTACCTTCAAGAAAGAATTTAGAATTACACAGGAGCTCAAGTTAGGGCAATTTGGCGCTTTTATAGGTTTTCGTAGGGCCACTAGTCAAAAGGTCAAACCCCTTTGAACATATATAGTCAATATTGTTAAATCAAGTAATCTTTTTTTATTTTCTCTTTTTTTCCTTTTTCTTTTCTCATTTTCTTTCATCTTTATTATCTCGTATTTAATAGCTTAATGAGTGGTGTTGATGTGGTTAAGTAGGTATATACAAACGTATGAGTTAGGATGGGTTGATTTAGATATCTGAAAGTAAATAATAAAGATTAAATTATGTAAAACTGTGGCATACCAAGTATTTAGCATTTTGAAATCTATTTTGTTAACTTTTATAACTAATTAGATTATTAAATTTAGCATTATAAAATACTATGACTAATTAAAATATTATATTCACACCTCAAAAATTATTTACTTAAATGATGAAAGTATTTTTATAATTAATAAAAGAAGAAAAGAAACCTAAAATTTAAGTATTAGATTTAAAGTTTCAGGAATAACTTTCAGGCATTTAAAAATTATCTAGTTAAATAATAAATTTTTATAGTTAAATAATAAAAGAAAAAGGTATGCCTAAATTAGTAAAATGTGTGAATAATGAGTGTAAGGCGCCAACTTGTTTTTATACTAGTCTCAACACACACTTACATTGTAAAATTATAAGCTAATTAAACTCATACGCATGCTTAATTTCTCATAAATTATGAGCTTGAACATCTAGCTTCATATTGTTATATTGTTGACAATTAGATGGTACACTAGTACTAAGAGTCAAAATTTAATATGAAGACCATTCATGTTTAGAACTGATTAAAAGTATGTTAAGAGACTTAAATATAAAGTATTGTAGTTGTTGAATGAAAAGAAAGAAAAAAAAAAGACAATGGACATTGTCTTGTAAGTATCTTGTCAAAAATATACAAAGTTATTACCTTGTATGTGATAGTGCAAGTTTCACGTTGTCGAGGTGAGGTTTTGTCCAAAATGAAAAACACATCATAATGTCTCGAGTTCTTGACAAAATAACTATCATATCATATCATCTTTTAAGTACTCAACAATCTAAGTGTTTCACTCTCGAGATATATAATAGGTCGTCAATGTATACAAAATTAGTGGCTAAATATACCTCCGATGTAGTTAACGTACCTTCCTTTATAAGAGAATATGTGACTGAATTAGTACGGGAGCACATCCAAGTGGAAGTAGTGTTCGTTCAACAACATCCATACAAGTATACGAATCTGTAATTCTAACTTGATAAATAAATGTTCAAGTTTAATAAGAGATGGAAATGATGTTCAAGTTTAATGTATTATGTATTATTAATCTTTTAATCTATTATTTATAAGACTGTTATACCACGACGACAATAGCAAAAAAATCTAATAATGTTATATCTTCTAGTGTAGTGAACATTATTGCAATAAATACTAAAAATTTATATATAGTTATTTAATTATACGTACGTTATATATTAAAATATGAACGTTGCATGAGATATTTATACACATTAAATATTTTATGTGGTCTGAACAACAATCTTCACACCATATAAACATAGTGAAAACGAATATAAACTAAAAATCACTTCCATCATATATAACACAAGTCGGTGACAATGTATCGCAAGTTGAAACGGTCAAATCCAAAGGGTTCAAATAAACAATTGTCCATTATATAAATCTAAATTTCTTTAACTCCGCATTATATAAGTTTAAAAAAACCTATATATTATATAAAAAGTTTAGTCAAAGTAATATTATGTTTACTTGCATAAAAAGAGTTGGGTATAAAAGATGAAAGTGTATACGTTTAAAGATATGGACACATGTTCTGAGCAATAGTAGTTATGTACATTACTACATTAGCCATTTAGGCCATTAGTAGTGACGGTATGTAAAAAAACATTGCCACATAAGTATATAGTGTGATAGTGAAATATAAGTGTGATGAGCGTGTGATAATAAAAAAATGTATTGCTACTAGAGTTGATGAGGTGTATTACTATAATACGTAAGATTTAAAAAAAAAAACAAAATAACTTGTAACTAATCCGTGAAACCACTCATGCAAGACCAAATCACGCCCTTATTGCACAAGAGGGGTGGTGTTCCTTTGGGATAGGGGTGTCATATCACCCTATCACACCCATATCACATTTCACTACGGATGATCTTGCTATGAAAGTGGATGGCGGAACTGTCAATCTGTTTACTAGTTAAATGTAGTAGCGGCTTTCATTTTTTAACATGGTTATTGTACGTCCAAATTTGTGATCGAAAAATGAAAAAAAAAATATTATTATCATTTGATAAAATAATATAACTATAATATACAGAATAATAAGAGGATATATATATATATATATATATATATATATATAATATATATATATATATATATAATATATATGTGTGTGTGTGTGTATGGATATAATTAATTATTTTAAAATGATATAACTAATTTGAAAAAAAAGGAATGACAAAAAAAGAATTTGCTAAAAGTATCGAGAACATAATAAACGGTCAAATTTAATGCAAGAATAACATAAAATCATAGATTAACTTAAAAATATATATAATAATCTTCAAGTAATATTACTTATTGGGATGCTGTGGATTATAATATTCAACTTTGAAGACCTAGTGAACAACTCACGCACTAAAAACACATGTAAATTAATTGGGTTTATATGCACTCTGCTTCTCCCCAAACAACTTTCCTTTAAATATCAAAGTTTTGTCCCCAAACTTATTTAATGTGTCCCGAGTATTCATTGAACACAATTCAATCGTGTAATTCAACAAGTGGTGTGTTCATGAGGATCACAGTCCTTCAATAAGTTGCAATTTTGTGCTTCTTTGAGTGCACTTAATGGACCATATAACCAATTTTATCAATTACTATAAATCAAGTACATATATACATCAACTTTTGTTGTGTTCAAGCATAAAAAAGTAAATCATTTTCAACTCAACACGACCCTTTCATTTTATAAACAACTAAAATGAGTTTTATCATGTTTTATGTAAACTTTTAGGTTTTAGACATTTATTCCTACTCCAAGACTTGCCTTAGTGGGCGTTAAGCCCAAAGCTTCACACCAAATAACGTGGTGGCCTCCACTCCTCCTAGCGTTATTACAAAACACCATATTGTTGCAACTTTCTAGAAACTAGCCGTTGCTAGTGAAGAATGTTAGGGACTATTAATTTTTATTTTTATTTCTTATAAAATTAAACCCAAACTCAACCTATATATACTTCTCAAATATACAACAATTCATTCTAAGAGTTTCTTTCAAAAAGATAAAAAAATAAATAGTTAGTAATCATCAACTACCGAAGATAGTACGTCTTTAGATTCGTGTGAGATTGACGAGACAATCAAAAGTGTGATTGACTCGCGGCAGAGTGTATGGCTTATGTTAGTCATCCTCCACGTCTGATCATGAAAAGAAAAAAAGTCAAACAACACATCGTGCAGCCAACGAGCAATTAATGAACGATTATTTTTTTGATAAACCTCTATACGGTCCTATAAATTAAGCAAGAAATCTTTTTATTAATGTAATTTCTAAGGAAACATATTTTTATAAAAAGAATTTCTTTTAAACATCAAACTTTTTTAAAAATGTGAAATAATTTAAAATTGGTGTTTTCAAAAAGTAAAAGTTTTAGAAATAAAAGATAATTAAAATTGGGATTTATAGTAAGTAATTTTTAAGAATGATATTTTTCTAAATGGTTTGATTTGAAACAAAATGCTTAAATTATTTTTTAAAAAAACCAAAAAAAGTTTAAAAAATTGATATTATTGTTTATTACTTATAGTCCGTACTCATAGGTAATTTTAATTATATCTTATCTTAAAATGTAGTTTTACAATAAATAAAATTTTATTCTAATTAATATTTTATTTATTCAACACGTGTAATACACGAGTTTAATAAAACTAATATAATATAATTCATCGAAACCCATTATAGTCATTTTAATTGGTTAATTAATTTAGCAATTAAAGAGTCAATTAGTAAAATCACCATCCTTACTAAAACTACAGCTTTTGTAGTTAAGCCGCAAAGAACGCACAAAACCATTACGTGCTCGAGCTTTGGATTGACCATCCAAACGAATTTAAAGGCTTAGATCCAAATTGCACAGAGTGAGGCATTGAGAGAGGAAAACCTTGCGGGAGAAGAATTCCAAGGGTTGGATAAACAAATGATTTGCAAAGATGATGGTGTAAAGTACTTCATAGATCGTATATGGGTACCCAGATGGGGAGGTGTCCGTACATTGGTCATGGATGAAGCACACAAGACGTGATATTCTATTCATCCTGGTGCAGACAAGATGTACCACGATCTTAAGGATCTGTACTAGTGGCCAGGCATGAAGAAAGACATCTCCATGTACGTAAGAAGATGTTTGACATGCTCGAAAGTTAAAGCTGAACATCAGAAACCATCGGGATTGTTGCAGCAACATGAAATTCCCGAGTGGAAATGGAAGAACATAGCTATGGATTTCATTACCAAACTCCCTAGAACGAGCAACGGGCATGATTCGATATGGGTCGAAGTGGATCGAACGACGAAATCAGCACATTTCTTGCCGATCCGAGAAGACTACAAAATGGATAAGTTGGCGAGATTGTACCTAAAAGAGGTCGTGACAAGACACGGAGTGCTGTTGTCAATCATATCTGACCGTGACGACCGCTTTACTTCACGATTTTGGCAGACACTACAGAAAGCGATGGGCACTCGATTAGACATGAGTACTGCCTATCATCCTCAAACAGACGGCCAAAGTGAACGAACTATACAGACGCTAGAAGACATGTTGAGGGCGTGTGTAATCGACTTTGGTGGTAGTTGGGATACTCATTTACCGTTGATTGAGTTCTCTTGCAACAACAGCTACCATACGAGCCTTGGATGTGCTCCATTTGAAGCGTTGTATGGGAGAAAATGCAGAACACCCATTTGTTGGGCCGAGGATGGAGAAAGTCAGTTAACAGGCCAGAGATCATTCAGGAAACAACTGACAAGATCTTCCAAAACAAAGATGACTAAAAGCCGCTAGAGATCGCCAAAAGTGCTATGCCGACAACCGTCAGAAGCCTCTAGAATTCAATGTTGGAGATCAAGTTTTACTCAAAGTCTCTCCTTGGAAAGGAATTGTTCAGTTTGGAAAGAAAGGGAAGTTAGCCCCAAGATACGTTGGACCATTAGAGATTACAAAAAGAATTGGTCCAGTGGCTTACCGATCAAGGTTACCACAAGAACTCAGCGGTGTGCATGATACTTTCCACGTGTCGAACCTCAAGAAGTGTTTGGCTGACGAATCACTTCACGTACCAATTGAGGACATCAAGATTGACGACAAGCTTCATTTTGTCGAGGAACCCATTGAGATCATGGATCGAAAGGTCAAGCAATTGAAGCGCAGTAGAATACCAATTGTACGCGTGAGATGGAATGCAAAACGAGGGCCAGAGTTTACATGGGAACGGGAAGATCAGATGAAGCTTAAATATCCACACCTATTCGAGGATGACACTCTTGGACCTAACTCCAGCTGAATTTCGGACGAAATTCTCTCAACTGGGGGATACTGTGACATCCGTCACCATAAGGTCCGTCAATCAACATGATTAACCGTTAACTTTTCTTGATCATTCTTCCTCTTCTTCATGAACTCCTGGTGTGGAGATCATATTTGCTTTATTATCCTTGTGCTTGTGCTTTCTTCGTGAACGTGTGCTATGCCTAAAACTTTTACAAACTTCCATCGTCGCTATTACTAAAAATATCATTTTTATATAATATTATTGTCGTTAATAAAACCATTTTTAAGTGCCAATTAACATTAAATATATTTCTAACATTAATATAACAAACACCTTTAAAGTCGTTTTCACCCGAAACAAACTTTGGGAACTCGGGGCTAAGTGCAGGGACTACAATTGACATTTTTTGCAAACTCTGGATAGGTATAAAAACCCCATTCCCAGCCATTCTTCCTCACTTTATCTTTTTCTTCTTCATTCTTCTTCACTTCACATTTTCTTCATCTTTGCACCAAAACCGCCCCGTTTTATCTCGTTTTCGTCTTCTAGACTTCATCTACAACCTAGTCTACTCCATCGTTGCAGGTAGACGACCTTGGTTGTCTCTTTCTTGCTCGTTTTACTGCTGTCCATTTCTAGGGTTTCGGGTGTTCGGGTCAACCGAACATAAGAGGTCGTGTGGGTGCGTGTGATGTCTTTTTGCGTGTACTTCTTGTTTGTGTGTGTTGTAATGTGTTTCTGAAAGTTCTTGTTGTGTAAAACTCATGCTCGGGGCAGCCGAAGGCTGCTCTGCACTTCAGCAGTCGCGAACCTACAGTTCAGGCGACTGGGTCTGTCATGCGACTGAGCCGTGCGACTGGGTGAGTCGTGCGACTGAGTCATTCGAGCGACTGAGTCGTGCGACTGGGGATGTCATGCGACTGAGTCATGCGATCGAATGAATGTGTGTGATTGAGTCAATGCGAATGAGTGATGTGTGCGATTGAGTCAATGCGGATGAATGAGGTGTGCGATTGAGTCATGCGACCGAATGGATGTATGCGATTGTGTGTGCGTCGCACGACTGAAGGCCAATCGTACGAATGAAGGTTCAGTCGTACGGATGTAGCTGATTCATCCGAATGAAGGTTGATTCGTGCGTATGGAGGTTAAGTCGTGCGATTGGGTGTTGTGTGGTACGACTGAATGCCAGTCGTGCGAATGAAGGTTCAATCGCGCGAATGAAGCTGGTTCGTACGATTGAAGGTTGATTCGTACAAATGGAGTGTTTAGTCGAGCGTCTGGTCCTGTTGTGTGACTGATGATGTTGTGTGTGTGAATTCCGTTCTTGAATGTCATGTGATGATAAGGTAACATCAATAAAAGTGTCATTGCTTGACCACAAAGATTAAAGTCAATGCTATCAACATGCTCATACTATTTCAATTTAAATCAACCTAACATTTTACAATTATCAACAACCCATTTGGGACTACAAATATTTAACAAGTACTTTCTCTTATAACAATGGGATCTTTACACAAATGTCATTGGCAATGACGAACCCTTCCGGTACTTGGATCTACATAAGATCTGATACGTGCGTCCGTTTGAGTGTGTGTTACCCACGACCGAACCGATACAACCCAACCGACTGAACATTACTATATGCTTTATACATATCATTAATGCTTAACAATAACTGTCAATAGGTGTTTGACCATTCATTTCATACTACATTTGGGAAACTTTCATCATTCATACTTACCGCTTAACAAGTGAGTTTCGTGGCCCTTTTTATGCTTATACTACCTTTCAAACATTTACAAACATGGGGAAAAAGTATGCTCACCGTTTTTTATGCTGTACAACATATATACAATTTACATACTTTGAATCAACGTGCTACTGTTTTGTGAGTACTTATCTTATACGTGCTTGAGTTTGCTGTGTGGTTCTTTCTTACAACCATTTAATTCCAGTGTGGAACCGACGGATAGGTATTGGTAGTACTACGTGGGTTGACACCCCACCCTCGTTGTTGTTATACTAGTTAGTACCAACAGTCGCCAGGAACGGGCCTTGGGTGAATATATTCCGACAAGATTCTTTGTGTATGTTGTTAGGTTTGGTTGTAAAGCTCAGGTCATGTGTTTTTGCTTACTTATAACTGTATTCACGGCATTCTGCGACAACATTTATACAGCATCAATTACTTATTTACAATTTAAACCTGTGAGCTCACCAATAATTTTGTTGACCATTTTGAGCATATCTTTTTAGGTGATCATGCTAGCTGAAGATCTAGGTGTGCTGCCTTAGTGGAGACCCTAGGATGCATTTATGGCTAAACTTTGTGTTTGAAAACATTTGTTGTAGCATGTTTTAAACACATTACTCTTTGATACTTGTTCACGGGTTGTGGGAAAATACATTACAATGTTGAGATTCGTATTTGTGTGATCAATTGCTTGTGTATGCTTATAGCTATGTTGTT
>CM046447.1:91880531-91943031 GCA_025506515.1 Flaveria trinervia
AAACAGAAACTGCATAGTGGACTTAGCTTCACACATAGTTCAACACTTAGTAGAGAAAGGAATAACGGGGAGGGATTAGGCTACAAAGTGGTTCCACCACCACCTGAAACCTTGATGAACACCAAGTCTAGACAAGTAAATAATAACCCCATCAAGGATCATGTGGTGACCACTCCTCTTGTTATGATCCAGACACCTCATGTTCATCTACTGAATCTGGTAAGCAACAAAAGGAGGCCACTTCAAAGGCAAAGGGTAAATTGCCTTGTGTTAACCTGAAAAATGAATTTGAAAAGGTTAATTTAAAGTCAGGGTCAAATAGAGTCAAATCAGAACCTAAGAGGACTTCAAATGTTACCTTTTCACATGCTACAAGTCAAAAACCATTTAACCAAAAAGTAAAACAGGTTAAATCAGTAAAGTTTGTTACCAGAGAAAACATCAAACATCCAAGAGTCAAAAACTAAAGTGATTGATGTTACTAGAGTGTCACGCACTTCTCCACAAAGAAAGTCTACTCATAAAGTTGATAGCAGGTCATGCTACAACTGTGGAGAATGTGGACACATTGCTTCCGACTGTCATTTCTATCCGACACCTAGGAAGAAGATTGATCTTCTGGACTCTAGACCTAGGTCTTCTAAGCGGAGTCTCTAACTCCACCTAGAAGATCTAGTGACCTAAAGTCCAAACTGTAAGCCAGACGACTGTTTATCATAATAGGCATTGCACAAATCTGGCTTATGGAAAGAAAAATCCACCCTCGTGTCTGATACTGATAACAAGAAGGACCTGACCTACCCTCACCTTCTAAGGGTCAATGGGTGGAGTTCATGATGTGTGATGCCTCTGGGAAACCCAAGACAGTCAAAGCTTGGGTTCCTAACCTAAATTGATTCTTTTACTTTGTATGCGCAGGGTGCTCGATATAGTGCTGAGACTAACACGTGGATATAGACAGCGGAGCATCCAGGCACATGACAGGAAATAGCGCCTTTTATCTAACGTCAAACAAAAAAGGAGGGCATGTTTCCTTTGCAGGAAACAAAGGAGGCTATATCAAGCTCAGGGAAAAGTGGGAAATCAGAAAGTTAAGTTTGATAAAGTGAACTACGTTCAACAACTTCAGAACAACTTACTTTCTGTGTCCCAAATCTGTGATAAAGGATTTAAAGTCGTCTTCGATAATCAGAAGTGTACGTGCTGAAGAAAGAATATATGATCCCAGAAGACCAAGTTTGATGACTGCTTCAAGATATAAAGACCTTTATGTCTTGGATCTGTCAACAGCTGCCACAACGGATCATGAGGTTTAGTGTTTCTTATCTAAAGCTACTGAGAAGGATTCCATCTCCTGGCATCGGAGAATGGGACACATTAGTCAAAGGAAGATGAATCATTTGATTCAGAAGGATTTAGTTAGAGGAGTGAATGTCAAGAACTTCCAACTTCCTGACTTTTGTGTAGCTTGCAAGAAGGGCAAATAGACAAAGAAGTCTCATAAGGAAAAGAAAGTTCATTCAATAGAACTTCCTCTTGAGCTTCTTCACATGGATCTGTTCGGTCCAGTTAGTACAAGGAGCATCGCAGGCGACGCGTACTGTTATGTGGTCACTGATGACTATTCAAGGTTCACTTGGGTATGTTTCTGAAATCAAATCAGAAACTTTGGAGACATTCAAAGAATTAGTAACCACACTGAATCACTCTACAAGCTCAAAGTTCGACAAATACGCTCAGACAACGGGACAGAATTCAAGAATCAAGGGATGGAGGCATACTGCAAGAAAAGGGAATTGTGCATCAATTCACTTCTGCCTACACACCTCAGATGAATGGAGTTGCTGAGAGGAAGAACAGGAGCTTGATAGAAACGCCCGGACTATCCTGGCAGACTCGAAACTGCCTATCCAATTCTGGAACGAGGCAGTGGCAAATGCTTGCTATACACTGAACAGAGTCCTAATAGTCCAGCGCCACGGAAAGACATGTTATGGCTACTTCAAGACGCAAAACCGAATTTGGAGTACCTTGA
Organism: Flaveria trinervia; assembly: GCA_025506515.1. Lineage (NCBI taxonomy): Eukaryota > Viridiplantae > Streptophyta > Magnoliopsida > Asterales > Asteraceae > Flaveria > Flaveria trinervia. The sequence continues at coordinate 91,882,567 of CM046447.1, forward strand.
ACCTTTGGCGCACCGTGTACACTTCTGAAGAGACACAAGAAGGAAAATTTAGCGAGAAGGCGGTTGAAGGAATTTTCTAGGATACAACATACGAACAAGCGAGTTTACAATAACTCAACGGTTCTTGTAAAGTGTGGTGTAATGTCGACGTTCAGATATACCACACCACCTACAGGCAAAGGACCTGCATACTTCTTCGATTATGATGGATTCTTCAAATCCTTCAACATCCCTCTCTCTCCCTCGAGATGAGTAGCTACTAGGATGATGTATGATATTCTAAATACGCCATCCAGCACACAGGGAGAGTCATCTACTCAGTCAGAAGGGGTCCGATGAAAGTGACTCCTCTCTGAAGATGAAACTGAAGCAGATGACCGAACAATCAGAGGAACAGTTCCAGTTCCTGAAAGTCCACAAGCATCCACAAGTGATGCACCCTCGACTTCGGAACCTCAACTCCCCTCTCAGATGCAGACCAAATGTTCACAATCTTGGTTCGGAGGTGACTGTGCCGACTACTCCAGGATCACGACTAACGTCTATCATCCCCTTGACAATGTTATTGGAGATGTCCGATCAGGAGTACAAACCCGAAATCAGCTATACTCAGCTGATACGCCTCAGTTATGGAGAAGGGTTACATTCATGATGGTGCTTATCGCTGTTTTGTCTCGCAGGTTGAGCCAAATATGTCAGTGAAGCACTAAATGATGAGGCGTGGGTGAGTGCCATGCAAGAAGAACTTCTGCAGTTTAAGAAGTTAGGTGTATGGACTCTGGTTGATAGACCTAAAGGTGCTAAAGTCATTGGCACCAAATGGGTACTAAAATGTAAGAAGGATGACCAGGAGTCATTATAAGAACAAAGCTCGACTGGTGGTTCAAGGTTTTCGCCAAGTCGAGGGTATTGACTATAATGAGGTGTTTGCACCCATGGCAAGGATGGAAGCTATTCGTATCTTCCTTGCCTATGCCTCGTACATGAAGATTAAAGTCTACCAATTAGATGTGAAGAGTGCATTCCTTCATGAAATCAGGGAAACAGTCTATGTAAGTCAACCCGAGGGATTTGAAGACCCTTATCATCGGGATAGAGTTTACAAGCTCGACAAAGCTTTATATGGGCTTCATCAAGCTCCTCGAGCTTGGTATGAGAAACTCTCGACTCATCTTGTGAAACACGGCTTTCGCAGGGGAGTCATTGACTGTACACTGTTTATTAAAGAAAAGGATGGTGACCTACTGCTTGTACAGATATATGTTGATGACATAATCTTCGGTCAAAGAACGAAGAGTTATGCAAAGAGTTTGAAGCAGTGATGAAGAAAGAGTTTGAGATGAGTGCAATGGGGGAGATGAAGTTCTTTCTCGGGTTACAGGTGGATCAAACACCTAATGGATCTTTCTACATCAGACCAAGTATGTAGGAGACATTCTCAGTCGCTTTGACATGGAGAATGCTTCTGCTGCTGGGACTCCACTTGCTACGAATCATGATATAGCACCTAATGAGAATGGGATCTTGTAGATGCCACTATGTACCGAGGAATGATTGGATCCCTCATGTATCTCACTGCCTCAAGACCTGATATCATTATGCTACATGTTTATGTTCCAGATATCAGGCTAAACCTAAGGTCAATCATCTGATCGGGTCAAAAGGATCTTTCGCTATCTAAAGGGTACACCCACCCTGGGGTTTGGTATCCTCATGATGACATTTGAGCTCACAGCGTATAGTGACTCGGACTATGGAGGCTGCAAAATGAACTACAAGTCTACATCAGCAGGGTGTCAATTCTTTGGGAGAAGATTAGTTACATGGCAGTGTAAGAAGCAGACATCGGTTGCATTGTCAACCTGTGAAGCCGAATATGTTGCTGCTGCAAGTTGCTGTTCCCAAATCATTTGGATTCAACAGCAAATGCGGGATTACGGTTTGAAATTCTCGTCTACTCCTATTTTTGTTGATAACTCTGCTGCAATTGCAGTAACCAAAATCCGGTCCAACATCCTAAGACCAAACACATCGGTATTAAATACCACTTCATAAGAGACTGTTTTGAAAAACTTAATAGATGTGGTTAAAATTAATACTGATTTTCAACGTGCTGACCTCTATACAAAAGCCTTTGATAAACCACGTTTTCAATACTTGCTAGAGGTCAACGGCGTTAAAAAAAAAGTGAGGTAATTCCTGATGAGCATAATTGTAGTCCGGTGTATTTCATTATGTTTATTTTATTTTATGTTATCTTTTTTTTTTCTTTTGTCTGTTATATTTAACTTCATGTTACCTTGCTGTTTATTAATCCAAAAATAATTAAATCCGAAATGATTTTAGTATTTTAGGGGGAGAATATGTCAGCAAGTTAATATTAAAAAAATGAGGGAGAAGGGGTAACTAGCTGAAATAAGGTAGAATGTGTCTGTGATACTGATTCAATACCTTTGGAATATGATAGTACACAGGAACAAATCGAGAGGGAATTAAAATTTAAGGTTTGAAAAGATGCAAAAGTTCAAGTATAAGTCTGTAGTCTAAGCAATATAAAAAGGAAAATGATAGAAAACTGGCAACTCCTAAGGTGACGAAGAAAGTAGACTTAGAGGCTGCTAGACCACAAATGATATGTTGGTAGATTCACACAATAGACAATTAGACCTGATTGGTGATTTCAAGATCAAACTAAGTTGTTCAACTGACTGTGGACTTCCATCTTATCACTGGTTAACACAATCAAATATATTCCAATAAGGGCAATGAGCATTTAAACGCCACAAAAGTGTGCGGATGACCAAATTAGAGCAAGCAAGAAAAAATGAAAGACAAATGCAATAAAGCTAATGGCTCATGTTGTTGGTGCATTTTGTGTAAAATAAAAGTAAGCTGCTCTAACAAGGAGATAGGTTGTGTGCTCTCTGCTGTGCGATGGCACTGACCTGAGGATAAGCATAACCTAGATATTCTAGAATTCATTGTTGTTTGCCGCCTCTCTGCTGTGCGATGGCACTGACCTGAGACAGGCTTCTCTTTGAAAGCTCTAATAGTCTCTTCTTTAATAATCCCCATAGACCGCTCAAAACCTCTGAGGAATGTTGATTACCATATAAGTGTGGGATCCACCAATGTTTTGAAATAATAAACCTAAATCAGTCACCAGTCTGCGTCAAAGTCTGTGTATGGATTTAAGTGACAAATATACTGACAATCTTAGTGGCTACATTCTCAACAGTTCAACTCAATGTGAAAATCTAAGAGTTTCAGTATGATTTCCTTAAGTTGCTAACGACTCTGGATGAACACCGAGAATTTAAGCATCAAAGAGCTTTAATAACAAGTCCCAAAATGATTTGATATTCCTGTATGATTCCAAAATTGATTTGGTCCAGATATGATCAATCTAAGTTAAAGCTGTCTACTCCTAATCAAATCCCTTAGATTTTCATCTTAGGTTTTATCTCTCACAAAAAATCCAAACATAAACTTTAGTTGTGTAGTTATTTAAGTTACTATGTTATCTTTAATTTGTGTGTCGTCGGACTACATCAGGAAATCAGAAGGGAATTAACTTACCTAAAAAGGGTCATGTCTGAGATGGCCACATGGTTTCAAAATTTAAAAGGTCACGTCTGAAGTGACTGAATTGGTTAAGAGCTTACAATGTTATTCTCAAAGTGAAAAGGGTCTGAATAGTAAAGGTTAAAAATGACTGTAAACTCACAAAGTGTGACCCATTCGCACTAGTGGATCAGGTTATCGACCAACTATGCGAATGGCTTCCAATCGGCCGAATGGACATGAAATTGATTCATTCGACCGAATGGAAGGGGGAGAATGAAACAGTAGACCGACTGAGGCTCAGTCGGTCAACTAAAGGGGCGAATGAAGAGACCGAATGAGTCAGTCGACCGACTGAGACTCAGTCGCCGACTGAATGCGATTGACTAGGCCAATCGTACGACTGAACCTCATCCGCCCGATTGAACTGAGCGCTGAGGCCAGTCGGCCGAATGAACCTAGGTTTAGTATTTAAGGGTCTTAATCGATCGCATATCACTCATCTCCCAAACACCCCGAATCGCTTCATTACCGTTACCCTGTCGAAATTGCCTCCGATTCTGATATACATTGCGTTTAAGATTCTTACATTCCAGTGACGTTTTACAGGTACACTACTCCTTGAATCCTACCAAATCAGTACATCACCGAACTACAATCGCGACATTGGATTAAATCAAGAACCGAACTGCGAATCGACCTAATCACCTATGTAAATGAAGCAAAATGTTAAAATTGAGTTTAATAGGTTTAGTGACAAGTATACGAGACTAATGGACCATTACACACTGTTAAAGACTTAGAAGGGTCAAGATTCGACCCACAGGGATCGAATAGGGGGCAAGCGACTGTCGTTCGAATGAACTCCAATCGCACGATTGAACCTTGCGATTGGATCATTCGACCGACTGAACCACCCGAATGAGTCCAGTCGGCAGATTGAACTCAATCGCATGTCTCAGTCGGCAGATTGAACTCAATCGCATGCCTCAATCAGCCGATTGAACTCAGTCGCATGTCTCAAACAGGCGACTGACTTCAGTCGCATGATTCATTCGCACGAATGAATCAAAATGACTTTCAACTTTACACTTAGAACAGAAGTTTTCATGTCTTATGTATAATAGTTCTATGTCTTGTGTGTTACAGATAAATGGCAGAAAAGTGGACCATAAATCCCAAGCACAACATTGTGCCCACTTGGATCACACCACCAGGAACGGGGCGGAGTTTACCGACATAATAGCATTTCTGAGACGTCCCGGATCTATAAGGCGATCTCCACTCCTTGCACGCCTTACAGATCACTCCATCAGGCATTCTAGGAAAATGCCTCGGTGGACCGCTCTCGTGAGCCTTACTGTATCAGGAGCTCCATACTGGGCCATGATATTGAGATCTCTGCCGCCGATATTCAGAGGTCCTAGAGTTCGGGGAGGATGCTGATCATCCTACAAACTACATCCATTGACTGTAAGAGGATGTTTCCTAAGGCTAAAGTACGTTGGGGATATCAACTCAGGTGGCTCAACAAGAGCAACCTGAGCCCCCAGTACAAGTACTTAGCACACGTGATCCTCAAGTGTGGTAGCATCAAGGAGGGGTGGGTTGACGACCTCTCAGACCAGATTCAAAATGCCTACGTGGCACTGTTTCTAACCCACCCCTTTAGTTTTTCCAGCATGATATTCTCCTACTTGGTGGAGAATTGGAGGTGAAGGGAAAAGAGGGTTCTGTATGTACCCTAGATTCTACAGCTCATCTTCAATGAGAAGCTGCCACATTGCCCAAAGAGAGTCATGACGCCGTGGCTTAGAGATAAATGGATGATGCTACTCTGGGCAGGATGAGAGTTTACAGGGGAAAGCAGATTAAGCCCCAAGTGAAGAGAATGATTGGCCACTTAGCAGATGAAAGCTATGTGGCACCGGGGAGACGCCAATGGCGTCACGAGGACAGTGACTCCGACGGGAGCCATTGTCCTCCCTACTGATGATTCTGAGGAGGATGACATTGAGGATGAGGCTGTTCCATCCCGAGGCACCGTGTCTGACTCTGTTCCCTCGGTGTCTGTCTCACCTGCTGAGGTAACTGAGTCAGCAGGATTCCATCAAGATTTTGTGCTTACCGAGGAAGATGAAGATGAATCTGATGAGGAGCCATTGACCCGGACTGTGGGAAGGAAAGTGGTTCCCACAGAACACGGGTTGAGGGTTGTCGGTGAACAACCGAGAGGCTCCGGAGATACAGAGACTGATCCATCATATGCTCTGGGGTCCTCAGGCGGTGATTAAAGAGGGAGCATCCACCTCGAGGGGAACGAGGAGAAAACGGATGGCTCAACCCATGGCCAAAAAAGGAAAAGCGTAAGGTAACCTTCATCACCACCACATCCCCCATACCTTCCCACCACTACCCCCTCTGCAGCAACACCTTCCACCACCATACCTCTCCCCACAGCAACCACAACAACCACCATACCGATCACCACAAGCCAGACCCCTGCCACCACTACATCCTTCACCCCACCCTCACCACCACCATCATCCAGACCTTACCCGATATTCACCACCTCCACCACCACCACTAGCCATCAAACCGAGCCTTCAGCCTACCCCTCACACACCTCTAGATCTCCTCTACCTCCAATCGGGGTAGAGGAACAGCTGTCAGCCTTAAATAGAATGGTGTTACGACTGCTGGCGGCTGATGAGGAAAAGACCTCTCAGATCCGCCAGCTCACCGACCTGACTGCTGCACATCGCAGAAAATTGCAGAGCATGATCGAGCTATTGAGGCAGGCCCAGAAATTGCTGCTCAGAACACTCAGTTGGACCAACTCCGAGCACAAAGCGTCACAGCAGGTAAGCAGATAGAGGAGTTGGAAAAGGCGAAGAGGTCCATTTTGCTAAAATTGAAAGGATCAAAGGAGGAACCTCTAAAGATAAGGATGGAGAAAGAGATAGTGAGGATGATGACGATGATGATGACAGTGATTCTGATGAAGAGAAAACAGAAGAGTGGTGTGCAGATGAAGAGACTAAAGAAGAAAGCAATTGAATCTGTCTCAGCTCCCGGTCAAGAGAAGAGAACAAAGAACCGACAGGATCAGTCAGCTTCTACTTCTGCACCTTCACACGAAGAGACTAGCATACAGGATAAAAGTAAATAGTGGATGTTTAGTATTTAATTACTTTTGTATTCTGTATTGAAAAACGATGTACTGAATGTTTATATTAACTTAATGCATTTTGTTTGATATATTACTAATGATTTGAATGTGAAATGTGTAAATCAACAGATCCAAAGTACCACAGAGATGAGTTTGATATTGCTCCCCTTCAACAGGTCAAGTCTCAACTCACAATGATTCTTGATCTGCAAGGGATTGTCAGAAGGTCAGTGAGTTATACCCCTGAAGAAGGTGAAATAATTCACGACTATTCTAACGAGCAACTGGCAGAGATGTTCAGACTCAATCCTGATGATATTGTCAAGGATGCTCCAACAGTTGATTCAACCAGTGACGACGACTACACGACGTTGATGAAGTTGAGGTTGAAGATATTGCTGCTGAAGAGTACCCTCAATACGCTGACAACGCGGGTAGTGGTCCCCAATCTGGGTGAGTCCCTAGTCAGTGATATGTTTGAGGTACTAGACAAGATGGAGCAGGAAGCAGAAAGACCGAAGGAACGGCCCAAGCTTCAAACGATGATGTATACATTCGAAAGGCTGAGTGGGCTGAATGTTTTTAAGAAGTCAGAGCCCAACGTGATGCACCGAGAGGGATGCATACACCAAGTTCTACAGCGTCAAGAAAATCTTACGGTGTCAGCAGATTATAGCATGGGCATATTTTGATGATCTTAACGTTTATGCCGTTAAGAGGGAAAGGGCATAGAGTACTTTAGATTTCCACATGATCTAAAGACTCTACCTGGATTTGAGCTCAACCAGCTGGCCAAATTGAAGCTGTTGTATGCTGACCCGAGAAAATGTCAGGCTGTTTTGAGGCTGCCCTCAAGAAAAGAGTACTACCAGATGGATTAACTTCAGACCTCAACAACCTACAAGGTATATTAGAGGTCTGAGATGGATGCCATTACTGGAAACCTAAGATTGTGTTGAACTGGAGTCCCTCGCACTATGTCGAGAATCCCTCTCAGGGAAATGCCACAGGACTTCACTCCACACTTCAAATGGTGGTACTATGATTGGAGAACTGCTGAAGCTGTCATAGTTCTGAACAAAGGGGATCAATGGATACTGTCAGGGTATTCGACCCAATGTGGCTAACCAACTTGTCTGCTAATGATGTCTATACATTATACAAGTGGCCACTGTTTTATGACACACAAGACATTGTACAAGCCCTCCAGTTCCAAAATGTTATACGACTTTGTTTCGCGTTTGATATTCACGCGGGAGTCACACAAGAGGACAAGTACAAGAAATATGAGAAGGTAATGAAGAAAACAAGACATTAGAGAGATCTAGGTCCAAGGGGGAGTTTGTTGATACATGTATGTCCCTAGATCGTGATATGTGATGTAATAGATCTTGTTTGGTATGATTAATGAACTAATATTGATAGTCTGTTGGTTATAATGTTTAATAGTTCATTAATGAGTCGTAAATGAATTGATTGGTTTTATGATTACTTGAATGATTACATATAATATTATATTAATTAACTAAAACATTCAAACTTAACTTAATGAAGTTCCCATGCGAATGTTCATGCGAATGAACCATAAGCATGAGAACTTCACACGATTGACTCAGTCGCACGACTGAACCAGAGACTGGATCAGTCGTACGACTGTAACATAAGATTGGCTCAATCGCACACTGAGCCAATCGCACGACTGAACACTCAGTCGCACGAATGAACCAACCGCATGGTTCAATCGCACGACTGAACAAACTAATGGTTCAGTCGCACGATTGAAGAGTGCCAACCTATAAATACAACTCAATTCGTGAAAAACAGGGAATTCGATCAAGTTCAATTCCATACGAACCCTAGCCGTCCAGAAACCTTCCAAATCGTTCTCCAAGTTCATAGAACACATTAGATCGATTCCTTATCGATTTCTAACGTTAGTTTCAATCCCGTTGATTCTTCGTGTGTTCTCACTAATTGGATCGCCAATCAAATAGGATTCCGCACTATTGATCCGGTATACACGTGATCTCTAGGTATTTCAGTCGAATACCAGGTCCTAACACTATATATATATATACACATATATATACACACGTATTATATACACACACATAATATATATATAGGATAAAATTTTCAAATCTTGATTTATTTTAATTATCAATAGTTAGTTATTTTAATTTTTTAATTCCTAATATTTAAATACTTTTAATAATTTTTTTTAAATAAAAACCAATATTAAAGATAAATGTCAAATGAGATAATGATGTGATAATATTTTCTTGATGCATTTGGTCTTTTATTGGTAAGTTTTTTGTGTTTTAATAAGTATGAATAGATTTTTTAGCGTGACCGTTATGCACGTTCCAAGGCAGCTCAACATGTCATGAGGCCTAAAGCGAACGATTTAAATGAGGCCTTGTTGCTTATACGTTAGTTTTTAATAGTAACTTCTAATATACAAATTGAAAATAACGTTATAACTTATAATACTATTCTGTCCGTTTATTTTTATATGTACAATTTAATACATAGTTTATTACAAATTACACCTAATTACATTTAGAATTTTAGTAGAAACAAGAATAGAAATAAATATATAAGTTATATAAATAAACATGAAAATAAACACCAAATATATTTACACAGTATATTTTTAGTTTATAATTATAAATTTTTATTAAATTATAAGCACAAATAAATGGATGACAATCCATTAGATGATGTTTGTAAAATTTATTATGTATTCAAAATTATAAAAAAAGAAAATGTAATTAAACACCTGAAATTTATAAGAGGTATGTTATTGATACACCCAATTTATTTTATTATCTTTATATCTTTCTATACATACATATAGATACATGGAGAGAGATAGAGATATAGGTTATCTTAATAACATAAATAAGCTTTTGTATAACACAACCCTTTATAAATCAACACAATAAATTTTTATATGTGTCGTATAACCTCATACGCGTTGTATAGGAGGGTCATATAGCCTTATACAGTGTGTATAACCTTTCTGACTGCCCCCTGAATTTTTCTCGTATTAGTATCGAAATTTGCTATATATTTATAGTATATCCCTATATGTGTCGTATAAAGGGTCGTATAAGGTTATATGAGCATATAACACTCTCACAGTCCCCATTAAATTTTTATTGTTTTCAACCTTATAAGCCGTGTAGATATGTTGATTTATAATGCGGAGTCTTTGTATATTAGAATACTAAAAAGACATCACATTATGAGTATAAAAGTATAAAACAACGAAAGCAGAACAAGACAAAAGGTGGCGTATTGACTTAGTCTTTCTGTCAATTACAACTTGCAACACAACACATATAAATATATAATTGTTTTGAAGGGTAAAAAGGCAATTTGCTTCTCGTATCTTTCACCTTCTTAACCAATCATCTTCTTAACGGTCGCTATTTCTCAAGCAAAAAACAAAGCAATACAAAGGTAGCGTTTGGTATACAAGAATGAGGGACGGAATTAAATGAACCATTAAGGTGAATGAATAAAAACATGTTTGGTTGGTGGATGTAATGGAATGAACCATTACGTAGTTGATTTCATTCCCTCAATTCATTCCATCCACTCCCCTTTCTTTTTTTCATTCCATACATTCTTCCATCATTAGTCCCAACACCACCCGCCACAACAACCACCACCGACCACCAAGATCGGGCGTCACCAGCAACCACCACCGCGGTCGGACACCACTACCCCAGGAAACTATCGTCGGACACTGCCACCCCCGCCGCCGCCACCACCGGCCACGGCCGACGCCGGAAACCACCACCGGAAACCACCTCCGAAGGCCACCGTCGTCGTCGGCAACCACTACCACAAGAAACCACCTCCAAGACCACCACCGCCATCGCAAGAAACCACCTCCGAATGCCACCACCGACATCGCAAGAAACCACCTAAGCCACCTCTGCCTCCGGAACCACCTCCGGAAACCACCTCCGGCCACCACCGCCGTCAAAAACCACCGCCAGCCACCACCGTCGCCAGAAACCCCACCGTCAGCCACCACTGCTTCCGGAAACTGCCGCCAACGAAAACCACCGCTAGCCACCACCAGCACTGGAAACCACCGCCGGCCACCACCGCCACCGGAAACTACTGTCGGCCATCACTGCCACCGGAAACTACTGTCGGCCATCACTGCCACCGGAAACTACTGTCGGCCACCACTGCCACCGAAACCACCGTTGGCCACCACCGCCGGCCACCACCTCCACCGGAAACACGTCGGAAACCACAGTCGGCCACCACCACCGCCGGAAACCACCGCCGGCCACCACCGTCTCTGGAAACCACCGCCGCCAGAAACCACCTCCGTCCACCACCTCCGCTCGCCATCACAATCATAACTACTTTTACACTTCATTGTTTCGATTTTTATACCTAACAAATAAAACAAAGATATGATTCATTTATTACTAAAGGGCAACCAAACGAAACAATAGAATGTAATGATTCATTTCATTCTCTTATCCATTCCATTCTCTTATTCATTCTATTTCTTCGTCCATTCCATTACCACATACCAAACATACCCAAAGATTATCATAGATATTACGGTTTATAACTTTCTTCTCTTCGATTCGCTCTCTATTATAATGTAGCCTTTTATCCATATAATTACATTAAAAATCACTATTCTTATCCATATAATTATATTAAAAATCACTATTTGGGAGCCTAAAGAGCATTCATGACTCATTCCTTATTTTTATCCATATAATTACACTAAAAATCATAATTTTTCTCTTTGTTTCTCAACTTATCATTATCTTTTCTCTCTCCTCCACTCACAACCACTTAAAATATTTTCAAAACATCATAAGGTTTTGAATAATAATTCAAAAAATACAGATTGAACAATAAATTTGTCATATCATTCACTTATAACCATTTATAATCATACCATATAATATATAAAATACACTTACATAAATTTAAGAAATGAATTGTGAAGTTGTAGAGCAGCCCTAAGCATTCATAAGTGTTTTATGTTACGAGCCCTACCAATCATTATAAGACTTTAGTTACTCGATTTTTACCTCATATCTCTATGTTACATAAAGTCTAAAACAAGCAGACAACTTTAGAGACTGATTTGACATTCTCCTTGTGGCGTGCCATCTAAACCATAATTCGTTTTCTTTTAAAATTTGATTACGTACACTGCAAACTAACATGTAAACTTTAGAAGAGTTAATGAAATTAAATGAGTAGTATTATAATTAAAAAACTAGTTAAACTAGATTTGATTATGCTGTTATTCAATTAAAATTATACATATTTGAAAATATATTCAGATATTCCTATGCCAATCTAATAACGTGATTTATATGTTACGATACATCATTTGAAGTGTACTTTGGTTTGGTGACATAACATTTTTGAAATATAACTTATGTGAGACCACATGAAGTGGTATAGCTTAAAGAAAATTGTAGAGAGAAGGTGAGAGGGAGGGTCGAAAGTTACGAGACCCAAATCAGTAACGGCCGTACTTAGTATGTATATTTTTTCACTACTTGGCAAAAAAACAGGGGGTCTTGGGGCCCAAACAAAACTCCGCCCTTGACCGCACATATCTATGTGTTTTTAATTAATAGATGCAAACTGCGCGTGTAACAAGGTTGTTGATTGTTTTTGAACGACCAACAAAAATATTATTATTAAGAAGGTACTAGCCAGGAGCTAGACCCGTTTACAATCACAAATACTTTTCTATTACAATTAATTACTCAACCATATTACACATCAAAAGCACACCATTGTTCCCATGTTGATTTGCATTTCCTTGAGTGATTATCAATCCATAGATAACTTAAGAAGTTCACTTCTTCGATCATCTTTTCCAACAATAGGGGCTTGTTGTTTAACAAAGCATCATTTATGGACTTCCATAAGCACCACATGGTCGTTAAAATAATAGAATGAATAACTTCTTCTTTATCATTGAGCCTGGGATATGCTTGTGAATTTGTAGCAAGTCCCTAACATAAAAAACATAAAAGTGGGAGATACAACACCATTTCGCAATGAGATCTCAAAGTGACAAAGCCAACCTGTATCCCGCAAAATGATGTACTGCAGTTTCCGCGAATTCCCCACAAAAACACAACTGATTGTTGCAACATTTACATTTCTTTCAGCCAACGAATTTAATGTTGAAATAAGCTCCATTTCCGCTCTCCACGCCAAGCAATTGACCTTTTTTGGAACCCACTTAAGCCAATCAAGTACAAAACTTGCCTTACGTATCTAAGGTTCTGAATTTTATTCTTTAAAGTCACTACAGAGAAGCAATCGGTTGAATCTAGCAACCAAACCCATCTATCTTCATTTCTGGTCGGCCTTGCGTTCGACACCAAATCCGTAAGTTGTTTGAACTCATCTAGTTCAATAGGAGATGATAATCTTTTTCCCAACAGAATAAAAAGATGCTCATTCGCAGTGTATTGGACTCTATCAGATATGCAGCAAAATTTGGACTTTTCTACCGCATACAGTCTTGGAAACAAAAAAACCAACGGTCCATCATTCAACCAACAATCTGTCCAAAATGCAATTTTTAAACCATTACCTGGAATTGCTTTAATCAAGCTGGACAAGTTAATTCCCCAGTTCTCTAATGTATGTGATATGATAAAATTTTGTTTCCAAGAACCCGGATAGGATAACCGAACAGGTACAAAACCCCAAGATTGTGTACTTTTGTGTATGGCACATATTACTTTTCTCCATAAGGCACCCTTCTCCGTCTTGAGTCACCACCACCATTTAGCCATCGTTTAAACATTTAAGTTTATCAAAGAACCTAGCTCGAGACCACCATACTCCTTGGCCATCGTTATTTTTTCCCATGAGACCCAACTTATCTTCTCGTTGTCCGATGTACCACCCCATAAGAAGATTCTTCGCATGCTTACAAGGGTTTTAATTACTTGAAAAGGGGCTTTATAAAGTGAAAAAAATAATTAGGAAGAGCATTAAGGACAGAGTTAATCATAATTATAAGACCACCAAAGGACATATTTTTTGCTTTCCATATAGATAAGCGATTTTGAAACAAATCAATAATGGGCTGCCAGTTCTTGACCAGGTTCATATTAGCGCCAGCCAACATAGAGGCCCAAGTGCTTAAAGGGAAAAGAACCCATATTACAGTGGAGCTCGCTAGCAATAGTCTTTAAGTCCATAGGATCCATGCACACCCCATATATCTTGCTTTTTAATGGATTAATTTTTAGACCCGAGACTAAGTTAAAACATCTAAGTATTCTGTTGAGAATCTTTGCATTAGATATTAAATTTGAGCCCATGAAAACAACATCATCAGTATAAAGAGTGTGATAGTTTTGGCCCATTTATGTATAACAATGATACCCGGGAAAGGCCAAATTTACATGCTTGTTTCATGATCCCAGTTAGGGCTTCCATAGCTATGATGAAAAGAAAGGGAATAGTGGATCTCCTAGTCTAAGGCCTCGAGAGAATAAGAATTCTTGAGCTAGGGAGCCATTTACAAGAATTGAGGCTCTAGAACCCGATAAAATCGCCCATACCCAGTTCCTCCATTTCTGTGGAAATTTCATTTGCTCCATGATGGTCATTAGAAAATTCAAGTTTAAAGAATCAAATGCTTTGTCTATATCCACTTTAAGAGGAAACAAGAGTTGTTGGATTTTTTTAAACCATGAAACAACCTCGTTAAGGATAGCGCTCCATCCAAGATACTTTGGGAAGCCAAAAAAGAGGACTACTCTTCTGAAATCAACTTCGGAATGACCCCTTCCAAGCAATTAACCTAGACTTTGAAATCACTTTATTTATACAACCAATTAGACTAATCGGCCTATAATCATACCATTTAACGAATCCTTAATTTTAGTAATAAGAGTGATCAAAGATGATGTGCAACATTGAGCAACGAAAGTCGATCATATAACCCATTAAGCAAATCAAAGAAATCAAATTGTAGCCCATCCTAGCATCTTTTGATGAAATTAAAATTAAATCCATCATGACCGAGAGCCTTGTTACCATCATATCCCATACAACATTTTTTACTTCCTGGACGGAAAAAAGGCTAAATCAATAAATCAGCCTCTTCGACTAACAACTCTTCCAAATTTGGATAGATTATTGAGGTCTTGTCTCCAGCACAGGCTCTTCTTCTTCATCTTCGTCATCAGATGGAACCGTTTCAGGCTCTGGTTGTTCCCGTCCTCCCGAGGACCTATTTCTCTCCTTTCTTTCCCCTTCTCGTACAGCCTTGATAACTTCAGTCACTACAGACGGTAAGATCGTCTGCATGACTAGATGAGCTTCCTCAACAACAGCCTCCTTCATCGAGGCCCTTAGGTTTGCACTCTCATCACCACCCTCTGGATGAGGGGTCTCGGGTTCTTCAGGAACCACCTTTTCAACTCTAGGTCTTCCTCTCTTAGGACGCGGTTTAGAATCATGACCTCCACCCCTTGAAGCTTTCGAAGATCTACCACCGGCCATTCACACGCACACTGAAAGATTTAAACACCAACACGGTCATTCAAGGAACAGCTCAGTTTATGTCAAGTATAGTAAGTCCTTATTTATAGTGGCCAGTTGTGATTAGCCACTTACTTTACTCTTCACACCCCAAGCATTACCTATCCTGACTATATCAGTATTTAAATCTACATACAACACATAACACATAACATGCGCACATAGTACTAGTTTACTTTACGAAAATACCTGATGGCATGCAGCTACTCAATTGGCATCCTTCCCCTTCCGTCCCATTTTTAGTTTAAGTTAAGGTTTATTTTGAAAATTTACCCATTTCACTACAACTTTGGCTCTGATACCAACTTGTAAGGCCCCGTTCCCGGGACGCTCGCAGTTGGATCGTCATCGTTCATAAAACATATAGTTAAATTCATCTTACAAAATGTTCCAGCGGAAACATTCAAAAATGACATCGCATTTCATTATAAAATTTTTGCCAAATAATACATCGTTGATCAGTTACAAAATACATTGTTGCATTACATCACAAAAGTGTTATATAAATGGATGCCATCCCAAAAGAGCTGAGTAGCCACCTCGTGCCATCCTCAGCAATCATTACCTGCCAACTGGAAACACATTAAAGTCAGCGTTGCTGAGTGAGTTCTAGTTTTATAAAATAAAACATCCTGTTCTTTCGTTAAAAACCGTTCGTTACTTCTGCATGGTCACACATCATACGTACACATAGATAATAACATTATCTTCTTCGTTCGTTCATTCATCTTTACATCTTTTCTTGCGCATCAGATATCTTCTGTACCAATACCATATGCTACACCCCGAACTATTTAGCTACTAGGCCGAAGTTTATAAATAGACAACTAAACATGGTGCCATAGTAATAGGGGTAAGCGGTAGAGGTTCTATATAAATGGTCGATCACAGAGAAGGACCCCGATGTGCATCCTCTCGGGGTAGTAAACCCGCACACCGTTGGGCTAACACCTTTAATGGCGTGTCCCGATATCCAATACTTGCATGACTTTCATTACTTTCATCGTTCATTAATGCATGCATTCTTCATGTCCACTTTTTATTATCTTCCACTTTATGTTACGTAATACTTCATTTCAGTCACTATCATAACACATAAAGCCATAGGAAAGGTAAACATACATCATAATAAGGAACATCAGCATGCACAGTCATCACGTCATACAGAGCAACATCATACATACATAACATGCATCATGCATAAACATGCAACATCATCATCATGCCCAACATGCTCTCTAAGGCCTCAATCGTCACCTTACATGAACTTACGGGAACCCTTACGTCAAAACTTACATCTGCACTTTCCCGTGAAAGTCAGAAGTTAACTACTACACTTCACCTCGGGTGCAACAGCCCTATTCGGGCGTATGGACACCCTTTAGTAGCATGGCCTTCATGTGACTGAACATCATGCGAATGAACCAAGGCGGATGAACACTCATGCGAATGAACACCCAATCATGCGAATGGACTAATGTGGATGGACCTCACATGAATGGGACTAATGCGGATGATCACTTATGCGACTGGCCCTTCAACCACATGACCTCCATGCGACTGGACCTTCAATCGTGCGAATGGACCTCAATCATGCGAATGGACCCCAATCGCACCCTATTCGGCCGTATGGCCTCCATTCGGTCTCAAGTCGGTCGCCTAGCCCTAGCTGATGCAGAATGCAGTTCCAGCCGAACGCAAACTCCCCTTTTCGACCTCCAAACTCATCTAAACTCATTCTAAGCCAAAATCGACCATCCTAAACCTTAGGAATGCATATCGCAATATCATTCAAGCACACACAAGCACACAAACAAGGCTCAAACGGATCATACACACACATACACAAACGGGTCAAACATGCACACACTCAAAACCCGATTTCAAATGTTTTCTAGCCTTAAATCATTCAAAAACGTTTAAAGGAGGGGTCCTAGAACTCACACAAACGACCACGAAGAGAAGAGCTTCGATTTGACTCGTTTCTCAATGATTTTGGCTCACTCGAACCAACCCGAACCAACTTTTCTTCCTCTTTTCTTTCTCTCTTTCTTTTGGCTGAAATGTGAGTGTGGGGAGAGAGTCAGGGCTACCCTCTCCCTTTATATACTCCTACTCACCTGACTTTCTTTTGTTGGCGAGTTTGGTCCCTCGACTTAGGACTTTATTTCTTTTTCTCCTTTCGTCGGCTTCAAAAGAGATAAATAACCGGGTGTTACAGAGGACTACTCTTCTGAAATCAACTTCGGAATGACCCCTTCCAAGCAATTAACCTAGACTTTTGAAATCACTTTATTTATACAATCAATTAGACTAATCGGTCTATAATCAGACCCATTTAATGAATCCTTAATTTAGTAATAAGAGTGATAAAAGATGATGTGCAACATTGAGCAACGAAAGCCGATTCATATAACCCTTAAGCAAATCAAAGAAATTAAATTGTAGCCCATTCTAGCATCTTTTGATGAAATTAAATTAATCAATCGGGACCAAGAGCCTTGTTACCATCATATTCCCATACAACATTTTTTACTTCCTCGACGGAAAAAAGGCTAAATCAATAAATCAGCCTCTTCGACTAACAACTCTTCCAAATTTGGGCAGATTATTGAGGGCTTGTCGAACAAGGGTTATTGGAACTTTTCCATGAAGAATTCAACCATTTTTTTCTTTTATCATAACCGAGGAGGTAACCCACGACCCATCAATCATAAAGCCATTTTTTCGATTTGATGTTGCATTAGAATTAATAATACCATAGTAGAACATCGTATTTTCATCTTTATCCATCACCCACTTAACTCGAGACTTTTCATGTAGATTCATCTGCTTCATCCTTTCCAATTCCCGTATGATTTTCTTGTTTTCCAAATGCTTAAAGAGTTCTTGAGAATTTAATGGTGTTGATTGTGCTTTTAATTCTACCCTTTTTTAAGCTACCTCCATCTATCATCCCTTGTTTTTGTTATAATCTATCATCCACTTTTTTATGGCCTTTCAACAATTTCAGTTTAATTGCAATTTTTAAGATCAGGATTGCCAATAAACGTGAATTTTTTACATAGTTCATGCAAATAATTCATCAGCTTCGAAATTTCTAACCATGAGTTGTAACACCTGAATGGCACCGGACCAAAATCATGAGTAGTTGATAAAAGGATTAGGCAGTGGACAGACAACCACGGGACAATGCCATAACTGAAGTAGTTGGCCATCCCTTCATAAATTCCTAACAGACTAGGAGTCTGTCAAGTTTACTAAGTTTAGCCCCATTATCCGACATATATGTAAATTGAGCTCCACCCATATTATATTCGAACAACTTAGCACAATGAATAAATCCATTAAAAGCATCTGCATTGGCTTCCACATAGTTTGAATTTAGTCTTTGAGACGGATATCTAGCATCGTTAAAATCCCCTATGATGATCTAAATATCTGGTAGAGAAGTATTGATATAAATAATCTCATCCCAGATTGTTCGCCTTTCCATAGCATCATTTGGAGCACAGATATTCATAATGTTTATTTTTTCTCCCGGAAAACACAGGTGTAAACCCCGAATTTTTATTTAAATGGAAGTAAAAGAAAAGTAATAGAAAGAATAGATAATAAGCACAAGTGGAGGGGGATAAAGTGTACAAAGTACAAAACCTTTTTATTTTAAGGCTTAAAGGGGCATGGCCGCCCATCTCTCCTTCACCATCTTCATTCGCTGAATGAATAAGAAGAGAGAGAAAACTCTTAGTTCTAGAGAGAGAAAGAGGAAAGAAGCATCTACAAAGGTGAGTTTTCTCTTTATGAGCTCGGTTGCAACTGGGTTTCGAGTTTGTTGGACAAAAGAACCAATGAGCCAGATCAAAAACCTTAAGTCCCACAGACATCATAACAACTGAAGTGGTCTACAACAGCTGAAGACAAAGTCTGAAGACAAAGTCTGAAGACAACAGCTGAAGACAAAGTCTAATGACAACTGCTGAAGACAACAGCTGAAGACAAAGTCTGAAGACAACAGCTGAGACAAAGTCTGAAGACAACTACTGAAGACAAAGTCTGAAGACCAAGTTCTCAGAAATTGTCACAACCTGAAGTATTTCTTTTCAGTAGTTGTGATGGTTACTTTTCAGTAGTTTGTAATCAGTAGTTTTATTTTATGTAAAACATCTGAAGTTCTTACACACTTCAGATGTTATAACTTCAGTAGTTGTAATTTTAGCTTGTACCTAGCTTTTTTGTGAAGGTGTCCTCAGTTTTGTGTGGACATCTTCAGTTTTTAGTCTACTTGTAGTTGTTTGTATAAATCAGTTAGCTGTCACTATCAAGTGACATCAGTTGATGTCACATTCCTTTATAAAAGGAATGTTGACCTAATTTCTTTGTAGCCGAAGCTTGTGCGTGAATGAAAATATTCTCTTTGCAGAAAACTGTCTCTCTCTATAACCATCACTGTTGATTGAATATTCATATTATTCTTGCTTAAATTTCATCTAATTCTTGTTCTATTCCGCTGCAAATCTTAATCTAATTGATCAAACTAGATCTCGATCCTTTCAAATGGTATCAGAGAGATTAATCATTGATCGATTTAACAATTGATCATTGAAACTGCTCTTTTGATATCTAAGTTTGATCGAATTAGCAAATTTGCAAGAATTGGTTATAGAGTTTGATTTTCTGTTGCTTCGGTGAATTATTTTGAGATTCGTCTTGTTTCAAACTAAGTTGTTGAGTTTTTGAGCTAGATCTGTTAAAATTTCATTGAACCTATTTGAATCGGTGAAAATGGCTACATCAATCAATGATCCTCACAATACTGGCTCCTCAACAAAGCCTCTGATGCTTGTAAGGAGTGATTATAACATATGGCAATGCCGAATGCTCCATCACCTGTCTGTCAACAGTTCAGGTTGTGGAAATTTGTGGTTCATGGACCATATAAGCCTATGGTGAGTAATCCGGAAACCAATGAGATGGTTTTGAAGAAGAAAGAGCAATACTCAGATGAAGATCTAAAACTGTTTGAAATTGATGCTAAAGCCCATGGAATTCTGGCCATGGCACTGCCAAATGAAATCTATTCTGGACTTATGCATCATGAAACTGCTCATGACCTCTGGGTTGCCCTGAAAGAGCAATTTGGAGGAACTGATGAGGTCTTGGCAAACAATAGAGAGATCCTTGCCCAGCAATATGAGACATTCTCTCATAGAAAGGGTGAGTCACTGACTCAACAGTTTAAGCGATTTTCCTGTTTGATATCTGAGTTGAAAATGGTTAAACATGAATATACAAACAGTCAAATGAACAACAGATTCCTCAGATCCCTGCCTGAGAGATGGGACACATATACTATTGTCCTACGCTCCAGTGCAAATCTGGACAATCTATCTCTCACCCAACTTCATGGGAAACTGTTAACATTTGAAAGAGAGATAGAACAGAAAAGGAAACTGGCTTCATCTGGGAAGCTCACTGATGATTTTATACCAGGGAATACTGCTCTGGTTGGTCATGAGTCAGAATATGCTACATCAAAAAGTTCTTATGATGAGCATATAGATTTCTCTTCAAACAGTGGAGATCCTGCTTTTGTTGGTGTTGATAGTAATTTAGGGTGTAGTAGTGATAATTTGTGCTTTTTGATGGATGATTTGAAAGGAATTGATGATGATGATCTGGAAGAGATGGATATTTTGAGCCAAATGGCATTAAACAATATTAGATCTCAAAAATTTTACAAAAGGACAAGAGCAAGTTGAGGTGTCACAAGTGCCATAGACTTGGACATTTTGCAAGAGAGTGTAGATCATCTGGATCTAACTCTTCTGCACCCTTTGTGACCTTTCCTTGCAATAGCTCACAAAACAAAGGACAACATTCTACCAGTTCTAGTCATCATTCACAAATTCAATCATCTCCTGCATATTTTGTCCCTCAAGGTCCAATGCCATATCCTTATCCCTGTTTTTACATGCCTCAATCCAGTCAGGTTCCAGTACCCATAGCTATAACAACCACATGCCCTACCTGAGCCTTAACCATCTTAATCAAATCAACAATCTCAATCTCAATCACATCAAAGCTTTTTCACACCTGGAGTTGTTGACTGGAGTAGCTTACCAGATGATCTTTCTGGTTATCCTGAACAATGTTTTCTGGTGCTGGTCAACATGGTGGTGAAAATCCTTTTGGAAATCTTGCTCTTATGGCCCTGGAGTCTACTGATGGTTCATGCTCAAATGCTTCATCATCACAGGTACCACAGGTATCTTCTGAGCTAAGGCCAAGTTGTGTTCTGAGTCATGCATAGCTGCTTTTGTCTCAATTAGAGAAGCAAATGTAGCTTTAATTAATCAAAATCTTGACCTAGAGAAAGTGATTTCCAAAAGAAAAGCTGAGTTTGAGTCTATCTTAAATGAAAAAGATGATGAGATTTACAAATTAAAATGCCAAATCACTGATGAAAAGGCAAAGGTAGAGGTCGTTTTAGAGAATCATAAGAATCTCAAAGAAACACTTGCAGCTACTCAAGTAGAGTGTGAACGCTGGGTAACATCCTGCAAGGGGTTTGAAAGCTTCTCAGCAAGCATACAGCTTCAAATGTGAAGTTTGAGATTGGGTATAATCACACTGTACCTCCTACAGATTTTACTCCCAAGATAGAAGTAAAATCTAAAGGTGAAAGCAATTCCCAAACCACATCATCATGTGTCTCATCCTCAAGTGATAATCCAAAATCAGAGGATGAAGTCAGTATTAGTACCTCAGCTAATCAATCTGCTGATGGTCTCACTGCTGATAAACACATGATCAAAGAAAAACTGAGCACTTTAGGTGTTGTCTCACAAAGTATTCAAAGTACTGAAGGGCAAGTAACAACACCTAAAGAGCATTTCAAACTAAATGAAAACAAACATGGTTTGACAACTGCAAAAGAGTCTATTAGGAAATCCAAAAGTACTATTGAAAACTTCTGAAGAACAAATCTTCAGTTGTTACAAATCCTTTAGTACTTAACATAAGTACTGAGAGGAAGAAAGTACTGAAGAACACACCTTCAGTAGTTTCATCTTCTTCAGCAGTTGAACAACAAAAGATGAAGAAAAAGCCATGTGAAATATGTGGTCTATTCAATCATCTCACTGATGAATGTTGTACAAAAAGGGTTCCAAATTCAACAAAGATAAAATCATTACAAAGAAAATTAATAAAATAAAAGATGAATTTGAAACCAAGTTTGTACCACAAACATCTCAAACTGATAACCAAAGTTCTTACAAAAATCTAAAAAGAAGGAAGGGGTTTATCATAAAACAGCTGAAAGTATTCCTCATGGAATATCAAAACACCAGACTAAGTCTGTATCTTTCAAAAAGGAGGACATGATGAGTCACAGGAACCAATCAAAAACAAGTACTGATGTGTCTGCTGAACTGAAGGCTTTAACAACCAATCAGACACAACTTGTTATGGTGGTTCACCATCTGTTGGGGAGAGTTAACCAAATAGATGTACCTGTGATTAAACCACTGAAAAGGAAAACTAAGCCAAAATCAAAGGAATCCTTTTTAACACCATCTCCACCTTTAAAGGTTGTTAATCATGACAAATCAGTTAGTATAAAATATTGATGAGAACAGACCCAAAACCAAAATGGTTTGGGTCTCAAAAGCTAACTAGTTTCTTGTGACAAATGCAGGGTTCTTCAGCATACCATAGAAGCATCTCGTATGTGGACAGTGGAGGATCTATGCATATGACAGGGAGCAGTTCTCTTCTTCATGACTACTCTCAAGGAAAGAAAGGATTTGTATCTTTTGGTAATGATGCTAAGGGTTACATCATCGGCAAAGGCTTTGTGTCAAATGGTGAGATAAGATTTGATGATGTTAACCATGTGGAGAATCTCAAGTACAACTTGTTGAGTGTCAGTCAAATGTGTGATAAGGGCATGTTGCACTTTTCACCAGCCAGAACTGTCGGATTCTGTCTTCCAATGTTTTGAGAATGATTGACAAGACATTGGATGAATATACTCTCCTGAAGGCCAACAGGATTGAAAGAGAGTATGCCTTAGACTTATCAAAGAAAACTGGTCTAAAAGGCCATCCATGTCTGTTCTCCAAGGCCTCTCCTCAGGAATCTGAACTATGGCACAGAAGGCTTGGTCATGTGAATCTTAGAAACATGAACCAGCTTATCCATCATGGTTTAGTGAAAGGTCTGCTATTAAAGGAGTTCAAATGTGATGACAACTGTTCTGCTTATTTAAAAGGAAAGCAACACAAAGTATCATTCCCTCCAATAGAAAAACCAAATTCCACTGCCTGCTTGCAATTACTGCATATGGATCTTTTTGGTCCAGTAAGAGTGATGAGCATGGCAAAGAAAAAATATTGTCTGGTAATTGTGGATGATTATTCCAGATTTGTATGGACCTTCTTCTTACATTTAAAGAGTGAGACTGTTCAAATCATCATCTACTTTGTGTTGTATGTGGAAAAGCAGTACTCCCTTCCAGTCAAGTGTGTGAGGAGTGATAATGGCACAGAATTTAGAAACAACACACTTGATGAATTCTATTTATCTAAGGGAATCAAGAGGCAGTATAGCATTCCAAGAACTCCTGAACAAAATGGAGTGGTGGAGAGAAAGAACAGGACCCTTATTGAAGCCGCAAGGTCAATGTTGGCTGATTTTGGTTTGCCAGTAACCTTTTGGGCTGAAGCTGTCAACACAACTTGCTATGTGCAAAATAGAGTGTTAGTGAATTAGAGGTTGATGAAGACTCCTTATGAAATGTTATATCATTTGGCCCCTCTGATTTCCTTTTTTAGAGCATTTGGGTGTCCCTGTTACATTCTTAACACAAAGAATCCACTTCAGAAGTTTGAATCAAAGGTGGATGCAGGGAACTTTGTTAGGTATTCATCTACTTGCAAGGCATACAGAGTTTTTAATTGCAGAACAAAAATAGTTAAGAAACCTTGCATGTAAAGTTTAATGAATCTCCAAAGGACAAAATCCCACAAAACCCTGTGGAGTTATTTGATTTGGACATACTGCAATATGTTCCTTATCAGTCTCCAGCTGTTGCAGATTCTGTGAATCCATCATCTCCTGCAACTAGTCATCCATCTGGTAGTACAAATGCAAGGTTTAGTGATCACCTACCTGAGTCTACTAAACTTGATGTTCCTGTAGCTTTAGCAGTTCCATCCACAACAAATGCTGATGAGGTCACTAAATCCTCTACTTCATTTGAATTGCCATCTCATTCTAGGTTTCAAGAGTCTGGATCAACATCTGTTGCTGCTGAATCTCCTACAAACACTTGCACAGATCTTATTGAGTACCAAGAACTGAAGAATCACCCTATGTCTCAAATCATTGGTGACATCAATGCTGGTGTTTCAACTAGACGTCAATTGTCCAATTTCTACTTTTATGCTCTCTTCATCAGTCAGCAAGAGCCAAGAACTATCATATTGCATTAAGAGACAATGGATGGTTGAAGCCATGCAATTTGAGCTTCTTCAGTTTCAAAAACAGCAAGTGTGGGAACTGGTTCCTCTACCCCAAGGTAAGTGTGCAATAGGCACTAAATGGGTGTTTAGGAATAAAACTGATGAAAAGGTCAAATTGTCAAGAACAAGGCCAGACTGGTTGTACAGGGGTTTTCATAAGAAGAAGGTATTGATTATGATGAAACCTTTGCTCCTGTAGCCAGACTGGAGGCAATCAGATTGTTCTTAGCTTATGCTGCTTTCCATAATCTTAAATTTTTTCAAATGGATGTCAAAATTTCATTCTTATATGGTAAAATAAAAGAAGAAGTTTATGTGTGTCAACCACCAGGTTTTGAAGATCATAAACATCCATATTAGGTGTATAAGCTTGATAAGGCTCTTTATGAGTTAAAACAAGCTCCCAGAGACTGGTATGAAACACTGTCTAACTTTCTTCTTCAAAACAATTTCACTAGAGGCTCCATAGATAAAACTTTGTTCATTAAGAAAGTAGGCATGCATAAGCTCCTTGTTCAAATTTATGTAGATGATATTATTTTTGCATCCTCTGATCCACAGTTGTGTGATGCCTTTACTAAGTTGATGCAACAAAAGTTTGAAATGAGTGCCATGGGAGAATTACAGTTCTTTCTGGGTTTGCAAATCAAACAAATGGCTGATGAAACTTTCATTCATCAGTCAAAATATACAAAGGATCTGTTGAAAAAGTTTGATTTACAAAATTGTAAGCCATGTTCTACTCCCATGTGCAGCACCACACAATTGGATGCTGATCAGAAAGGTAAAGCAGTTGATGAAACTCTTTACGGATGTATGATTGGTTCCTTGATATACCTTACAGCTTCTAGACCAGACATTATGCTTACAACTTATGTCTGTGCTAGATTTCAGGCTGCACCTAAAGTATCCCATATGATTGCAGTCAAAAGGATCTTTAGATACTTGCAAGGAACTCAATCTCTAGGACTTTGGTATTCCACTGGACACTCTTGCAAATTAGTTGCTTTCTCTGATAGTGACTATGCAGGGTGTAAATTAACCAGAAAATCAATCTCCGGTGGATGCCAATTTCTAGGCAATTGTTTAGTTTCCTGGCAGAGTAAGAAACAAACTTCAGTTGCTACATCCACTGCTGAAGCAGAGTACATTGTTGCTGCAAGTTTTACATCTCAGGTACTCTGGCTTCAGAATCATTTACTGAATTATGACATTACAGAGACTAAGACTCTTTTACTGATGGACAGTGCTTCAGCTCTTGTATTGTTAAGAATCCTGTCCAGCATTCTAGGACCAAACATATTAAGATCAGACATCATTTTATCAGGGATTGTTATGAAAAAGGTCTGATTGATCCAAAGTTTGTTCTTAGTGTTGATGAGCTTGCAGATATATTTACTAAGCCTTTGGACAGTTCAACTTTCCAAAATCTAGTGCTAAGGCTTGGTATGCTGCAGCTAGAATGATTTGACAACTACTGATGATCTCAGTCCACAAGTACTGATGAGCATTAGTATACAACTGTCAAAAATAAGTACTGATAAGTTATTTTATCTTCAGCAGTTTTCATAACTACTGAAGACTAAATTACTTAAAAGTACTGAAGTACTTTATTTGTTGAAAGGTACTGATGTAGTTACAATTACTGATGTGGTTACAACTACTGATGTCTGTTCTAACAGATAAGTACTGATGACCAATGAAACATCTGAAAATCAGATAGTCTGTTGAGTAAGTGTTAAGGTCAATGAAACAACTGAGATCTGTGAATTGACGACAACAACTGATGAGAAATTTTACTCTTCAATTGTTTCAAACAACTGCTGTTTCATTTCAAAACAACTGAAGCCAAAACCAAGTCTTCAGTAGTTTCAAACTACTGATGACTAACACCAAGTCTTCAGTTGTTTACAACATCTGAAAGTTAAAACCATGTCTTCAGTCATTTTCTAACAACTGATGACTAACACCAAAACTTTCAGTTGTTTTCTTTCAGCCGTTTCATAACCTATAAATACCTAAACCTAACTTCAAACTTTTCATAAGTCGTTTTCAGAACTTTCATCTTCTATTAATGCCGACCATGCAAATCAAACCACAACACAATTGTGTTGCCTACTTCACAAAATCAGCCTTTTGGACTAAGTTTGATGCTGCCATTGATCTGATGGTTGATTCCCCGTATCAAACTGCTTTTCTTCTGAATCCAACCATCTATCCCGATACCCTTCGCCAATTCTGGATAAATGTCACTGTCCATACTGGTGAGAATGATGTCGCGATCACTCTCCAGTTGTTTGTAAACCAGAAGAAGGTGGTCATCACTCCTGCTATCATTCGCCAAACCCTAGATCTGAATGATGCCACCTTTGTCACCAAATACCCGAAGAGCACCACTGATCTATCATTCATCAACCATGGGTATAAGGGCGACCTAAGTGCTACCACCATTCTGAAGAAGCACTTCCATGATGTTGAACGCCTAATTTGTGGTAGTTTTGCCTGAGGTATACTCCATGCACAACTCTGACCCACAACTCAAAGAGGCTGCCAAACTGCTAAAACCCAAGCAGAGGGAACCCACAGCCTCATACTCCAGATCCAATGTCCCTTCCAAACCACAATCCAAACAAACCAAAAAGGCTACTCAGGGAGTTGAGTCCCCTGATGATGCCCCTGCAACACAAAGGCAGGATGAAACTACTAGTAGTAATCCCCCTGTAGTTTCCAAGACTCTACCAGCTGAAACCGCTCAGGTATCCTCTCAACAGGATCCTGATGCAACCAAAAATGGGGAAACCACATTACTGGAATCTCTCTCACTTGTGAAGATTGCCATTGAAGAGCACCATTCACCCCATGTGCAATCTTCTTCACACTTATCTCCCACTAAAGCCACCCCTACAAGCCCAACTGTGGTTATTGCACAAGTGCTGACTCAACTACATTCCTCTACCCCTCCCTAGAAACATATTACCACTAGGAAAACCTCAACAGTTGAGGGAGAGGATTATAATGTGGCTGATAACCCACAGCGCAGGGATTACAGAGTTCAATCTCCCTGTGTAGAGGAGGAGATTCGAACATCTGGTAAGGCTGCCTCTTCTCCTGTTTCAGCACATGAACAGGATGAAGGTGTTATCATCTCTAAGACCTCACCAGAGGCAACTGCTAATGAAGGACATAAGCCTCAGGCAGGAAGTCCCCAGTTCCAAGAAATAGGGGCACATGTGAATACTGATCTACACTCAACACATGTTCAACCTGATTTAATCAGGAGGTCAGATGATTCAGCAAAGACTGATGATGACCTGGGCTTTTTCTTTGATGTTCTAGCCCACAACTCCATTCTTGAGGCTGAGGTATGCAGACTACAAGAACTGCTTGCCAAATTGTCACAAGAATCAAGTCCATCTGCCCAAATTCACCCACAGATGGTAGCTTCTTCTGAAGGGCTCCCAAACACTGAGCCACTCCCAAAAACTGTGCCACCAGCCTCTAATTCAGGTACCATTTCTCAGGGACAGAACCCCTCTGAGCAAATGGTTGCTGCCTTTCAATCCTCCTTACCTCTCATCACTTCCATCATCACTAACATTATGCATCAAGCCATTGATGAGAGGCTTTCCTCAAATTTTCAAACCTTAGTTGATGATGTTGTTTCTAAGAGACTTTCTGACATTCAAACCCCTGAACCCAATGCAACCAAAAAGGGGGAGTCTAAGTCAGTGAAAGCAGACAAAAGAAAGAGAGTTGAAGAGGAAGAAGAAAAAGAGAAGAAAGAAAAGGAGATGATCACATACAAGAGAAAGAAGAGTGCTGAATAAACTGAAGATGAGAAAAAGTTAGAAGAACTGATCAAAGAAGCTGATGAGCAACATAGCAGATCTATGGATAAGATCATTGATCAACTCTTCAGACATGGTTTTGACACAGCCAAACTTGACTCTGAAATTAGAAGGCTAGAGATTCAAGAGATTGAGCATAGATGGGCAAGTTGTAGTGAGAAAGAAAGGGAAAGGCTGGTAGCTATGATAAGATTCATATCAAAGCATTTGGGAAGATCAATCATTGAAGTGAAGTCATGGTCCAGAGACAGTATTTTGGAGATAACCACCAGAATCTGTTCTTCTGAAGTATTCAACAAAGGATTGATCATAGAAGCTCTTGATGAAGCTGGTGTTGGGAAAAGGTTTGATATGGCAAAGTTATCCAAAGCCTCACTCACAACCAAGATGCAAGAGTAGCATGTACAATCTCCCACACCAAAACAACTAACTTCACACCCTCAAAACCAACTCCTTTACCCAAGAAACCTACTCAAACCACTACCAATGATGCACCCAAGAGGAAGAGAAGGGTGTTGACGATGGAAGAAGAAGAAGAAGATGATGAGGATGATAGTCAGCCGATCTCTGCTATTCTTAAAACAAAGATGCCTGAGCCCAGGAGTCAACCAACAAGAATCACACCTGACATCCAAAGGCAAATGGTAAAAGTCAAACTTGAAGAAGAAGAACAACACAAACAACATGATGAGCAGCTGTTAAGGATGGTTGATAAAGAATTTCCTAAGTCTTCATCCATACAAGCTATGAAGAAACAAGCTCAGAGGTTGTATGCTCTCAGATTCACATTTCAATATCAGAAAGAGAGAGTGAGAATTTGGCCTGACCCCAGAGTAAGTGACATAATTCATAAAAAGAATATTCCAAGTCGATACATGGCCAAGTAAAGAAGACTGTAGATGCTGTGATAATGCTGGCCATTGTAGTGTCACCCTAGGAAATCCTTGAAGACTTTAAGAGAGCTTACAAGTATAAGATGACTCCACAAACTTTACTAGAAAACAAAATGGTGAAGAAGGAGTTGATCTACAAGAAGCTTGAAGAAATAAGAAGAAATGAGCTCCAGTTGTTACTTGAAGGTACTCATCCTGATGAGTTCGCATACAGAGAAATAACTACTGTGGAGCTAAAGAATGGAAAGGATGTTAAATACTTATCAGAGTACTATGGGCCTGAGTTCTTCTTTGAAAGTGAAGCTGAAGAACTCACAATGGAAGAACAAGTTGTATTTCTTGAGGCCTATGTTAGAGAGTCTTACAGACTCATCATTGGGAAGTAGGTCTCATGGATGGGGTAACAGCTCTTTGTCTAATTCCCCAAGACAGAGTGCCCATTCATCCTTTGCCAATCAAACTTTCTGAAACCTCTTCCCTGGCCTGAGCTTAATTTGGGATTTCTGAGCTGATCCAGAAAATGTTTCCGCCAATAAGTGGGACTTCAATAATTTTAAAGGTTTTGGCTGCATTGGTTCAGGGGGAGTTTGTTAAACCAAAAGAACCAATGAGCCAGATCAGAAAAACCTTTAAGTCCCACAGACATCATAACAACTGAAGTGGTCTACAACAGCTGAAGACAAAGTCTGAAGACAACAGCTGAAGACAAAGTCTGAAGACAAAGTCTGAAGACAACAGCTGAAGACAAAGTCTGAAGACAACAGCTGAAGACAAAGTCTGAAGACAACAGCTGAAGACAAAGTCTGAAGACAAAGTCTAAAGACAACTGCTGAAGACAAAGTCTGAAGACAACAGCTGAAGACAAAGTCTGAAGACAAAGTCTGAAGACAAATTCTGAAGACAAAGTTTGAAGACAACAGCTGAAGACAAAGTCTGAAGACAACAGCTGAAGACAAAGTCTGAAGACAACTACTGAAGACAAAGTCTAAAGACCAAGTTCTCAGAAGTTGTCACAACAGCTGAAGTAGTTCTTTTCAGTAGTTGTGATGGTTTACTTTTCAGTAGTTTGTAATCAGTAGTTTTATTTTATGTAGAACATCTGAAGTTCTTACACTTCAGATGTTATAACTTCAGTAGTTGTAGTTTTAGCTTGTACTTAGCTTTTTTGTGAAGGTGTCCTCAGTTGTTGTGGACATCTTCAATAGTTTAGTCTACTTTCAGTTGTTTGTATAAATCAGTTAGCTGTCACTATCAAGTGACATCAGCTGATGTCACATTCCTTTATAAAAGGAATGTTGACCTAATTTCTTTGTAGCTGAAGCTTGTGCGTGAATGAAAATATTCTCTTTCGAGAAAACTGTCTCTCTCTATAACCGTCACTGTTTGATTGAATATTCATATTATTCTTTCTTAAATTTCGTCTAATTCTTGTTCTATTCCACTACAAATCTTAATCTAATTGATCAAACTAGATCAAGATCCTTTCAGAGTTCTTGACCGAAGTTCTTGGTATTTAGTGTTTGTTTTCAGGAGTTAAGAGCTGAACTGAAGGTGGGTCTCAAACTTGAAGGGTGTTGCTCAAAGGCTGCTCAAGGTGAGTTTCTAGAACCCCTCTTTTACTGATTTTCAACTTGTTTGGGGCTATTATGCATACCAAGAGAATGTTTTCAAGTAACTGTGGGTCTACAGCCTTATGTTCGAAATGATGTATGTATGTATGTATGTTTTAGAGTTGGTTTAGGGGTTAGTGTTGATGTTTAGCATGTTTAGGTGCCCCTGGTATGTTAGATCTGTGCTTGGGTAGTGTTAGAATGATAATCGGGTGATGTTGGTAGTATAGAAAAATTTCAGAATGTTTTGATGTGCCTAAACAGTGGCCTATGCGCCCAGCATGTTGGCCAGACGCTTAAGTCTTGGCCATGCGCCCAGAGGTGGTCCATGCGCCTAAATAGTGGCCCATGCGGCAAGTATGTTGGCCATGCGCCCAGATGTGGCCCATGCGCCTAAATAGTGCCAATGCACCCAAAGTGTTGAAACGGCTAAGTGACCATGCGCCTGCATAGTGGTAAAGCGCCTGAACAGGGCAGAAACACCCAAATATTGCACATGCGCCCAGACTGTTTTACATTTAGAATTTTTATACTCATGCGCCTAAAGGGTCCCATGCACCCATTTTGGACTTAGGATTTTCTAAGTGGTTTTAAGGGGTAATATAGGGTGCTAGGCCTGGTTATGATGTGATGCCTTATGCTTCATGTGTGCATGGTGATGTGATGTATTATGATGTGTATATGAGTGAGTGATGTGTTATCTTTCTTCGTCAAAGAGTTTTCAAAACATACGTATTATGTTTTATAACGCATTATGTATAACTCTATGTGGTGTGATGTATGAATGAATTAATTTACAACGTAAAGTATTATACAATGTAAAGTGGAGAATAATGAAAGAGGAACCCAATGATGGTGTGCAGGCACGAATGACAAACTATGGTGGTTGACCATTGGTGTGGTGCCTGGTGTATAATAGTTACCCACATTGTTGGGGGTGTAGTACCCACATTGTTGGGGGTGTAGTACCCACATTGTTAGGGTTGTAGTACCCACATTGTTGGGGGTGTAGTACCCATATTGTTAGGGGTGTAG
The DNA here is from genome assembly GCA_025506515.1 of Flaveria trinervia. Lineage (NCBI taxonomy): Eukaryota > Viridiplantae > Streptophyta > Magnoliopsida > Asterales > Asteraceae > Flaveria > Flaveria trinervia. The sequence continues at coordinate 91,914,805 of CM046447.1, forward strand.
TACCCATATTGTTGGGGGTGTAGTACCCACATTGTTGGGGGTGTAGTACCCATAATGTTAGGAGTGTAGCGTATGATAAAGAGATAATAAGGTGAGTGACCTGGTGTTGCAACAGACTCGGATAGTGCTCAATCCCTTTGATTGACTTGTATGGGATCTTTGTCGTGTATCCCAGTGTTGTGTCAGTCTTCGGACATGAGTCGGGGGTCTGTGTACAGGTCCGGCATAGCATCAGCTTTCGAGCATGAGTCGGGGATATTGCATGAGACAAGATTCGAGTAATGAAGAGTAATGAAACAATGAAAGTATGAAGGAATGAAACGTATAAAGAACATAGATTGAGTGTAATGAATGTAAAAAGTTTTTAAGGAAATGAAGTATTTATTATATGAAAACTAGAACTCATCAACGTCGCGATTTTGTATGCATGATAGTGCAGGTATTTTGTTGTGTTGAGGAGTTGCAAGCATGGATGCATAAGCTACTGGGAGCATTTGAGGCTGCATCCGTACTGAATGTCATTTGTATTTGAGATGAAAATGAAATTTTGTAATGAATAAAAATGATATGTTTTTAGTTTATAAATGAAAGTTTTAACTCCGCTGCAAAATAAATGTTAAGTTTTATAATGTTTATGTGCGATGAATGACAGGCTATCGGTCAGGGAACGGAGCCTTACAGTTGTTATCAGAGCCAAAGTTTAAGTGAAATGGGTAAAATTTTAAAATAAACCTTAACTAAACTGAGAATGGGACAAAAAGAAAAAGGATGCCAGTCTAGTAGTACGTGATGCAGGTAAAGGTTTTATGTAAAAAGTTTAAAGTAAGTTACGTTAACCGGTATTATGTGCGCAGTATGTGGCTAGTGTGCTTTTGTGTAGATTAGATACTGGCGTAGTCAGGATAGGAAATGCTTGGGGTATGAAGAGTAAAGTAATGTGGATAATCACAATGGCACTGTAATTAGGGACTTACATGTTAGGATCTCAGCCCTTGGTTTAATCGATTGAACAGATATAGCAGCGGAATAGCTCAGAATTAGACAAATTCAAACAAGAACATTCGATATAAAACGATAAAAGAATTTTGTTATAGAGAGAGAAATATCCGACAAAAGGAATATTGCATTAAGATTGTCGGCCTCAAAGGCACGATTACAGGTGAGTCATCTTCCTTATAAAGGAAAGAATGACGTAGGCTGATGTCACTGAAAGTGACATGTAACGTTTTATAACTACTGATGTTTAACAACTACTGAAGATGTCAACAACTGACATCTTCTTACAAATGTTCCTAAGTGTTAAACATCTTATTTACAACTACTGAAAAACATAAAACTACTGATACTACAACAACTGAAGAACAACCTCTTCAGTTGTTTACAAGTACTGAAAAGAAAAAACTACTGAAAAGTAAACAACTACTGAAAGAAAAGAAAACTACTGATGAAGAAAAACCATCACAACAACTGAAGAAGCCCTCTTCAGCTGTTGTCATCAGCTGTTAACATCAGCTGATGTCTTCAGTACTTGAACATCAGACTTTGTCTTTCAGCTGTTGATCTTCAGTCTTTGTCTTCAGTACTTGTTGAAGTCTTCAGACTTTAGATCTTCAGCTGTTGTCTCAGTCTTTGTCTTCAGTACTTCAGACGTACTTCAGCAGTTGTATTCTTCAGACTTTGTAGAACAGCTGATCAGGTCTTCTTCAGCTGTTGTGATGTCCTGTGGGACTTAGAGGTTCTCTGATCAGGCTCATTGGTTCTTTTGGTCCACAAACTCCCCCTGAACCAATGCAGCCAAAACCTCTAAGTTATTGACGAGTCCCACTTATTTTGGCAGATAGATTGGTCTTTTTATCCTCTTGATCAGATGAGAAGTGACCCTTTTTCAGCACCGGCCTGGGAAGAAGTCTCTGATGATCTGTTTGGCATGATATGGTTGGGAGCTCTGTATTGGGGACTGGGACCGAGCTGTTATCCCAACCATGAGATCTACTTCCCGTGTATCAGCCTATATGATTCCCTGGTGTAAGCCCTTAGAAACATGATTGCTCATCCATTGTCAGCACCTCGGGCACACCATCAAATAATCCTTCTCGGCCATACACTTCAGATATGTACTTGGCCTGTTTTCCATTCTTGAGCTCAACCGTGGTTATTTGTCTATAAGCAAACTCATCTGGATGAGTCCCTTCTAAGAGCAGGTTGAGCTCTTCTTGTTTGAAGTTTTCAAGTCTTTTGTAAACCAATCCCTTCTTTATGATTTTGTTCTCCAACATCTTTTGAGGTGGTTGTTTGGCTTCATAGGCTTTCTTGAACTCTTCAACAATTTCCCAAGGGGACACTACAAGAACCACAGTGATGTCTTCGTCGACAACCCTCTTCACTTGGCCCTTGTATTTTGAAGGAATTTCTTTCTTGACAATCCGGTGTGCCACCCTAGGATCAGGCCATATCCTTACTCTTTCCCTTTGGTATTGAAAGGTATTAGCAAGGGTGTACAATCTTAATACTTCTTTCTTCATGCTAATCATTGAAGAGATGTGGCATATGCTTTGTCAATGCTTTTCAGCATTTCCTCATCATGTCTTTGCATCTGTTCCTCTTCAATCTTTATCATTACATCATGCATTTGAGAAGCAGGAGTGATGGACATTGGTTTAGCCTTAGGCAAAGTAATAACTGCAGAGAGTGGCAGTCTGTCTTCATCCTCCTCTTCATCTTCATCAGGCCTCAGTACCTTTCTTTTCTTTTGGCTAGGTACATCACTGGCAGTGGGTTTTGGGGGTAAAGGATTTGGTTTTGTGGGTTGGATGGTTGGTTTAGAGGGTAAAGGGGTTGTTTTAGTGGGTTGTGGAGATAGTGATTTTGAGGATAGAGGCTTTTCAGACTGTTTTAGCATTTTGGCTGTAAGGGAGGCTTTGGTAAATTTTGTCAGTTCTTTTCGATTCCCAACCCCAGCTTCATTCAATACCTCAATCACTAAACCTTTGGAGTATGCTTCAGACGAACAAATCTTGGTGGTTATTGCCAAGATGTTGTCCCTGGTCCAGGCCCTTATTTCAATCAGAGATCTTCCCAAGTATTTAGCTATAAATCTGATCATTATCTCCAGCCTTTCTCTTTCTAAGGCATCATAGCTAGCCCATCTTGAGTTGATCTCCTCTGTTCCAACCTTCTGATCTCGGAGTCTAGTTGTTTGATGTCAAAACCCTGCCTATATAACTGCTCAATGATTTTATCCATTGAACGGTTATGGTTGGCGTCAGCTTCTTTCACCATATCATTCAGCTCCTTCTCCTTCTCAGACTCTCCTTTTCTCTTTTGATATGTGACATGAAAGTCTTTTTGACTTTCATTCACTTCAGCTCCCTTCTCACTCTCCTTCTCCTTCTCAGTTAACTTCTCTGATTCTTTCTCCTTCTCCCCATCTATCCTCTTCCTTTTTCCTTTAACTGACTGACTCTCCCCCTTTTTGGTTGCATTGGGTGCAAGGGTTGAGCAGTAGAAAGGGATTTAGTCACCAACTCCTCCACAAGGGTTGTATTATTGTAGGAAGCCTCTCATCAATGGCTTTGATCACTATATCTGTGATCATGGGAGTGATGAGAGGTAGGGATTTTTGAAGGTTAGCAACTGATTGATCAGGATGGTTCTGTTCCTGAGAATCAGTGCCGAAAGCAGAGGCTGGTGGCTTGGAAGTATATATTGGCTCAGTGTGTAGGGGACCTTCAGAAGAAGGTGCCATCTGTGGGTGTATTGTGGTGGCAGATGGACTTGCATCCTGAGACATCTTGGCCAGCAGCTCTTTGAGTCTGCTAACCTCATCCTCTAGAATGGTGTTTTGAGCAACTACATCATAGAAGAAGCTCAGGTCATCATCAGTTGATACTGAATCACCTGACCTCCTGACAGAGTCAGAATGAACATGCCTTGAGTGTAGATCAATTATAGCATGTGCCCCTTGTTCTCGGTTCTGGGGACTTCCAGCCTCAGGACTATGTCCTTCATCAGCTGTTGCCGCTGGTGAGGTCTTAGAGATGTTACCAACTGCACCCTGGTCATTTGCTGAGTCAGGGCAGTGGCAGCCTCACCAGAAGTTCGCACCTCCTTATCTACACTAGAAGATGGAACATGATCCCTGTGCTGTGGGTTGACAGAAGCATTGTGATCCTCCCCCTCAGGTGTTGAGGTTATCCCAGTAGTGATTGGTGTCTGGGTGGGGGGTGAGGAATGCAACTGTGTCAGCACCTTTGCAACAATTATTGTAGGGCTTTGAGGGGCGGTTGCATCAGGAGAGGGTGTGGAAGCAGTGTGCACCCGGGACAAGTGGTGCTCTTCAATGGTAATCCCCTCAAGTGAGGAGGATCCCAGCAGTGTGGCTTCCCTTTGATGGTTGCATCAGGTTCCTTTTGAGAGGAAACCTGAGCGGCTTCGGTTGGTGGAGTCATAGTCTCTACTGGGGGGTTATTGCCAGTAGAGATAACCTGCTTTGGTGCAGCAGGAGCATCCACAGGGGACTCAACTCCCTGAGTAGCTTTCTTAGGCTTCTTCTTTGTGGGTTTGGAGGGGACTTTGGATGTGGAAGTGGAGGCTGTGGGTTCCAGCTGCGTGGGTTTGCGCAGCTTGGCAGCCTGTTTGAGAGTTTGGTCAGTGTTGTGTCGGGAGTATACCTCCGGCAATACAGCCAAAGCAGGGACTCCCAGACCAACTAGTCCCTCAGCATGAAGCTGATTCTCTATTATGGCCATTATAAACCGAGGATATAGTATCCAACGGTTAGAAAGTGGTTTTGTGGCCATATCCTTGAGTTCAAGAAAAATTATTTCAGAAAAGTTTAGTGGTTCTTGTTCAAGGATAGAGAACAGTACCTGTTGCCATCTGGAAGACAGTTGATCCCAAGAGGAAGTCTTCGGGGCCAGGCAAACATTTACCATATGAAATATAATCGTTCAGCATCTGGAAAATGTTTCTTCAGGATTGTTGAAGCACTAAGATCACCCTGATATCCATGTTGTCCAAATGAAAGATCAAGTTGGCGCTTAGGATATCCAACAGGGTAGGCAGCATCATCTAACAGTAATATCTGACGGATGGTAGCAGTAGAGATGACCACCTTATGAGAGTTGATGGACGAATGGATAGATTCTCCATTAACGGTCGCATTCGTCCAAAATGATGTAGCGAATCGGCATAAATGATTGGATTTAAGAGGAAAGCCGTTTTCAGTGGGGATTGGACCATAAGATCTATAGCATTATCAAATTTGGTCCAGAAGGGCGATTTTGTGAGGTACGCGACACAGTTGTGTCGAGGCTTGAGTTGCATGGTCGCCATTAATGAAGGTGAAAGGTTTTCAGAGCTTTTGAAATTTTAGGTCGTGAGAGAATGAAAAACTCTGAAAGAGGAATCAGATATATATAGGGTACGGGTTATGAAACGACTGAAGGTTTTGGTGTTAGTCATCAGTATTTGAAACAACTGATGACGTGGTTAACTTTCAGAGGTTTGAAACGACTGATGGTATTGGTGTGGTCAGCAGTTATAAAACAACTGAAGACATGGTGTTTACAATCAGACGTTGAAACAACTGAAGTCTCTGATTTAGGCATCAGTAGTTTTAAAAACTACTGAAGACAAGTTGGACTTCAGATGTTGAAACAACTGAGGACTTGGTATTAGTCATCAGTAGTTGTGAAACTACTGAAGACCGTGGTTTTGCCATCAGTTGTTGTAAACAACTGAAGACTTGGTGTTAGTCATCAGTAGTTGTGAAACTACTGAAGACATGGTATTGCTTCAGTTGTTTATGAAGAAACAGCAGTTTGTGAACTACTGAAGAGAGAGTACTCATCAGTAGTTGTCGTCAATTCATAGCCTTTCAGCTGTTTCATACTGTCCTCAACACTTACTCATCAGCCTTTTTGCTGTTTTCAGTTGTTTCATAGGACATCAGTACTTATCTGTTTCTACTGATTTCAGTAGTTGTAACTACATCAGTAGTTTAGAACAGATAAAGTACAGTACTTAAAGCATTTAGCCTTCAGTAGTTATAAAAACTACTGAGGGTAAAATAACTCATCAGTACTTATATGTGACATGGTTACCAATGATCATCAGTAATTACTGAGATCATCAGTAGTTGTCACTTATTCTAGCTGCAGCATACCAAGCCTTAACACCAGGTTGTGGAAAGTTGAACTATCCAAAGGCTTAGTAAAAATGTCTGCAAGCTCATCAGCACTAGGCACAAACATAGGATTAATTAGACCCTTTTCAAAACAATCTCTTATAAAATGATGTCTAATTTCTATATGTTTGGTCCTAGAGTGCTGGACTGGATTTTTGACAATGCAAAGAGCTGAAGCACTATCCATTAATAATGGAGTCTTAGTCTCTGTAATGCCATAATCCAAAAGTTGATTCTGAAGCCAGAGTATTTGGGATGTACAACTTGCAGCAGCAATGTACTCGGCTTCAGCAGTGGATGTAGCAACAGATGTTTGTTTCTTACTCTGCCAAGAAATCAAACAGTTGCCTAGGAATTGACATCCACCAGAAGTTGATTTCCTGGTCAACTTACACCCTGCATAGTCACTATCAGAGAAAGCAACTAATTTGCAAGAATGTCCAGTGGAATACCATAAGCCTAGAGATTGTGTACCTTGCAGATATCTAAAGATCCTCTTGACTGCAATCAGATGAGACTCCTTAGGTGCAGCCTGAAATCTAGCACAAACACATGTAGCAAACATAATATCTGGTCTAGAAGCTGTTAAATACATCAAGGAACCAATCATACATCTGTAAAGGGTTTCATCAACACCTTTACCTTTCTGATCAACATCCAATTGTGTGGTGTTGCACATGGGAGTAGAACAGGGTTTACAGTTTTGTAAATCAAACTTATTCAAAAGATCTTTTGTGTATTTAGACTGATGAATGAAAATTCCATCAGCTTTTTGTTTGATTTGCAAACCTAGAAAGAACTGTAATTCTCCCATTGCACTCATTTCAAACTTCTGTTGCATTAAGGTTTGGAAATCCTCACACAATTGGGATCAGAGGATGCAAAATAATATCATCAACATAAATTTGAACAAGTAGCTTATGCTGATCCACCTTCTTAATAAATAAAGTTTTATCTATGGAGCCTCTAGTGAAATTATTCTGTAGAAGAAAGTTTGATAAGGTCTCATACCAGGCTCTAGGTGCTTGTTTCAACCCATAAAGAGCTTTATCAAGCTTATATACCCATTCTGGGTGCTTATTATCCTCAAAGCCTGGTGGTTGACACACATAAACTTCTTCTTTTATTGTACCATATAGAAAAGCACTTTTGACATCCATTTGAAAAACTTTAAGATTGTGGAGTGCAGCATAGGCTAAAAACAATCTAATTGCCTCCAGTCTGGCTACAGGGGCAAAGGTTTCATCATAATCAATACCTTCTTCTTGTGCAAACCCCTGCACAACCAGTCTGGCCTTGTTCTTAACAATTAGCCCATTTTCATCAGTTTTATTCCTAAACACCCATTTAGTGCCTATTGCACACTTACCTGGGGGTAGAGGAACAAGCTCCCACACTTGCTGTTTCTTGAACTGAAGAAGCTCAAGCTGCATGGCTTCAACCCATCCATTGTCTCTCAAAGCTACATGATAGTTCTTCGGCTCTAGCTGACTGATGAAGAGAGCATAGAAGCAGAAATTGGACAACTGGCTTCTGGTTGAAACACCAGCATTGATATCACCAAGGATTTGAGACATTGGGTGATTTTTCAGCTCTTGGTAAACAATCAAATCTGTGCAAGTGTTTGTAGGATCTTCAGCAGCAGCAGATGTTGATGCAGATTCTTGAAACCATGAAGATGGTGGCAACTCAAATGAAGTTGAGGATGCAGAAATCTCATCAGCATTTGTTGTGGATGGTGCTGCTGGAGCTACAGGAGCATCAGGTTTAGAGGACTCAGGCAGTTGGTCACTAAACCTGAAGAGGTGATTACTACTATCATCATCATCTTCAGTAGTAACACCAGGTGGTGAACTGTTGACAGGAGCAACAGCAGGAGATTGATAAGGAACATATTGCAGTATGTCCAAATCAAAGAGCTCCACAGGGCTTTGTGGAATCTTGTCCTTTGGAGATTCATTGAACTTGACATGTAGAGTCTCTTCAACCATCTTTGTTCTGCAGTTGAAGACTCTGTATGCCTTGCAAGTTGATGAATAACCAACAAAGTACCCTGCATCCACCTTAGGATCAAATTTCTGGAGCTGATCCTTTGTGTTGAGAATGAAACAGGGACACCCAAATGCTCTAAAGAATGAAATGAGAGGGGCCAAATGATGTAGAACTTCATATGGAGTCTTCATCAACCTCTGATTTATTAGCACTCTATTCTGCACATAGCATGCTGTGTTGACAGCTTCAGCCCAAAAGGTCAATGGCAGTCCAGAATCAGCCAACATAGACCTTGCAGCTTCAATGAGGGTCCTGTTCTTTCTCTCCACAACTCCATTCTGTTCAGGAGTTCTTGGAATACTAAACTGTCTCTTATTCCCTTGGAAAGGTAGAACTCATCAAGTGTATTGTTCCTGAATTCTGTTCCATTATCACTTCTAATACACTTGACTGAGAGGGAATACTGCTTCTCAGCATACAACACAAAGTTTATGATCTTCTGTGCAGCTTCATCCTTTGAATGTAGAAAGAAAGTCCATACAAATCTGGAGTAATCATCCACAATTACCAGACAGTATTTCTTCTGTGCCATGCTCATCACTCTCACAGGACCAAAGAGATCCATGTGAAGAAGTTGTAAGCAGGCAGTGGACTTTGGTTCTTCAATAGGTGGAATGAAACCTTGTGCTGTTTTCCTTTCAAACAAGCAGTGCAGTTGTTTTCACACTTGAACTTCATAGGCATTCCCCTTACTAAACTATGGTGTATCAGCTGATTCATGTTCTTGAAGTTAACATGTCCCAGCCTTCTATGCCATAGATTAGATTCTTGAGGAGAGGCCTTGGAAAATAGGCAAGGATGACCTTTGAGATCTATTTTCTTGAAAGATCTAAGGCATACACTCTTCCTGTCCTGTTGGCCTTCAGGAGAGTGTGAGCATCCATACCTTGTCAATCAAACTCAGAACTTTGGATGACAGAATCCTGCAGTTCTGGCTTGTGAAAAGGGCAACATGGCCTTTGTCACACAATTGACTGACACTCAAGAGGTTATACTTGAGATTTTCCACATGGTTGACATCATCAAACTTTATTTCCCCATTGGAAACAAAGCCCTTCCCGATGATGTAACCTCTTGCATCATTGCCAAAGAAACAAATCCCTTCCTTCCTGGAGAGTAGTCATTAAGAAGTGAGTTGTTCCCAGTCATATGCATAGATCCCCCACTGTCTACATACCAGATGCTACTTTGGCATGTTGAAAAGACCTGCATAAATAAACAATCAGTTAGTTTTGGAGACCCAAACCTTTTTGGTTTTGGGCCTGGTCTCATCAACAGATGGTAAACTAACAGGTTTATTGGGCACAATAGCTTGAGGTGAAGGAGATGGTGTAGAAGAGGAATCCTTGGCTTGGATCTCCTTTTCTGGGGTTTCAACACAGGGCCATCAAGTTGGTTAACTCTTCCCAACAGATGTTGAACCATCATTACCAGCTGTGTCTGATTCTGGGAGAGAGCTTTCAGCTCTTCAGACACATTGGTATTGGTGTTTGATGATGAGTTCTTGTGTTGCACCATCTTCTTTTGAGCAACCTCAGCTATTGCCTGTTGCACTCCTTCCTTTTTAGATTTCTTTTTGGACATAGGAGTAACAGGATTTGATGCTGCTGGTACAAACTTGGACTCAAACTCAGTTTTCATTTTAGCCAAGTTTTCTTTAATTTTCTCCTTTTGTTTGAGTTTGGATCCCTTTTTGTACCAACAATCATCTGTGAGATGATTGAATAGACCACATATTTCACATGGTTTCTTCTTCATCTTCTGTTGATCATCAACTAAAGAAGATGAAACTACTGAAGACTTGCTCTTCAGCAGTTTAGAAGCACTTTTTGCCTTCTTGTCAACTTCCTTAGTAGGCTTCAAATCCTTCCTACTGACAGTTTTCTTCTCTTCAGTGCTGTCAGTCATTAGGATTTGAACTCCAGATGTTATCCCCTGCTCTCCAGTACCCTTAGTACTTCTAGGGATAACACTTGGGTTGATCAACTCATTGATCATGTGAGTGTCAGCAGTTGAACCATCAATATCAGCTGATAGGTTCACAGAGGGATTACTACTGACTTCAACTACTGATGGTGCTTTATCAAGTAGTGAATCACATGATGAGGTGGATTGGTCATTACTTTCTCCATCAGATTCTGCTCCTGCTCTTGAAGCAAAAATGTAGGAGGAGCAGTGTGATTATAACCAATTCCAAACTTCACATTGGAAGCTGTTTGCTTACTAAGAAGCATTTCAAAGCCCTTGCAAGATTGTACCCATCGATCACACTCTACCTGGGTGACAGCAAGAGTATCTTTGAGGTCTTTGTACTTCTCTAAGAGTACATCCTCCCTAGCCTTATCATCAGAAATTTGGCATTTTAATTTGTAAATCTCATCAGTTTTCTCTTTAGCACAGACTCAAACTCAGCTTTATTTTTGGAAATTATTTGTTCTAGCTCTACATTTTATTGATTAAAGCCACATTTGCTTCTCTAATAGAGGCAAATGCTGCTATGCAAGTTTCAGAACATAATTTGGCCTTAGCCTCAGAGGATACCTGTGATACCTTTGTTGAAGAGGTACTTGAAGATGATCCATCAGAGGATTCCAAAGCCATGAGAGCTAGATTTCCAAAAGGATGCTCACCACCATGTTGACCAGCACCTGAGAACAGTTGTTCATTACCAGACACATCATCTGGTAAACTGCTCCAGTCAACAACTCCTGGTGTGAAGAAGCTGTGTTGTTGAAGTTGATTAGGTTGATGAGATTGGGATGGTTGAGGCTCAGGGAGTGCATGTGGTTGCTGAGCAGTGGGTGCTTGAACCTGGCCTGGTTGTGGCATGTAATAGCAGGGGTATGGATATGGCATTGGCCCCTGTGGAACAAAATATGCAGGAGATTGTGGTTGATGATGATAACCAGAATTGACAGGTTGTTGCCCTCTGTTTTGTTGACTATTGCCAGGGAAAGTCACAAAAGGTGCAGGAGAGTTAGATCCAGATGATCTACATTCTCTTGCAAAGTGCCCAAGCCTGTGGCATTTATGGCACTTCAACTTACTCTTGTCAAAACCAACTTTGGTTTTGCCAGAGAGTCCTGGGAATTTCCTTCCAGTTCTTTTGTAGAACTTCTGAGATCTGATATTTATCAAGGCCATTTGGCTCAAAATATCCATCTCTTCTAAGTCATCATCAGCAATCCCCTTGAGATCATCCATGATGAAACATAGATTGTCACTATTACTACCAGCAGAATGACTATCAACACTCACAAAGGCAGGCTCAGAAGTGTTTGTAGAGAAATCAATATGCTCATCATACTGGCTTTCAGATGACGCATATTCTGACTCTTGATGTCCAATCAGGGCAGTGTTCCCTTGGACAAAATCCTCAGTGAGCTTGCCAGATGAAACCAATTTCCTTTTCTGCTCTATCTCTCTCTCGAATGTAAGCAGTTTCCCATGAAGTTGGGTGAGAGATAGGCGATCAACATCAGCATTTGAGCGTAGAACAATGGTATATGTGTTCCATCTCTCAGGCAGTGATCTTAAGAATCTATGGTTCATCTGACTCCTGGTATATTCATGTTTAACCATTTTCAATTCAGAGATTAAACATGAAAACCGCTCAAATTGTTGAGTCAGAGTCTCACCCTTTCTATGAGAGAAAGTCTCATATTGTTGGGCGAGGATTTCCCTGTTGTTTGCTAAAACCTCATCAGTACCACCAAATTGTTCTTTGATGGCATTCCAGAGGTCATGAGCAGACTCACAATGCAGAAGCCCAGAGTAAATCTCATTAGGAATAGCCATAGCCAAAATTCCATGGGCTTTTGCATCGATTTCAAACAACTTCTTGTCCTCATCGGAGTATTGCTCCTTCTTCTTTGGAACCAACTGGTTTGTTTCCGGATCATTCACCATTGGCTTATGTGGTCCATGTACCACAGATGTCCAACAACCTGAGCTATTGACAGACAGGTGATGGAGCAATCTTCTCTGCCAAATGTTATACTCATTCCTCACCAAGATCGGAGGCTTGGTAGAGGATCCAGTATTGAAAGGATCATTCGAAGAAGTAGTCATTGTGGAAAATCAGACAGATTCAAGTAAAATCACAATAAATTTAGCTCAAAACCACAAAACCTCAAATAAAACGGCCAGAAGCGATACACTCTCAATCTCTATAACAGATCCTTGCGAATTTGCTAATTCGATCAAACTTAGAGCGATTGAACAGTTTCAATGATCAATTGTTAGATCGATCAATGATTAACCTGCTCTGATACCATTTGTTAGGATCTCAGCCTCTGGTTTAATCGATTGAACAGATATAGCAGCGGAATAGCTCAGAATTAGACAAATTCAAACAAGAACATTCGATATAAAACGATAAAAGAATTTTGTTATAGAGAGAGAAATATCCGACAAAAGGAATATTGCATTAAGATTGTCGGCCTCAAAGGCACGATTACAGGTGAGTCATCTTTCCTTATAAAGGAAAGAATGACGTAGGCTGATGTCACTGAAAGTGACATGTAACCGTTTTATAACTACTGATGTTTAACAACTACTGAAGATGTCAACAACTGACATCTTCTTACAAATGTTCCTAAGTGTTAAACATCTTATTTACAACTACTGAAAAACATAAAACTACTGATACTACAACAACTGAAGAACAACCTCTTCAGTTGTTTACAAGTACTGAAAAGGAAACAAAACTACTGAAAAGTAAACAAACTACTGAAAGTAAAAGAAAACTACTGATGAAGAAAAACCATCACAACAACTGAAGAAGCCCTCTTCAGCTGTTGTCATCAGCTGTTAACATCAGCTGATGTCTTCAGTACTTGTACATCAGACTTTGTCTTTCAGCTGTTGATCTTCAGTCTTTGTCTTCAGTACTTGTTGAAGTCTTCAGACTTTAGATCTTCAGCTGTTGTCTCAGTCTTTGTCTTCAGTACTTCAGACGTACTTCAGCAGTTGTATTCTTCAGACTTTGTAGAACAGCTGATCAGGTCTTCTTCAGCTGTGTGATGTCCTGTGGGACTTAGAGGTTTCTCTGATCAGGCTCATTGGTTCTTTTGGTCCACCAAGTTGTTATCAGGCCAAAGTTTAAGTGAAATGGGTAAATTTTAAAATAAACCTAACTTAAACTGAGAGGGACAAAAAGAAAGGATGCCAGTCTTAGCTACGTGCCTGCAGGTAAAGGTTTTATGTAACTTTAAAGTAAGTTAACGTTAACCGTTATTATGTGCGCATGTTATGTGGCTAGTGTGCTTTTGTGTAGATTTAGATACTGGCGTAGTCAGGATAGGAAATCTTGGGGTATGAAGAGTAAAGTAAGTGGCTAATCACAATTGGCCACTGTAATTAGGGACTTACTATACTTGACATAAACTGAGTTATTACCTTGAATGACCATGTTCGTGTTTGAATCTTATAGTGTGTTAGAGGATGGCTGGGCAGAAATCTTCCAAGACTCCTAGAGGTAGAGGCCGTCCCCGGGTGACTAGGAGTAGTGCTAAGGCTCCTGAGACGACCCATGAGAACCCTGAGGTTCATGGCCGGAGCGAAGAGAATGAGAATACTAGTTTGAATGCCTCAGCGAGGGATGTGATTGCTGATGAAGTACACCAGGTCATGCAGACAGTCTTACCGTCTGTAGTGACCGAAGTGATTAAAGTTGTTAGAGAAGGCGAAAGGAATGAGAGAAATAGGTCCTCAGGAAGGAGAAAGCAACCGGAGGCCGAGATGGTTATCCCTACTGATGAGGAAGAGGAGGAAGAAGAGCATGTGCCTGAGGAAGAAGAGCCTGTGCCTGAGGAAGAAGAGCCTGTGCTTGAGGCAGCATGAGGCTGTAATTATGGGGCATTCCAAAGGTGCAAGCCCCCTACCTTTGATGGTAATGGCACTGCTGCTGCTGCTCACCGATGGGTGAGGGAATAGAGGCTGTCCTTGAGATCACGAGTGCCAAGAGGACCAGAAAGTAAAGTATGCTGCCCACTCTTTTTGGACTCAGCCTTGTGTTGGTGGGACAATATTGTCCAGGTTAAGGGAAGCAGGGCTATCGAAAAGATGAGATGGTCAGAATTGAAAAGGCTAGTGATTGAGGAGTTCTGTCCTCACTGTGAGATGGATAAAGTTGAGAGGGAGTTCCTGCAGCTGGAGGCGGGAACGATGACACATCAGCAATATACCACTAAATTCAACGAGATGGCACGGCTGGTACCGGATCAGGTGACACCTCTATCATGAAAGATCAAGAGGTATACTCATGGCTTGCCAGCGGACATCCGTAGGCACATGATCGCTGCCCGACCGAGCACGTTTAGGTCAGCGGTTAATTTAGCAGGGAGATTGTATGATGAAAGATCTGTGATGGTGACTGAATGTAGCAAGAAAGGAGAGGGTGATCAAGATTGGAACGGGAAGCGATTGGGACATGGCGGAGCCGCTCCAGGTAACAAAGGTGCACAAGTGGATGATCAGTGTATGGTCATAACTAATACGGGGTCGAAAAGGTGTGACAAGTGTGGACACAAGCACCCCGGGGAGTGTAGATTGGGGAGCAATGTCTGTTTCCGTTGTGGAAGGACCGGACATGTGGCGAAGAACTGCAGTATGGGGAGGTGTTATTCTTGTGGTGAGGAAGGTCGCATGAGCAGGGATTGCAAGCCGAGGGCGGAAGGTTCGAGAGTGAAGAAGATCGGAGGAAGCTAGGAGGGACCCTGATGTTGTGTCAGGTACATTTCTAGTAAACCAAACTTTAGCCTCGGTGTTATTTGATTCTGGTGCTATAAAAGTTTTTATCTCTGCTGCTTTTTGTGCTATGTTGTCTGTTAGTGGTAAGAATATAGATACGCCTTTCGATGTAGGAACTGCCATAGGTAGGTCTACTAGGATATCTAAAATGATAGAAGGTGGTGACGTAGAACTAGAAGGTCACAAGTTTTCTGTTAGACCATCCCTAATAGGCGTAGGTGGATAGATGTGCACCTCCGAGTGAGTTGATCAGTAATTTACGACTCAAACCCTAAGTGTTGCAAGTGGATGGATTGATCAACCGTGCACGACCATAGTTCGGTATCGACCTACGAAAATGAATTATGATGAAGGCTTCGACCAGGAAAGCGGATTGTTTGATTTGGAAATCGAGGAAAGCTAATATTAAAGTATAAGGGGGTCATTTCCAATTGTTTCTCAGGTAGAGAAGTGACACATCGACTGAAGCTACCCGATGAGTTAAGTGGAATTCATCTGATGTTCCATGCATCTCGTCTAAGAAAGAGCTCAACCGATAAGGATATGACCATGCCACTTGAGAACACTGAGCTAGAGAAAGTATTCAACCACAAGAAGCAACTGATGGCCATTACTAATAAGAAGAAGAGAATAGGCTAAGGAGGATGGTGGTTTCACTTGTGCGGGTGCAGTGAAGCCTAAATGGATCTAAGTTTAAGTGTGAGATCAAGGAAGAGTGAGACAGTGTTACCCATAACTGTTCGAGAAGCGACAGGCTTCAGGGACGAAACCTCTTTAAGGGGGTAGACTTGTAACACCCTGAATTTTTATTTAAACGGAAGGAAAAGAAAAGTAAATAGAAATAATAGATAATGAGCACAAGTGGAGGGGGATAAAGTGTACAAAGTACAAAACCTTATTATTTTAAGGTTTAAAAGGGCATGGCCACCCATCCCTTCTTCACATCTTCATTCGGCTGAAAGGAAGAAAGAAGAGAGAGAAAGCCCTCGGTTCTAGAGAGAGAAAGAGGAAGAAGTAGCTACAAAGGTGAGTTTCTCTTATATGAGCTCGGTTACAACTGGGTTTTGAGTTCTTGACCGAAGTTCTTGGTGTTTAGTGTTTGTTTTCGGGAGTTAAGAGCTGAATTGAAGGTGGGTCTCGAACTTGAAGAGTGTTGCTCAAAGGTTGCTCAAGGTGAGTTTCTAGAACCCCTCTTTTACTGATTTTCAACTTTTTTGGGGCTATTATGCATACCAAGAGAATGTTTTCAAGTAACCATGGGTCTACAGCCTTATGTTCGAAATGATGTATGTATGTATGTTTTAGAGTTGGTTTAGGGGTTAGTGTGGATGTTTAGCATGTTTAAGTGCCCCTGGTATGTTAGATTTGTGCTTGGGTAGTGTTAGAATGATAATCGGGTGATGTTGGTAGTATAGAAAATATTTCAGAATGTTCTGATGCGCCTAAACAGTGACCCATACGCCCAGCATGTTGGCCAGACGCCTAAGTGTTGGCCATGCGCCCAGAGGGGGTCCATGCGCCTAAACAGTGGCGCATGCGCCCAGCATGTTGGCCATGCGCCTAAGTGTTAGCCATGCGCCCAGGGGTGGTCCATGGGCCTAAATAGTGCCAATGCGCCCAAAGTGTTGAAACGGCTAAGTGACCATGCGCCTGCATAGTGGTAAAGCACCTGAACAGGGCAGAAACGCCCAAATAGTGCCCATGCGCCCAGACTGTTTTACACTTAGAATTTTTATGCTCATGCGCCTAAAGGGTCCCATGCGCCCATTTTGGACTTAGGATTTTCTAAGTGGTTTTAAGGTGTAATATAAGGTGCTAGGCCTGGTTATGATGTGATGGCTTATGCTTGATGTGTGCATGGTGATATGATGTATTATGATGTGTATATGAGTGAGTGATGTGTTATCTTTCTTCGTCAAAGAGTTTTCAAAACGTACGTATTGTGTTTTATAATGCATTATGTATAACTCTACGTGGTGTGATGTATAAATGAATTAATTTACAACGTAAAGTATTATGCAATGTAAAGTGGAGAATAATGAAGAGGAACCCAATGATGGTGTCCAGGCACGAATGACCAACTGTGGTGGCTAGCCATTGGTGTGGTGCCTGGTGTATAATAGTTACCCACATTGTTGGGGGTGTAGTACCCACATTGTTGGGGGTGTAGTACCCACATTGTTGGGGGTGTAGTACCCACATTGTTGGGGGTGTAGTACCCACATTGTTGGGGGTGTAGTACCCACATTGTTGGGGGTGTAGTACCCACATTGTTGGGGGTGTAGTACCCACATTGTTGGGGGTGTAGTACCCACATTGTTGGGGGTGTAGTACCCACATTGTTGGGGGTGTAGTACCCATAATGTTGAGGGTGTAGCGTATGATAAAGAGATAATGAGGTGAGCGACCTAGTGTTGCAACAGACTCGGATAGAGCTCAATCCCTGTGATTGACTCATATGGGATCTTTGTCGTGTATCCCGGTGTTGTGTCAGTCTTCGGACATGAGTCAGGAGACAGGTCCCGGCACAGCATCAGCTTTCAAGCATGAGTCGGGGATATTGCATGAGACAAGATTCGAGTAATGAAGAGTAATGAAACAATGAAAGTATGAAGGAACGAAGCGTATAAAGAACATAGATTGAGTGTACGTATGTTGTATGACCACGAATGAATGTAAAGATAGTTTTTAAAGGAAATGAAGTATTTTATTATATGAAAACTAGAACTCACTTAGCGTTGCTAACTTTTGTATACATGATAGTTGGCAGGTATTTTGTTGATGCTGAGGAGTTGCAGGCATGGATGCATAAGCTACTGGGAGCATTTTGAGGCTGGCATCCGTACTTTGACATGTCATTGTATTTTGAGATGAAAACAAATGTTGTAAATGAATGAAATGACATGTTTTTAGTTATAAATGAAAGTCTTAAATTCTGTTGCATAATAAATGTACGTTTTATAATGTTTTATGTGTGATGAATGACCAGCTGTAAGCGTCCCGGGAACGGGGCCTTACAACAGGCTCCTCGATATAATATGTAATGCCTTCTGAGCAGCCTGCCTTAGTTTCTTGAATTGAAATGAAATGGACTCCATCGAAAGGTTTTAAACCCCTAACCTAGTTGGCTTTTCGAAGATCCCCAACACCCTTTAGGTTTACAGATAGCAAATTCATTTTTAAACGTCTAAGGCCCCCTCACCATTGATTTAATATCTTACCTCATCCCTGAATTCTCACAAATCTATCCAACACAAGCACCGACTTGCACTGTTTCTTCAACCTCCAAAAGCACTAGTCCTGAGAGTGAGCCAGGGCATCCCTCATGGTGTGATTTAGCTAAACTATTGTATGGCCAACACGTTTTTTCCTTCGCTCAATCATCCACAACCCACTCCCTTATGTTCCGGTCTTCATCTTAAACGCCACTAGGTCTTGGGAATTCCTTGTTTTAGAAACGTTGGAACTCATAGGTAGATCAATGTTTAAGTCAGTGAAAGAAAGAAAAAGAGCATGCCTAAAATCCCACTAATTTTGACCGTCCATAGTTGGGTTGGATTCTATTGGGCTAAAACATCTTTGGGCCTTTTTTGGACTTGAAGCCTAGTCCACGATTCTCTTGAGTAGAGAGCCTAATAGAGAATGAGGAAACAGGTAAATTTAAAATATTTCCTGGATTTTCCGTATTAAGTTCACTTTGATTTCCCATGCAATATTTGGTAATTTTCCCATGCACCCTACCATGATTAGTGTCGACTTATGATGATTCATCTCCCCTTGTAAATGAATCGACCGAATTTGGGACTGGCCGGAGTTCCCATCATGCTGCCGGAATTCACCTTCCTCGACCTCATCTTCCCCGACTAGCAATTCCTTGATACATTTACACTAGGTGATTTTAAGGTCGAATCTTCATCATGGAAAGTAGGTATCCATGTACTCATTTCCTCCAAGACCCAAGCCGAGTATAAGATTCCTTTCCAATCTATTATAATTTCTTCCTCAATTCTTTGGCTGATTGATGTTAAGACATAGAAGAAGCCCGAGGAGTTGTCGATGTTACTCCATGAGAATTCCGATGGCCAGATGACCCTCCCAAATAAACCAACAATGCTATCATACACCTTGTTAGCACGTAGGTGGAAAGGAATTCTGATCACCTTTAACCCTATGATCCGGTCGAAAGAAATATCTTCTCCTCTTCATAATGTTGTTGTTTTAAAAACCTCAGGCCATGATCTATGAATGATGAACTGCTCCGCAAGTGACATATCTCTAAAAATCAACATAACTTTCAGGCCCCCGATATATGATATAACGACTTTGTTAAGTTTCAATTTTTGAGCGTTGATTTTTTATTGCATAGGGTCTTGATATCTTTCACGACACCCAGAACAGATATGTTACGGCGGTGTTGTGGGTACAGTTTTAGCTTGTTGTCTATAACAATACTTTTTTGGCAACTGAGGAGGAGACAACCGACTTTCATTTTTGATTCACTGCATCCTTATATGATCTAGTGATCGATGTCGTATGGTCGGTCAAAAATATTAATTAAAGAGTCCTTAATCACCCTTAATAGTAAGGGTAAGAAGGGTTTCAAATCCACAGGAAATCACAGGAAAGTGCTAGCAATGATTAAACTAAAAGAATTAAACATTGAAAAAAGTAAATTAATTTATTAATTAAATTAAGAAAGAATCAAATTAACAAACTAAAAGTTTATATTTTTAACAATGTTGGTGAAAAAGCGACCCACTTTAGGATTCAGGTTTGGCAAAGTTATATTTTTATTGAACCAAACCTAGTGAGAAGTCATTAATGGTGACTTACACATTACATGATTTAAGTGATAATCGTGGATTAAAGTTTAAAAGACCTTATTCACATAATTACCAATTTGAAGAATGAAACCCTAATTCTAATAGCCAACACACAGTGATTAAAGACAACCAAAGTCATAGAATATCAAAATTAAGTTTAAACATAATCAAACCATTTAAATAATCAAATCATAAATTAATTCCAAAAAAAATTAAAAGGTTCAAGATCCAATCCCAAATCTTGGTTACAACTAAGAAAAATAGAAACTTGCACAAACCCGTCCCCCGAAGTGAATCACAAATGAACTAGCATTGCCTCATCATCGATTCTTCAACACAAATGTAATCGATCATGTGAATCTTGTAGAATTGATGATCTTGATGTTGGAAAAGCTTGAGAATGATAAAAATTGCTAATTCTTGTCCAATATTGCTATTGTGAAAGTTGTAATTTGAATTAGGTTTTTTTGCTTTTTAAATCCCTTCAAATTAGGTCAAATCTCAACAAAAATCTAGACCCAGTCATCGGTGGCGCCACCTCCCTGTGAAACCTTGATTTTCATGTGTAACTTTTCAAGATCTTTCCGTTGATAGGTAGTGGATCCCGTCACTCTTTTCCTAGCTCAAGTTATGCATGTTTTAAGATATTTTTATCGTGCAACTTCGGTTTATCATATCTTTACTTCTTGAGCTCCAAATCTCGTCCTGTTTCTTCCAATTATTTTGTATTCTTCATGTTTAGCCTACAACCATAAAATAATCTGTGACACCCTACACATATCTCACATCAGCCGTAGACAGGAGAGATTTCTAGTTCATAAGGAATGTCTGACCTCTAACATCAAAAATGTGTTTTGGACGTATTGGCTATGGATGAGAGGAGAACTCCACAGTTAAGCGTGCTCAGGTGGAAACAATCTAGGGATGGGTGACCTCTGGGAAGTTTTCACCCTAGCAACCAAAAGCAAATTCATGAGCTGCTCATGTGCAAAAGGAACAATATTATTGGTGTGAGGGATTGGGTGTTACAAAAAAATTTGTCACGCCCTCAACTTCCACTAGTGGAGTTTTACCCTAAGGCGTGTGACAAACCAGAATCTCAAACACGGTCATATCAAATGACACTATATAAACTTAAATAAACATTTGAACTTTAAATAAAAGTAAAACATAGTTGAAACAATAACTAGTGCGGAAGCATATAAATAAAATTTTAAACCAATACTAAAAGTTGCACAAAACACAACGCCCCAAAAACTGTTCAATGCAAGAAAATAAGTTTGCGATGCATGCCCTAAGTGAATCCTTAGTCATGCAATCTAACCTTGAGCGCTCTTGTGACCTGAGAAAACATGCTAAAGTATGTCAACATAAAGTTGGTGACTTCACAAATTTAACAACAGATAATATGTTTGAAAATGTTCACATGTAAAGTAATTAAAGCATATCGATAAGTAGCTAGCCTATAATCAAGTTACTTAGCGTTTCAAACCGAAGCTGACTATTTGTAAGTTGTTTGCCTTTCCATCACGTCTAACAAAAACAGGGATAAATGTCAGGTGAATTAAACACTCGTTTGACCTCCAGTCGAGTTAGCGCGACTAACGCGGGTAGGGTTTGTCAAAGCTGGTAGTACTACTCAAAATTACCTTGCTACTCATTACTAACGGTTTGAAAATGTAAGGGCTTTCATATATGTTTGCACTAACGTAACAAGCGATAAACAATAATACTAAAAAACCACAGATACGTAAAGCTTGCATGTTTTCTCCGCCAAAAGGAAAGA
Source organism: Flaveria trinervia (assembly GCA_025506515.1). NCBI lineage: Eukaryota > Viridiplantae > Streptophyta > Magnoliopsida > Asterales > Asteraceae > Flaveria > Flaveria trinervia. Next base: position 91,936,406 of record CM046447.1, read on the forward strand.
ATGTAAAATAGGGGCCATGAAATGCGAAACCGTATGACACTATTATTTTTAACTCTTGACATTAACTAAATATTAAATGAAACTCAGGTTAATTGGAATCCGATCCCTTGCATCAATAATATTGTTCGCTTTGCCCAAGAGGAGCTTACGGATTTGTTTTTGGTTTCCCGGTTGAAAACTTCCCAGGGAGGTCACCCATCCCTAGATTGCTCCCACCTGAGCATGCTTAACTGTGGAGTTCTCTCATCCACAGCCAATACGTCCAAAACACATTGTTGATGTTAGAGACCAGACATTCCTTATGAACCAGGAATCTCTCATGTCCACGACCGATGTGGGATATGTGTAGGGTGTCACAAGCACCCCCTGTTTGGACTCATCATCCTCGATGAGCCCGAGAAGTCGCCATCCTTGGTGAGGTATGTCCCACACCCTGAACAACACAAGAGTGGCTTAATACCATTCTGTAACACCCAGCCCCTCGTATCAACTATATTGTCCGCTTTGCCCACGAGGAGGTCACGGATTTGTTTTTGGTTGCCCGAGTAAAAACTTCGTAGGGAGGTCACCCATCCCTGGATTGCTTCTAGCTGAGCACGCTTAACTGTGGAGTTCTTCTCTCATTCACAACCAATACGTTCAAAACCGTTGTTGATTTAGAGGCCGGACATGCCTTATGAACCAAGAATCTCCCCTATCCACGGCCGATGTAAGATATGTGTAGGGTGTCACGTAATCCCAAAAGTAACTCTATTTCTCATAAAATCTACATGTAAACCATGAAAATAAAGTTGTTAAACATTAAACTTTCACCACCTGATCATCTACTAGCATGAACATTGGTAGTTCTCAAAGGACTATTGCTTATGGGGATAAACCTCGACTTACTAAACTGTGCCATTCTTCCCCCATGTGACGTTCAATAATTTGATGATACTTACCGTACATTGCAGTCGCAACACTGACCTTTGCCTCGAAAATCTTCACTATATTCATCCCCTCCAATGTGTCCCTCAAGTTGCTCACACTGTTATATCTTACAAAACCAAAGTGATTTCCTCTTGAATCATTTTTTCTTGCCACATATGCATCAACAATATCCCCAAACGGTTTAAAAGCTTTCCACAATGTAGAATCTACGAATCCTCCAAGAAGGTTTGATACAAATAATGTTGTTATCCATTGCTGCTTCGATGATCCGCCATCTTGTGTGTGTGACTTACCCGCATCCAGCCTCCATCTTCTCTAGAACCCAGCCATAGGTGTTTGTTGGTTGATTGAAAAAGTGCAACAAGATTGTTGATATTGGCAAGATTTGCAACGCTTGGTTTAGAATATAATTATGATATTTAAAAAAAGGAAAAACGTTGAAATGGTATATTTAAAATTATATAAAATGAGAATGATAAACAATATAGCTTTAAATAAAAAAAACCCATTAATAGTTTACTAAATTGTATGTTTATGCTTCAATAAAAATTTATTTCAGATAACAACAGTTGTTGAAAGGTTCTATTATTGTAAGTCCACAAAGTGAAGTTGTACGTGCTATATGTTTATTTTAAATATATAAAAGAATATGTGGCAAAAATGGTCAACTTATAAAAATTTAAAACCAAACTTGAGAGGTAGCATCCGTTACCCCTCAACTTGTTACGGGTAATGTAAATTTTTGTACGATATTATTGTAAAAGAAAATTTTGTTTTTAAGTTACCCCTGAGAATAAATTACGTTACCCCTAAGAATAAATTACGTTACCCCTGAAAAAACTAGACGCAACACTTCATAAAAAAATTAAATTTTATAAATAAAAGTCTAATAATTTATAAAAAAATAATACATTCTATAAAAACATAAACACCCATTAGCAATTACCAAATAACATAAAAACCCAACATACCCATTACCAAATAACATAAAAACCCAACAAACCTATTACCCAATCTAATACAATAATAAATCCAAAACTAAAAATTATATATATACTAATTATTTGTATGAATTGTAAGTTGTATTATGTGCTTTATGGTATTACCCATTTTTTATCTTTAATGTTTTTATTTTATTTGATACTTTTACATATTTTAAATTTTAGTCTTAGTATTTTTTTTACTTTCAACTTTGGTCCTCTATGGCTTTTAAATTTTCACATATTTTTCGTAATATTTCGGTTTAAATTTTACGAGTTAACACGACGCAATGTGCGTGTGTTGTTTAACATTTTTCACTTATTTTTGTAAGTTTAACGGTCATGTCATAAAACGATGGTCTTAGATCAATTTACATATTGCTTTATTTTTTGCTTGTGTAAGTATATGGTTCAATGTTTTTACGTCTATTTTTCATTCGATTTTTTTCATTTTATTGGTTTCTTCAATGTTGATAATCACTGGCGGTGGTGTGCCATTAATATTATTTGCCATGGTTTTATGCCTCTTGTTGCAACGCGAATGAGTTTAATAATAGTATATAACTTAACAAATCAATACTTTTTTTTCAATGGTCCTAAATATTTTATTTATTCTTTTATGCGGAAAAAGGATAAAATAAGAAAGAAAATGAAATAATTGATGTTTCTATTGTTTCTCGTTTAAAAATCTTGACAATTTGTATCAAAACCTTAGAAATGTTGTTAGAGTGATGAGAGTATGACTCATATTCAAACTTGTCTAAAAAAATTTTAAAACTCAATTGTAAAAGTAAATGATGATAAAATAAAAATAGATGATGTAAAGATTATGAATCTACTATGAATTCTCTTATATAGTTATTTGTTTATCATCGACATTTTATGTTTAATTTAATGATTCTAGTTATTGTTTAAACTTAGAGAACATGAATCGTTTTGCTGTGAAAAGAAAGTATTAAAAGATGAAAACGCATACGGAACACTATAAAATATAAGGGTTTTTAAATATCTTTTGGTATTGAATTTTTGTTAACAATTCAATAAAATTTAATTACGTCTATTCCAACCCAATCTGACTCGACTCAATCGAACAACCCAAAATTTTTTTATGTTGTTTCGTTAGCAGCTAATTATAAAAAATAGTGATCTCATAGGAATCATTCCTGATTCCACCACTGTATGTACGGTAAAAAAATTACGTTACCCTTGAATTTTTTTTCTAAATCCGCCACTAATACTAATCATTATTTAAAATTAATAAAATAAACATTGTAATCAAACTTTACGCTATAAAACTTTTGTAGTCAGTTTTGAAAAACTTATACATTTATAGTATCACCAAAAAGTCGACAATTGTATATATTAATAATAATGCTACCGTATATTTCATTAGTAACCGATTATCAAATGTAGCATTTCAAATATAAAAACACTTTTAAAAATTTTCATGGTAAAAACCAACCAAAATATGAATATGCTAATAATAACAAAGGTGGACCCAATTTAATTATCGTTTCACATCATAGAAAAGTAAAAACATTGATAAAAGTTTTTGTGTAGTTTTAGTAAAGAAAACATGATAGGTAGTCAGGATTACTCCTTTTGTATAATGAATTAAACAAGAAATTTTGACCCGCCTGCTACGTCGAAGTTGAGATAGGATTCATTCAATCATTTAAATGATATAAGGGATTGGGCTTAGAAATGCAGGCCTTGTGGTGGGTGGTAATATGGTATTGAATGTGTTTGTTGGGACATTTTGGTGCTTATGAGGTAGAGGTGAAAAAAAACTGTTTGAGAGAAAAGTCGTTTAAGAAACCGGTCCGGTTTAAAAAAGCTAGTTCTAGTCAAATCAGTTCCAGTCCAATTCGAACCGGCGGCTTGTTTACTAGTTTGGCAACCCGATATACAAAACCGGTTTATATAAAATAACCAATTAAACCGGTTATTAAAAAAACCAGTCAAAACCGGTTTGAGGGGTTTGCAAGTTTAATAAGGAAAACTGGTTTATAAACCAAACTGATTTGAAAGAAAACGGGTTGATTACATAACAAAAGAACTGATCCGGTTTGTACACCTTTAGTTCGAGGGTTGCAACTCGTCTTGAGAATAGAGTTTCTTGGTATGGGTTCGGCTCATATAACAATAATTAAAGTTATTAATTATATTATATACTTTTATTATAACTATTTTATATAATTATGTTTATAAAATTAGGAGTTAACTAGTATTAATCCCCCTGCGTTGCAGCGGGGGGCGTAAACCATGTTAAATAATACCAATGGCACACCACCGTAAGTGACCGTCGGTACCGAAAAACTTGTAATAGAAAAGAAAGAAAAATAAAAAAAATAAAATCAAACAAAAAGTAGTCATAAAAACGTTGAACCACGTAAGCAAAACATAAACATATTAAACAATAAATAAGTCGATCTATAACCAATGTGTTGCGATAGGATCGTTAAATGGAAAAATTTAAGGGTACGAATGTTGATTCACACACACGCGCCGTGATTGTTACTCGCAAAATTTATTCGGAAACACAAAACAAAATATATGTAAAATATGAGAAGTATGGGGATGAAAGATGAAAATAAAATAAAATATTAGGGTTAAATTGTCAAAATTATGAAAGCAGTATGTTAAAATTAAAAAAGTTAAAGTTTAAGAAAAAGAAAAGGATAAGTACAATCCATTAAACATATAGTACAACTCACTAAGCACACCAAAGTTGGTAATTAGTATTATATAAATTACTCAAATGGTCCTTGTGATTTATTAAAAATAACAGGTTTGGGTACTAAGAGTTTTTGTAACAAGTATGGGTATTGTGTTTTCAATTTGTAATGAGTTAAGGTATTAACACTAAAAGACGTAAACTTTTCGGTTACATCTAATGGAATTTCCGTCCTCTACCTTACAGGGACTATTTATGTCATTAATACATAAAAAGACTATGTAACTTTATATAAACATATAGATATATGAATTCATAGACGCACACACACACACTTATGTTCTGAAACTATTTTGACCACCACCACCACCGACCACCATCCCGTTGGTCCCGCCGCCTACAACCATCCCCACCACCCTCACCGCCTACAACCAACCCCATCGCTCCCACCGCCGGCGCCCATCCCCGTTATCCCCACCACTGGCGACCATCACCGCCACATTATCATCTTTATGTCACAAGATCCCCTTTTTTCTTTCCCTTGTTATAGCGTCGGTGGTTGGGCAACAGTGCAACAATAGAGGAGTAAGTTGATTTGGGGTGGTGCGATGGTCACTCGTGGGTGTTGGTGGTCATGTGGTGGTTCAGATCTCGATTACGGTTTAGATTTCTTCTGATCATTGTCGATTTATTGTAAACAAAAGGACAAGTTGATTTCTCGTGACTAGTACTCAATTAGGGGTGTTCGTGGGTGTTTAGTTGTAACTGGTGGTTAGGAGGTAAGCTGATTTCTTGTGACCACTGCTTGAGTAGGCACGTGGTGAGTAGATGGTGGTGAAGGTGGGTAAATGGTGGTGGTTATGATGTTCATGGGTGTTCGATGAAGGCTATTGGACATGAGGCTTGGTAATTGAAAGTGAATGAAAAGGTTGGTAGATGATGGTGGTTAGATGGTGATCGATGGTGGTGATGATGGGTGGATGGTGGGTAGATGGTTGCCGATAGAGATAGATGGTGGTAATGGAGGAAAGGTTGTGTTTTTATAGTTGTAGTTAATTGCATAAATAGTCCTTAGATAAAAGAGGGATATGAAATTGTAAAAAAATCCATCCAAGGGTATTTAGGTCATTTCATATAGATTTAACATAAAACTTAACGTTTGTTAGCCTTAGTAATCATTCTTGCTAAAAAAACTTAAAAACATAATACCTTAACCTGTTACAAGAAACTCTTAGTACCCATACCTGTTATTTTTAATAACCACATGGACTATTTATGTAATTAACTCTATTATTATATCACTTCATAAATTATTTAATTATTTTAACTATAATTTTATATGTAATAATCACTATTCTATAAATATATAATACATAAGATAAAGTTTGAGATAAGAAGGCTTTGTTTAGATTCATGAACCTACTCAAGCTTATACACGCGGCTTGGGCTCAAGCTTATTTATTAATTGACCTCAAGGCCTAATATAAGCTCGAGTCTGGGCTAGTTCTCATTTAAACTCAGCTCGCTTTGAGTTTTATATGAGTTATTCTTGAGTAGTTTGCAGACAGCTCAACTCATTTACACAGATTATATGTTCTCTTATATGACTCTAAAATAACTAAATTGTTTATTAGACAATTTTACTGAATTATAATTACAATATACATCTACACATGATAGATAACGTAAAATAAAATTTGTTATGAAACTGTTACCAATTATTATGGAACTAGTGGGTTATACATTGCGCGAGTTCAATTTTAAATATCTTTTATTGAAACATATAAAAGTAAACACGTCGTAATAGTATATTTGTAATTAAATAAAGCATTACATTATTGCATGTGCTGATTGACCTCGATAAGATATATAATATTGTGTCTCACTAATTGATGTATAAGAGTCTAGAGGGTAGAAGAGTCCCTAGGAAGTACATAAACATAATAAAAGATATGTATGATAGGACCCGAATCAGGATTCGTGGGCTTATAGGAGATACCCGTCCCTTTTATGTCAAGGTGCACTCCACCGAGGGTATG